>VZTO01007606.1:0-82777 GCA_013400615.1 Syrrhaptes paradoxus
CGGTTCAGGGTGAGGTGGCTGCTCTACCGCTTTGCTTTGCCCAGCTATGTGCTTTAAATCGTAGTAATTATGGTTTCTGTGTTTAGATGTCATTTCTGTGAGGGGCTGCCTGGGACCTGATGGCACCTTGTAGCTGAGGGGATTCAGGAGCAGGCAGACAAGGTAAAGCCTCAAATACACTTTCTGAAAGGATGAATGTCCCTGTGAAGTTCTCTCCCGGGACTGTTACGATTCAGGGCAAGAATTCGATAAGGCCTTAAAAAGCAAGACATGCTGTAAAAGGCTTGGGTGCCCAGCACTCGTATAAACAACTCCTTTTCAGTCCAAACATGTACTTCAAACCCAAATGTGCTCTGTGAGAGTTATTGATTTATATAAACTATATGCACGCACTATAGCCCACGGTTGAGTGCCACCAGTTTAAGATTATACATAATCTATAAAAATATTTCTACTGAAGTGAGTGGTGCTCCATCATAAAGCAGAACAGCTGTGTGTGGATATAAAGGAGAAGAATGACGACAATTATACACACGCAGGTGTATGTTGCCTATATGCGCCTGCGTGCTTGTGCCCAGGCACGACTGGCATCTTTTAAATATCCCCTGTTGCCTGGACATTAAAAAGCTTGGAAAAAAATAAAGAAAAAAATGAATGCTTCTTCAGCTTCCTCTGCACTAATTGAATTTCTGTCCATAACATTAACAGACTTTAAGAAGAGCCTGCATAATTACCTTTTCTCTTGAATTTTTTTTTTCTCTTCTCCATTTAAAACTCATTGTATTGTGTCATTTTATAGGCGCCAGGAATAAATCTTTTGTCAACTCTATTGCATTATTATGCAAAGTACACAAAAAGTATAGGAATAAAACAGCCCGGGAGAAGCCGAGTGCTGCTCTTTTCAGTCCTCCCATTCTGCCCCGGCAGCAAGCCTCCAAGTTTGCTAACACAATCTCACTCTCAAAGAAACTTCCTCACCCTCAGCCATTGATTGCAAAGAGTTCGTTTGACCATGCTAATGCTGGCTCCGAGGAAGTGTATTTACTGAGAGAAGAAAGACTTGATGAAGGAGCCATCAATTACCTCTGCAGAATTGATCCTGGGGGCTGAAGGAGCTGCTGGGCAGCGGGAGGATTTCTTGGCAGGAGGGAGGTCAGCTGCAATAAACTCCCTTCTCCTTCAGGGATGGAGACACGGCCCAAGAAGAACAGTTTTAGGAAAAATCAAAATCACAGATGCTCAACAAGAAGTCCGAAGGGCAAAGCTCAAGAGGTAGGTGGGTGCTTTTCAGCTCCTTCAGGTGGTCTCGACAGGCTGTGGTTAATCCGAGGAGCTCGGAGGGAGAGCCGAGGTGTGGGAAGAGGAACTTTACCCTGAGACTGACCCTGCCCCGTCCCACTGTCACTGAAAGGAGAAGCCGGGCATCTTCCAGCTGGTTGTAAAGCTCCAAGTAAGAACTCATTTAAACCCATCAGTGAGTGTTTTAACTTGTAGCCCAGGCTCGTTGACATTGTTGGAACAGAGCTTTGCTTCCACAGTGTATCCACGAAATGGAATTAAGCAACTTAATTAGTCTGGGCAAAGCGCAAAGGGAGTGAAGAAGGAGGGGACTTGGCAGCTCTCTGCAAGGTGATGTCAGGGCTGCTGGAAAAGCTCATCCACCCAGCTCCGACCCCTGAAATTTCCTTCCCTGGAAGAATGGTGGGGTAGGATGTTTGCTCGTGATTTGTTTGTTTTGTTTGGGGTTTTTTCTGTCCTGCCATAAAACACTGCAGAGAGCTAGGCTCATAGCATGAGAAAGTCCTGGCACTCCTGCAGCCCATTTCTCTTCCCCTTCTTGTTTCATCTTATATAAACAATGGCCCTTTGCTTAGGAGGAGAAAAGTACAGCGACTGTGCTGGTGAAAAAAAAGAGAAACTAAGGGAGAAAGGAGTCGGAAGGGAGCCAATAGTAAATTTTATTTTCCTGGAGGTAAATTAATTATCTAAGGTCACTTGGGGAGCTGGCTCCAGGGGGTTACCCAGGTTTCTCTACTCACCCACTGTTGCTGTTTTTTTCAGTTGACAGCATGGAGACCACAGTATGGTGGGAGAAACCCTGAGCCCCCATGTCAAACTGGAAAGTTTAAAATACTTTATTCTTTGTTGTTTATTTACTCAAGTACGTCTTTAAATGAAAGATTTAGGGCTCTGCACATGCCTCCTGGAGCCATTCCCTAGCACAAGCTGGAGTGGAGTACATTTTTGGTGGACGACTGGCACCACCGTTAGAAGATGCTGCTTTGTGCTGGAGGCTGGATCTGAGCAGGTGGGTGTGGGGTCCTGGGAGCCTGGAGCAGCTGATGCCGTTCTGGTCAGTTGTACAATGACTTGTCTGTGCTTCAGAGGCACCAAGGCACCGTGGGAGAGCTGGAGGAGTCACCAAGAGAAGTGTCTGGCTCCATTTCTTGGACAAATTCAATGCTTCTGGAAATTCAGATGGAGACATGCATCCCTGGGAAATGTTTACCATCGTTGCTGGTATTAATCTCCCAGAGATGTTGGGTTGACTCGTCCTTCCTTGGCACAAGCTAGCTCCTCCCCTGCCCCATGCATTGAGGATCCACGACTGCCCAGGGCCCCAACCTGCTCCTCCGGCAGAGCCTCTGGACCTGAGGAGCTGGTTTATGAACTCTCTCCTTAAATACCATAATGCATTAATGGATATCTTTTCTAACTCTGTGGCTTAACTGAAGATTTTTCATTATTTTTCTTTCATCTCATCATCATCTTTTGCCTTCAGTCAAGCCCCATATAAAGTGTCATCCTCACTGCACCTCTGGCTCAGGTATCCTGAGATCCCAGATTGTACCAATAAAACACACATCCCATTTGCAAATCTGAAAAAAAGAAACAAAAATACCCAAGCTTTTAAGAAAGCTGATGAATTTAGCCTCATGGTGTTATCTGAAGACACATGACTTTAACAGGCAGAGATCACCACATTGCAAGCCCTGAGCCCTCACACCAACCTGAACTCTGTGTTGTATAAAATACTGATGAGATCAGACTAACCACACTTCTTTGTAATGGGAAAATATTTGTTTCTGTGCCTTATCTTGCCCCTTTCAGTACAACCAGTTGCAGCTATTTGCTCTGCTTTCAGGCTGCTGTTTGCAAATAGTGACGGAAACGGGGACACGAGCACCGTTGCACAGACAGCTCTCTGTTTGCCGGGCGGTTTGAGAACGGCTGTGCCGTGCGCGAATGCCAGAATGAGCAGAAACAAGTATTTATGAATTATTTACATTTCTTTAGCTGCTGTTCATCATTTGTTATTTTTCTGTTTAAACAGTTTGTCCTCTGTTCTAGGAGCAGAAGGAAAGCCAAAATGACTTCAGTGACAGCTCAAATATCCCCCAGAATGACTAGTAAGTAGTCAAAGTAAACAACTTATGATGAAAATACAGCCTGAAAAATTATTCATCCCATCCACACAACAAATTGATCACAAACAGGAATTTCTGTTCTACAGAAAACCCTCAAATTAAATAACAAAGAGAGGAAAAATTATTTACCTTTTCCATAGTATGAGAAAGTTATAAAAAATAAAATAAAATGTTTGGTATTATTTGATATTATTATGGTTCTTTTTTTCTAAAATATGAGAATGTCAGAAGCACACGGAAAAGTAAAGAATAGAATTGAGTCAGTTAAGGAGATGATGTGATTTTTTTTTTCTTTATCAAAATGAGAGAGAACTGCTGTATTTTGACTTTTTCCTATCAAAAATATTGTGGAAATCAGTGGTTTTCTGTGCAATGTTTTGATGAAAATCTAAACCACATTTGCTAATGAAATGCTACTCCAGTGTTGGGTCTAGCTATGGGCCTGATCCTGATCCCAGTTTCCCTTCAGCAGAAGTCTGTTGAGTTCACTGGAGCTACTCTTGGTCTACACAAGTCCGCACCAGCTCTGAGATACTTCCCAGAGTCTTCCCAAGCCGGTGAGGGGCTGTGCTCGTGGCTAATTTATTCCCCATGAATAATTCAACCACTTTTCGTCATTGCTTTGCCACATGTTTCTGTCGTGCACCGCATCTGATTTTATCATCGAAACCTTAAAATTGGAGTTAGAAAGAGCATACCATGGGTTCCCATCCCTCAGCCAGCAATATTCCCGTTGCTGTGTCAGTGTGGCATGGGGCTCTGCTGGGGGTGGGAATAAGCCTGGAACCACCAGCACCACTGCAGCAGCTCCGGGATTATTTTTGCAATATAGCCTCTGAAACCAAGAAGGCAAACGTGGGTTGTGGAGAACTTTAACATTATTGGGTTTGGATATTTGTATTTCAGTTGAGGGGTTTACTGCAAAAAAAAACAAAACAAAACAAAAAAAACTTGTTTCTAAGCAAAGGCAAGATATAGAGAAAATTGCATTTTTATGTAAATAAAAATGTAGAGAAAAATCTGTTCTTCCTCTGCTCAGCTTAAATAAGAGAACATACTGTAGGGTTTATTTTCCAGGTGAGTTGTTGGAGCTTTAACTCTATAAATAAGCCTAGCTCCATTGATCTCGATGGCACGATGCTGATTGACACCTACTGAGGATACATGCATAAGTATTTTTCATAATGAGCTCCTTCTGAGCCCACGATTGCCAATTGATGTGGCAATTACATATTAATATGTGTGACTGTGCATAATCAAACTGGGCTAGAAGGGATGCAACCTTTTGTTTTTTAAAATTAATAAAATATTTATTGCAATCAGCTCATATCTCCCAATTTGTTGCCAATTAAATAGAGTGTTTAGTGTGCAAGCTGCTTGAGGCTGCAGCCCCGGGGCCGCACTACGGGAGCAAATTGGAGCCTTCTTGCACTGAATTTCTCTCTCTTTCATTTTCTCCAGGTAGGAGCAGAGCAGCAGGAGCCAGGAAATCGTAAGGGCTTTCCTCTCCAGGGAAAGACATCTCCAGTCATCAAGAGGAGATGAAGCTGGCAGACAGCTGAAACACCCCATGGATTACAACTCAAAAGTGCATCAGGCTAAACTTCTGTTGATGAAGACCAGAGATTTTGGCCAGTAAGTTGAAGTAGACTTTAAAAATATGTTTATTTTTTTCCAGGAATATTGATTAAATGGGAAGAAGGTGAAGAGAGTTGCATCGCAGAATGATGCCAAGTTCTGCAATATGTTTGCCATGGAAATGTAAATCTTGATTTTTAGCTTTTCTGGTATATGATGTCTGTTGATCTAATGTTAGAGGATCCCAGTATTACAGGATCTCAAAGCATGGTAAAATATACACATATTTATAGAGCAGCCAAGAAAGGACAGGAAAAGTACTGGAGATAATGTCTTTCACTAGTAGGGGCTGCTGGAAAGATGACTGAGCTCTTGGCAGGCAACTGCAGGCTCCAGTGGTGATGGAACAGCCACCCTGGGGGTCAGTGACAACAGGATTGCCCTGAATCCTTTGTTCCCGGTCCCTTCTGAGATGTCTTCCTGCAGCGTGTTAAGAGGAAAACTCATGACCCCATGTGCAAGCCAAAAAAATCCTCAAAGCCCAAGTTCCTCCAATACTTGAATTCTCACTTACATCCCATAAGAAGTTGGTTGTTTAATTTACATTTATGGCCTTAATGCCTCAATAACTCTTTTTCAGAACATGTTCTTTCCACTTGTTTATTTTTAATTTAAACTAATGAGCTATTCCTGCATTCCTTCCTCCATGTCAGAAAGCAGGACAGATTCATTAGAACTCTGCTGAATTCTGGAAATGAACTAATAAAACCTTTCCTTGGGATGTTTCAGATGAGCACACGCCTGTCAGAGGAAGAGCCGGGTTCTGTGCCGAGATGAAGAGCAGCCCTGGGGTTTTTCTGTGGGTTTTGTTCAGCTTGTTCGAAGTCTATAATGAGGGACTGTCTCTTCATCAAATCTGTCTAATGGGATCTTTGATCTCCATTAGGAACTGGAGCTGAGAGAGGAGAGAATCAGCATCAGTAACGCGTTTCATCTGAACCTCCCTGCTCTGATAAGAAATGGTGATTCATCCCCCAACTAGGCCATTTTTTTTTCAATGAGCTTGCCATTCATGGGAATTAGGTCTAGTCCATGCTGCTGTAGCTCACATAATTATTAATCAACTGAATGCATCTAAAATAAAATCAAATCCCATTTTCTTTTCTAAGAACGGCTGGGCAGAGCAAAGCGGACTTCGCTGTAGCTGAGGGATGATAAGAGCAGGCAAGCCCTGGCAGTGTGAATGTTTGATGTGGGCTCATATGAGCAGAGTAAGAGGTGCCAGGGACATGGGAGGTGTTGGCACCGTCACAGCTTCTCCTCTGTCACCCTTGTTGGAGCTGAACCACGCTGTGTTGAGCTGAGCTGGACCTGCGTTTTGTAGCATCCTCTGGGGTTAAGGCACATCCTTGGAGCTACACAAGTGTTCACCATGAATGTGGAAGGAGGAGTGATGGCTGAAGAATTGGAAGAAGACAGAGAAATACACCTATGAATCTTCCTCCTTCTTCTTACAGTGATCTGGATTCATCAGCCCTGTGACCCAGCCTCTCTCTTTTATGGGAGACCTGAACTGCATCATCTCTGCACAGAAAACCATTGCCAGAAGCCATGAGTACTCCTGTAGCACAGGCTCAAGATATTTTTTTTGGTGGTTCAGGCTCAGGTGAAGCTGAGCAGTTTAAGCCCTAACCCCTGATGGTGATTTCAGCCTTCCTGAGCATGCCACGGATGTTGGACCCAGGACCATCATCCACGGGGCAGCTGGAGGGTTCACCCACCCCGGGTCTGACAGGCTCTATATCCCCGCACCCACCCCGCTCGGTCTGGACATGGTCACGGGTTGCGTTCACAATGGCAAAAGCTATTGCAGCATGAACAGCAGGGCAGAGGGGAGAAAGAACCTTGGGGAAGAAACCTCTGGTTGGATATCTTGATCTGCCTCTTCCTATTATTTCGTTGCAGCGTCTACACTGCTGAGGCAAACAATTCTCACAGAAAAAACAGGGAAAAAAGAATATTTCTATCATTTCACAACTGTTGGTGGAAATTAAGAGAGTAAACAAAATCCTGCCCTAGTGCAGGTGTCATTTAAATGAATTTAGTGCTGAAGTTTTGACTGATGACTGGTTCAGAGCCAAGGAGCGTCGTTACCAGGTATGGATGACTGTGCAGCACTGAGCCCCGGGGAAACCATTCCTCTGGAGCTGTAAATGGGGAAAATATGATAAAAAGCAGCAACCATAGAATTCCTTGATGCCATTTTTTACAAAGTTGCATTTCAGAGTAGAAATGTATTTGCTGTGATCTTTATAGTTTTGAAGAACTACACTGCTTGTATGAGAGCTCTGCCAGTAAACGCCCTGAGAAAAGCAATACGAGCATTTAATGTTCAGCAAACTATCACCAGGTGTATGCTTTTACAGTCCATTGCAATCAAAAGTAGAAGAGTGTTGTGGTTTGTTTTTTTTTTCACCAAGGGGTAAAAATAAGTAAATCCGACACAAACTACAGTGTAAGAGAAGGAGCTCATGGTTTCTTTAAGAAAAGAAAGAGGCAGCACATAAAAATAAACAGTCACTTGCAAACATGGTATTTGCACCATCAGGGTGCAACCATTTGTATACTTCCCACTGCAACATTATTTCTGATAAATTATTGAGCTAGAAAAGATATTTTACCCTCCCAACCAGCTCAGGTGAATGACTAAGTGCATCAAACCCTCTACGATTTTATCAAACCTGAAAACTTTTTTAAAAATGAGAGAGGCATGCCTGCTTTTAACTCAGATTTTATCCTTTTTACATTCTTCCCAAAGCCCTCTCAGGACTTGGGGAATTTTCTCCATTGTTCATGGGGTTTTGGGTTGGGTTTTTTTAAGACAATGTTGAATTATTGAAAAACAGTGAAATATTTATTATCTGATCAATAATACATTGTATGCTCAACTACTTATTTTTGTTATTGACAGAAGCAACTTGGCCGCCTGAGATGAGAATACACTGAGATGAGGCAGATGTTGCTGTAATCAAGGCAACAGGGAATTGGAGATGAGGTGGCCACGGGCTGGGCTACGGACATCCTTCCGCACTGATGAATATTCAATCTCTCTGGGAAGAGGTGGTTCAATCCTGCTGAGGAAGTGCTAAAACACGGGGTACGTACATCCCAGCACCAGACTGTACATTACAGCTAAAGCAGTCTCTTGTGATGGTAAGAGGCTATCATGGGGTGACATTGCTGATACACGTCTTTCTGAGAGTGCTGTTTTGAGATGGAGATGTCCCAGCTAGCTCGGAGAATTTGATCTCACAGGTGGCACAGCTCAGGGGACATCCCTTTTGCTGAACAAAACGGCGCTTGTGTTTTATGAACGCCTCTGTGCAAGTGCATGGGTTTGTGCAGGGATGCGCGGTAGAATAGATGACGTGTATGTCTGTGTAGTGAATCTAGATTTGGTTTAGAGCTGTTTTTAAACACAAATCAAAAGAGAGCAATAAATACATTTGAAAAAAAATAAAAGTAAGAGGTAAGGCAAACTAAGGAAACCCATAGAAAGTTAAAACTCACAGAGACAAGCTAAGAGAGGTGATATGTATCCCAGGATGAGAAAGGAACTACCAGATGGAGTCACTTACTTGCCTTGACTTATTTCTGAGAAACTATTGGTATCAGAGGAGCACCAGAAGAAGGGAGAAAAGCAAATATTGTCCTACTCATCAGAAAATCAGAGAAAAAATGATACAGTCAGCTACCATACACAGAATTCCTAAATCTGAAACAAATACCAGGAGATAGATATTTCTTTGAGGATGGGTTTGTACAGAAAAAATAATCTTGCAGACAAATTCAATATCTTATTAAAACAGAATTACAGTTACTAGCTGAAGGGAATGTGGTGGGCGTAGTCGATTTGAATTTTAGAAAAGCATCTGATGCAATCTCTCATAAAATTTTAATCTCAAAATAAATTAAAACTGGCTTTGATATAAGCACAGCTACATGGATCCATAACTGGCTAAAGAATAATAAAAGTAAGAATGAAAAGTGGCATTTACATTGCACTGGAGGAAGTAGTCTTTCTTAATGTAACTCCGATAAGAATAATTGGCCTTATTTATTATCTCCCTAGCAATAGAGAACAGAAAGTGTAACAGCACGTTGCCAGCCTAAACAGGAAGGCAGATAATGGACATGAACCTTGGGAAAGAAGTAATATAGTGGTTTTCTGCCTGTGGTGGACAGCTACAGCAGGCAGAGTAGGTGCTTTAAATTCAGAGGTACCTTGGGCAGGCAGGGACCAGCCTTGCAGTCAACTCTCCTATTTCAAACCAACAAGGATGCAGGAAAGTTAAATGCTTGTCTTTCATGAACAGTGATGTATGCGATATTAATGATATTGACATAGTTATTGGTGTTTCCCCTTCCGTTGATGCAGCCTGAGAGAAGGAACCTGCTGTGACTCATTGGGAGGTCCCAGGGGACCGGTGTGGTTTGGGGCTGGACTGCCTTTCAGCCACCTGCTTTTTGGGGACAGCTGAACTCTTCTCCCTTTTTGGTGAGACCAAGCCAGACGGGACTAGAGCTGTCAGTAACCTGCCTCATAACGAAGATGTATGGACCACGGTGCGAAAAGGTGTTGGTGAGTTATAGTGCAGTAAGGTGATGCTGGGATTTGGGATGTGTTTTAAACCTCCTTGCTCTAATTAATCCATATGCACAGCAGAGGGATCCCTTGCTAGTTTGCCTGGGAAGGAAAAAAAAAAAGAAACTTCAGAAAGTTCTGGGGAGAGCAAAAATTGAGCTGGAGAGTCTAGATGAGACAGAAGTAGATATCATCTCTGCACAGTGGTAATTGACTTTGAAGACACTATTCATCTGAATTACTCAGTTCGCAAGGATTCCCATCCTTTCCATCTTCACAGAGGAATTCAATAAATTCAGGAGTAAAGCTGTACAAAAAAAATGATTTTTCTGTCTGTTGCACAACCCAAATAAGGAAATATAAAAGGAAATTGTTTCACATCAACCTGAAGCAATTTATAAAATTAATTTAGTGAAATTAAAGTAAAAAATCTTTCTCATGAAACAAAAGACTTTCATTATCCATTTTTAATTCTTTTAAAATAAAATAGATGTTTTGTTGTTATATAACTTAAAAATGCTTTGTTCAAAGACATCAAGAATAAATACCCTAGTTTAGATGTTTTTTTCCCTAAGGATTTATTTTTCCAAAACAATTTCTCAAATCAAAATATATTAGGAAGATCTTTTCTTCAGTTAGTATCTTCATTCTTCTGATGGGGAATGTTCAGAAGAAAGTCTTCCCCAACTTCAGCTGTTCTGGAGGCTCCCAGGTGCTTTCTTTACTTTGTACAACATGATGTACATGGATGGGCACTGCTCTCTCATAGCTGTTTCTTCTGCCAAGCCTCACCGTCACCAATGCCACGGAGGGGGCAGGATGGCAGAGGCAGGCGCTGGTGGCCCCCAGGGCTCTCCATGGCAGCATCACCCTGAGGAGCGAGGGCTCCCCACACGCTGCTGTGTGACCGGACCTAATGCTGCACCGCTGGTGCTGCCCGGTACCTTCACTGACCCTCCTTCCACGTGGCTTTTGGGGAGCATTGCTTGCTGTGGCTGAGCTGCATGTTGCAGAGGGAGTTTGGAGATTCAATCACAGCAAAGACCTCTGTGGTGGAGGTGTTTCAGAGCCTAGCCCCACCCAGCTTCTAATGCATAGACACCTTCCCAGAGGTCCTACCTCTTCCTCCTCATCCTCTTAAGCCTTTCACCCTGAAGCTCCCATTGGACAAAAGCTGAGCTCATTAGCACCCACAGGAAGCAAGTTTATTAGCTCAAGCTCAGCTCGATGGGAAGCAGGTTTGGGTTGGAAGGGACCTTAGAGACCACCCAGTCCCACCCCCTTTCATGGGCAGGGACACCTCCCACTAGCCCAGGTTGCCCAAAGCCTCATCCAGCCTGGCCTTGAACCCCTCCAGGGATGGGGCATCCACAGCTTCTCTGGACAACCTGGGCCACTGCCTCACCCCCCGCACAGGGAAACATTTCTTCCTGCGAGCCAGCCTGTGTCTGGTGTGAAACCACAGCCCCACGTCTGGTGCTCCATCTTCCTGCACCATAAACCACTGCTTGTCACATCTGGAGCTCCCTGCTCCAGCAGCCTTTACTGCATTCTTCATTTTGATGCCTCGTTCCAGGTTTTAAATAGCTGCGAGTCCCCTATTGCTCATTAGCGGGCTCAGAGAAACGGCTTTTATGGACCCATGTATTCAACAAATAAAAGACGTCAAGGAAACTTAAAAACGCATCCAGCTGCTCACAAATTTACTGCGTGAACATTAAACTCTCATTAAATGTACTTTTATAAGGGGTGGCTTTATTTTTTGAATCTGAATACCTGTGACAGAGGGAAGTGGGGTTATCGAAATATACTGGCTAAATGAGAACATTTACCAGCAAAAAGTTTATTGGCCCCATCTCGGTGACAGTGCAGAGCACGCTGGGTGTTTTGTGGGCTGTCACGCGGGAAGGCACTCTCCATCTCGCTAACAGACAGTTTATGAAGCAAATAAATATTTTCTTGCTGTCTGGCTTCCTTGCTTGCACCCACCCTCTTTTTGTCTCGTAGGAAGGGACACTAAAAATTTCACTATTTCTTCAAGAGGATGCCTCCATGTATTGTGAAATAACCTCGTTACGAGTCCCACATTTTGAGTTTTGAAGTGGGTCCTTATTGTGGCCAAAGCCAAAGGTGCCCCATGGGAAGGTTTGCAGAAAGTCAGGCTGGGACCTGGCTCCGGCAGCTGGCTGTGCTGGCAGGGGACTTCATGGGCACACACACAAGGCACAGCGGTGACCCCCATGTTTACGTCCTTCCTTTGCCTCCCACTGCCAAGGTGCAAAGGTAGAGAAGGGAATCTGCTCACTGTGGCATATTTACTCATCAGATGTGATATTGATATGGACAAATGCGAGCAAATGTAATAGATTTATTCTGTATTTGAATTTTTATCTGCAAGAATAATCCATTTATTAGTGAATAATCCAGGCTCTCAAATAACAAAATCCTTTCTTTGACTCTGAAAGTCGCTGAGCCATGGAGTACAGGTGGCTGGGAGAAGATGCTGGTCCTCTTCTTTGTCCCTCCAACTGGGAGTGGGGATACACCTGCACTCTGACCTGATGCGGCCACGCTCATTTTCTGATAATAATATTTCTTCTCTTATGATTCATACATATTCCATTTCTTGTTGCAGAAGTAGAAAGTGATTTGATAGCAGGAGAAAGGGTTTATGTCTTTGGGGCCCAATTTTCTGAATATTGCACAAAAATGTACATGCGATTCTTGGCAATAATCTAGATTTTATATGCAAATTGGGTTGCTGTGTGTGTAATTGCCCTTCCAATGCATAATTGCCCAGGGGCAGGTTTTGCAGAAGATCATATCTGCATGTGCAGATAGGTCCCACGTTTCTGTTCATTTCAGGAAACGTGCACAAGCAGGAGTTCAAAACCTGACACCTCAGAGGGATGAGGACTTCTTAGTGGTCTGGAACCAACAAATGTTTGGGCTATAACCAGCAGGCAGGATTTTGTGAAGATTATGAACCTGAGAAACGCAGAAAATATTTGTGATATGTGCTCAGGACGTGCTGTAGTAGAGGCAGACACCAGAGGGGGACAACACCAGGGGGAAGGTCGTCCTCTTTGACCAAGCAAGCAGCTTCGGGAGGGACACACATGGAGCATGAGGGAAGAAGGGGACACCCACCTAGCCAGCCAGATCAGCCGAATCAACCCTGGCGACAAATGGGGTGACAGATGTCACAGCCAGATCACCCCCACATTTCCCCCTGTCCTTGTGGGACTCAGAGGAGAGCTGAAGACGGGTGTGCAGCCTGGAGAAGGCTCTGGGGAGACCTTCCAGTGCTGAAAGGGGGCTACAGGAGAGATGGGGGGGCTCTGGATCAGGGGGTGCAGGGACAGGACGAGGNCTGGATGGGCTTTAAGATCCCTTCCAACCCAACCCGCTCTGTGATTCTATGAATACTGAGATGGGGAGGGTCTGGAGAAGTTTCCTTCAACTGATGTGGATTTCTGGGAACTGGATGTGTTCAGGCCTGCAGGGCATGGTGGCACCCTGCCCTTTCTGGGATGGACTGACATTTCAGACTACCCTGCGCAAAGCCTGTTATTAATGAACACCCCTTAATTACTCTGCAGGGAGGATGACCTTTGGACAAGTGCATCCTGTTTCTCAGCTTGCAGAGTTCTGCTTCTCAATTCACGGCAGAGACCAGAGCCTGCAGAGAATTAAGCCCATGCTTAACTTTAAGCACATTTGTTTTCTGTTCCAATTAATACAAATTCTTATTACTTAAGAGCTTTGCTGAAATGGCCCCAAAGCACTAGACTGACAAGGAAGGGAGAGACATTTTGATATCACAATTAGAGAAAACCTGCTCCAGTGCCTTTAAGGAATTTTCACAAAACTTTTGTGAGTTTTTACCAAAGCCTTGAGCCATTTTCCCTTCCACAGTTTTTATATCCAACTTTTAAAGGCACTTTTACTGAAGATTTACTGATGGAAACCTTCTACTGAGTGCATTTGATCGCTCCATATTTCAGAAACAACGTGGGAATGGAAAAATCACTCTCTTTAGGCTCCATTATCTTAGACTCCTATTGTTGGCATCGAGTTATAAAGAACCAGTGCTACCCTTAAAACACTGAATAGCTTAACTGCTCAAAACATAAAATGAAAGCACTAAACATATCAGTTTTGTGTAAAAACCACGCACCTTTTCCCTTCTAATAAACAAAGAGATATATAACAGCAACCAGAATAAAACAGGTAAATGCTTTGGCTCCTCTCCTCAGCGTGCCGGGCTGTAGCTGCCTGCTGCGTGAACATACATCACTCGTGCTGCCTTTAGCCTCTGTACGAGGAACGAGAGTCACCATCTATTCAAGCCCCAGGTGGCAGAGTGAGTCATTTCAAGGGGTAGCAAGTGCAGGAAATATTGTCTCTGAAATTAGGGTCCCCTCGACAAGTGTGTGCCTCCAGCAGCCACGGAGCACAGCCCGCTCGCCAATTTTCTGTTGCAGTCACGATCGTCCTGTTGACGATTAAACTCTTCTGGGCAAACTGTGTCCATTTGTGATAAAATTGATAAGATAAATGATTTTCCCAGACAAAGGAAATACAAGATATCTCATCTATCTGGACCGAAGACCTGGTTTGATAGAGCGCCACATGGGAAATTACCAGCTCAACTGAAAGCGCAGAGAATTTATACCAGAACTGTAAAGTGGGGACGGCGCTGGCTAAAGGGAAGCCAATGACAGGGAACACCGAAGGGGGAATCATCACTCTGAAGTGAGGTTACCAGTAAACATCCCCAAGGATCGGCAGTGGGACTGAACATATTTCATTTCTGTATCGACCTTGGAAGGGAACACATGAGCGTGCCAATGACACAGCTCATGCGATGGTGGGAGCATTGTCAATGCAAACCAGGATGGGGCTGTTAACTGAGGACTGACCTTGAAAACTGAAGTAATAGAAAAGTGATAAAATACAATAATATATAATGTAAGGACAAGTACTTACAGAGCAGTAGCAAGAATTTCAGCTATTAGAAATGACTGAGGATGAGAAAGACTCAAGTGTATTTGGATGTCACAAGTTAACTATTAAGTGCCAATTATATGTTCGCAAGAAAAAACATTACCAGACATACCTGTGTAGGATTTCCAGTTAAGATTGGAAGTCTAGGGCAACACTAATTCAATTTTACAAAGGTTGGCCTAACCTCATCAGAATAGTGTGCACAGCTCTCTTCCCCTAAGTGTGAAAGTGAAGAATTCAAACAGTAAATGATCCGGTAACGGGATTGAGGACCATCAGAGGAATGCGAGGACTGTTCCTCTGAGAGAGGAAAAAGCCAGTTTCGTTAGATAAAGACTGGGAGGGGAATGTATGGGGAGGCAAACACCCAAAGGAGAAAATTGCTACAGAAAAGAAATTACAATGATAAGTATGAAGACAAATAGATTATATAAACCAGGAGTTAGTTTAGGCTTGAAATTAGAGGAAGGTCTATTAGAGGAAGTGGGGGCAAACCCCTTTGACAGCCACGTCAGGGGAAGTGTGAACGGTGCATTTTAGAGTTTATTTAAAGGAGCTGCAAGTGGCCAGCAGGACCTGGGTGTCAGGACCAGGGAACATGTTCCTCTGTGATGTTTTTTAGGAAGGACTGGGCACCCTGAATGTTGTGGCCTGGAATATGCTGTGTAATGGTAGTCCAGGGGCATGTTAAGAAATTTTTTATCTGTAGGGAAGTTTGAAAAACAAATGAAGCTCATAAAACATACATCTAGCAAGGGAATTCATGTTTGAAGAAAACTATTTGGCAATATCGTTTTACACCTGTTTTTAAACACTTAAACCATCCAGTGAAGGTGGCAAAAATCAGATCACAAAAGTTACCTGCCCCGTCCCAGGCTGTGTGCAGCAAACAGCCCGGCTGGGCAGCCTGCGCACACCCCTAAGCTCAGCACTCCTCAGAGCGTTCAGAGGACGCTCACAGAAAATGCACATTTTTGCCAAAACTGGGCTCAGGCCATGAATGATTCATGAAGAGAAAACAAGGCTACATTCATCAGATAATTGATATGTAAACCACTAGTTCCAACAGCTCCAGAAATAAGCCCAGATCCCTGTAGGTCAGAGCTGTAATGAGCCACTAGTAGCAGGAAGGATGCCCTGATATTCCTGCCCTGTGATATTTTCCCATTAGCCTGTCACCAGCCCCTTGGTCACCGGCGCAGGGGATGCTGATGCTGTTTATCAGCGTGGACCATCCTGGCTGCCGGCAGCTGATGCATGGACTTTGCTGGGGTTCGCTCCCCTGGTGCAGCAGCGCTGGGCTAGGCTGGGGGTGCTGAGCTGATTGTGGGAGCTTTGATGTGAGCAGCGATGGCAGTGCTCGCCGAAAGCCAGAGTCCTCATGCCCACAGTAATTGGGTTGTGCTGGGAGGATGGGGACCACGGGTGTGCTGGCTGAGCTGACATCTATTGCAGTGTGCCGGGACAGAAAGAGGCTTTGATAGCTTCCCCATCTGCAAACGTGCTCTGTGATGGAGATCAAGGGCACGGGCACTCAAACACACCGCACGTGTAAAAGCAGAGTGTTTTCATAGAGGCTGGGGCTTTAAGCCACTACCCACATGCTAGAGGGTGCTGGAGGCTCTGTGGGTAGACAACACTAATTGCTGCGCTCCCTTTAGTCTTGCTAGAGTCCGTTCCTTGTTATAAGTGCAGCTCAGGGTCACCAAACTGTGCATGAATTCCGCACCACTGCAATGGGTAATTAACGGCACCTGGAAAAAGAGGAGGTAAAAGGCCTTGACTCTCTGCTGGAGTTTGCCATTGCCCTGCCTCAAACATCCCCAGTCTTATGGACCTACACTGTTCCTCTGAAATTAGCCATCTTTCTCATCCTTCCCAAGGTGAGTTTGTTGGAGTCCTGGCTCTTTCTGTTCACTTTCCATGCAATGCAAGCATTTGCCCCGTGGCTGGTTGACTATCAAACAAAAAAAAATTCTATTTAGAAAGACATTTTTAATAACCTTCTCTAGTGTTGATCTGGCAGTTCAGTTGTAGAATAGTCCTGAACCTGCTGCAGAACATAATAGACAGCAGAAATGTATTTCACCCTCAAGTCAATGCCTTGAAACCTATCAAATTTAACTAAATGAGCACATCCACCTCCATTCTCCTTGTACCAAGCAACTCCACCAATTAGCCTTTTTAAACCTCTTTCTTTATAGGAAACTGGGCCAGATGGACAGTTGGTCTGACCCAGTAGTGCTGCTATTTTTTTTATTAGAGACAGGCCGAGTTAATAGAAAATTCACACTAACTTGTAGCTGGAGCTGCTCCAAGGCTGTGCAGCTGCAGAGCAGTAGGACCAGAGGGGAGCACAGTATCCCTGCGAGGACCACCTGCGCTGACATCCCTCCTGCATCGCTTGACCCTGGGAGGATTTCACAGGAGAGGCAAAAGCCTTGGAATATCAATGGACAAACCGCAAAAACCTGTTGAAATCTACTTGTAGATCATCAGTCTCAGATCTAGGAAGGGAGCCAAAAGGCTTTCTGGGCATTAATAGTGGGAATATGATCTAACACTCTGCTTCCTCCCGACCTTGGGGGAATGGGTGGGAGATGCTCTGCTGTGCAAGCTGAGCCATGTGGGGATGCCAGAACTACTGCCCTCAGTGTTTTGTCTAGAATGTCCTGTTAGAATTATCAAAATCAGAATCAGTTGAGATCCATTTGCCTTCCTGGAGGATCCACCGCTCTGGCTGCAGCGTACGCCCCATGGCATGCTGCACACCCCGTGCGGGTGTCCCGGGGCTGTCAGAGCAGCGCTGCTCGTCTGCTGCAGATTTTCATGAACTGTTTCCTACCTCCTCTGTTACTTCTAGATGCACCCTGCTCTACCCATCCCTCCTACCCTCTATTTATTTTTAAGCTCACCACAACATTTTTTTTCTCACACCACTGCGTTGATTCCAGGCCTCCCCAGCAATTTTTAAGAAACATCCTACATCCAGCCTACAATTGCATGTAGCTGATATTGTTAAATGTATTAAGTTTTCTCCTCTGAACAGAGGGTGAGTAGAGTTAGGAGAGTACCTTTTAGACAGATCCCTCACATGTTATTTCTGCTGTCCAGATGTGGGCAGATGTGTCTCCTTAGCAGACACATCAGACTGTGTCTTTTGGATAACTTCAGAGAGTGTGATCACTGTGAATTCCCTGATTTTTTAGAAATGTTTCTTTTTTTCTCTCAGGATTTTCCCACAACACTTGCTTTCAAAGGCATTTCATATCTGCCTGTATCTGCTATGAATTTTCATTTTCACATCCATATGTTAAGATGGAAATGAAAAAAAGCGAAATGCCTTTTTTGATACTAAGCTGCAGAGTTTCAATAACCAATTTTTTCTTTAAATGGTAGAGGCCATGCCCATCGTGTAATTCACAGCATTATTTTCTTTCTGAAATCTTCATGGCACAGGAGATTGTTGCTGCCAACATACGCAAAGAAGTTTGCTGATTGTCATCCCTACCTTCCAAAGCTGTTATTGCGTTTGAAACTGCTGCAGTTTTTGCTAAGCTTATTTTCAACATGAATATTATCAGTATTTTCCCCACAGTTCTGCATAGCCTTCTGGTCCTCACTTCAATGTTGGCTAAGCTGTCACTCACAAGAGTGATGCTGTCATTACAATATTTGATTTTATTTTTTTTTTAGTACAGCTATCATTGAAAGCACATTGTGTATTTCGTAAGGAAACTTGTTTATTCCTTGCAGTGAAGTTGGTGGTGATGCCAAGTAGTGGGTGTGGGAGAAGACATCTTTGACCTCAGCAGACAATCTGCCACTGCAGTCACCCTGACCTTGGGCTGGCACTTAACAGAAGGCTCATCTTCGTTTGTGTTGTGTTACACCTCCAGACATCCCAGATATCCCAACGGACACTGGCAAGTGCTTTTTGCAATCTTGAAGTTACATAATGATGCTTCTCTGAGCCCAGAGACTGGTATGTTTTGATTATTTTTTAAATTATTATTACAATCAATGCTGTTTTGTTTTGTTTGTATAGTAAACATGTGGTCTTCTGGGTCAAATGGTGATGCTGCTCCTGCAGGGCTCACCATATCCAACTCTTCTGTCTTGCTGAGAAAGCCACTGCAGAAGACCCTCCCAGTTCACCAAACGTTTCTCTCCTATTGTGACCATCAAACCATTTTGCTGCTTCCTTGCAGAGCTTTGCTGGCCCCAGGTTTTGCAGAGCAGTCCGGTGTTTTTCTTCATGCTTCCATCCCAGCAGATCATCACCATTTCTATAACACTGATGGACGTCAACTTTGGGAAAGCTGCTGTAGAGTTTTCTGTTCAGTGTTTCACTGGTGTTTTCTGAATGCTGGATGTTTATTTGACAAAGTCAATAGTTTCGTGTCGTTCTGCCTGTTTGGTGTTTTTTTAAAAATGATTTGGCCGCTTCACCTTTTGCTTTTTGCTGTTAAAAATCTTTCTTTGTTAATGCTAAGAGGTGTTGCAGCTGCTGTAACCTGACAGCAAGGACCTGAGTGAGCGAGTGAAGTGTTTTCCTGTCGTTTCTCTGAGAAGCCACTTTGGCTTCATGATCCATCTCCTCCCTCTTCTCTTGACGCACATGGCATTTTCCAGCATTGTTCTCTGTTTCTTTTTTAACTTCTTCTGCTGCTTTTGTGAGGATATTTTGGAGAAGCTGATGTTGCTGTTTTGCCTCTTTCACGCATATTCTAGAAAACCTGCGCTGACTTTAGGTTTACTCGGCTGGCAGTGGTTGTTACAGGTTGATGGCATCCTGGGGGAAGATGTGTGACCTGTACATCAAAGCCTTCCAGCACCTGATTTATTCTTCAGTTCAAATTAAAATTGATTCTGTGCTTGTCTTACAGCCTTTCACTGTCGATTTTGCTAATGAATTAGGATTTTATTTGGGTGTTTTTAGTTTAATCCTAAACCTTTCCATGCAAATGATGACTCCTCCTAGCCTCACTCAGCCTGTACCAGTGGTTTTCCTGCAGTAGCAGCTGTGGTGGCAGGGTAAATGTCACCCACCTTTCACCATTTTGATTTTCGTAATCAAGACTGTTGTTTGATTGCTTTCCCTCACACTGGTTGATTTTAATCTCCCGTTGTTCAGAGGAAGTCATGCCTGGATTTTCATTAGAGTCTGGAGACAACCACAGACCCGACCCTTCCTCTCATCCCTGCAGCCCTTCGTGGGTGTGTGATGTTTGATAAATTACAGTCAGCTCACCGGATACCTGGCTATGAGCAATTCTTCTAACACACAAATTACTGAAAATTAATGGTTGTGTAGACACTGTAGTAAAACCTAGATCATCCGTATAACCTAAAGATTTCAAACTCCATGTGAACTTGTACAGAAGCATTGCTGCTCCCAGCAGGACCCTGCTGCCATAAGCTGATTTTATCTTGCTTCATGGATCTCAGGGCTCATCATGGATCCTGTAGGTTTGACCAGTGCAACACCCCTGGTATTTGCCTGTGTACTGGGATGATAGGGTTGCTCTGGATATGTCTCAACTAAGACTACGAGCAAAACATCCTGTGTTCTCCTTGACGGTGTCTCCAGTGCCTGGACAGCCCNGAAAGCTCAATGAAGTATCAGGGTCGGTACTGCAACTTGCTGATTTTTGTTTTGCTGTAAGAGTGAAGTTCAGCACTCCACTGATGACAACGTTGGATTTCTTGCATCCAGTAAATATCCACCTGGGAGAACAGCATCGCTGCCAGCCTTCCTCCTCCAGAGCACTGGATGAACGAGTCAGAGTGGGCTGACTGCTGAACCTCAGCGTTAGGTGCTTTAAATTACTTTGACATGCAGTTAGGGTAACAGAGGAAACTCTATACCTGTCTGCCTCTGCTGTACCTATTCTGTTGATAATTTTCTTTCCTGGTGTTTTGAAAGTGTCCCCTTCCCCCATCCCTGACCGTGTGTTGGAGCACGATGTGCCGGTTGAAGCTATGTGTGCAGCATCTGCTCTCCTCCCCCTGGTATCACATGCGCCGACGCTATTTATAGCAGGAATGAATTTTTGTTCTTATGCATCATTCCATCCAGCAAAAAGCAACACAGAAGGAGAAGCTGGTGCAGGAAAATGCTCCCTCAAGTCTGATTTTTAGCAGAGAAAGGAGAACAACCTCCTGCCCCTTGTGGTGCTCTCCAACCCCCCAGCCTAGATCCAGAACCGCACGTTGGCCACTGTGCAAGGCTGAGGTACCTCCTGGAGGCCACCATACCCAAGTAATGAGCACATTCGAGTTGAGCCAAGTGTATTTAGTTTTTAGAAGACTGACATAAGTCATCTTTATTGAATATAATTTAGTTTTAACATATTGCTCTGTGCTTGAGTTATTATCTTCACTGTGCTTGGAGAAATAAATTACATTGAAGCCTTTATTTTTGACCTGTGACATCAATACATGCCATGGACAGATTCCAAAATCTTATCAGCTTTGGCACGGCTATTAAATTACAGTGGTGAACAAACCTCTTTAGAAATGAAAAATGCTTTTGGAGGTTTGACCTTTTACATTTCAATTCGTAAAGAGCCCAGTGCAAATGGGAAATGCTGATCAAAATCCAGTTACTTTAATCTTGCAGGGTGTCCTTCTTGCAGAAGAAAAGAACAAAATGTATCTTCTGGCTTTCTTGCTTTGTAGCCCTTTAGATCCTGACACCAAAGTTTGCCTGGAACTATGAGATTTGGTGCTAGAAAGTCATGCTTTTAAGCACAGAACATGGCAAATTAACCAGTCACAGAATTTCCAAAAATAAACCTACTCCAAGATAAAGAATGAATTAAAATGGGACCAAGGCACGCAGCTATGCTTCTGGCACACGGTCTGTCTTAATCGATGTGCAGAGAGGATGTGTAAGGTTTTGGCAATATCTTAATCTCCACTCCAGCTCTTCCCTTAGGGCTTCTTCTGTTTCAAAGATGGGGAATTGAACTGAAACTGGCATTTTGTGTGTTCGTACGCCAGTCAGCAGTACACCAAGATTTGGGTCGTTTTCTCACTTCTCCCACTGTAGCTTCTGTCTTTACAGAACTGTTTTCCCTTTTCCAAAAATTCTGCGTTATTCCTTGCGCAGCACACGGTGATGTGAAGCCTGTGAAGTCGGATGGGGAATTAGACTGGGATCAAAGGACAGAGTTCGGAAACCATCTTGCAGAGCTGCTCCGTATTGGGTGGAGTAGGCTGTAGGTCTCTGTAGCAAAATTAACCGGTTTACAGAAAATATTTTTCTGCATTACCCATGTTTTTTTACCTTCCTCAGTTCTTTTCAATGATGTGAAGTGAATGTTTTAGCTGTTTGTACTCATGGAGGTAGGACAAGGGTGTTCCCAAATCTCTGCTGGAAGCCAAAGGCATCACATGCCACATAGCCTCTGTAGCACTTCTAGAGTGTTGAAAATTAATTCCTTTCTCATCAGTTCTCCTGGCTAAGCTTGTTTTCTACATTATTTAATAGCGCTTTATGTATTTCTGACATTTTTTGGAATGAGACTATTTTTCCTATTGCTGATGGAAACCGAAAGCACAAAATTAATGAATACAACTGGACAAAGACCCAGACAGATTTGTTGTTCCTTATTAGGTTTTAATTAAACTGTAGCACTGCAGAGATGCAGAGGAGTTTCTGGATTGTTTGTGATGCTTCAAGAGAGTAATTCCACCCTAGGGCATCCATCAGCAATGCTCATTTATATTTCACTTTAATCCCATATTATCTTTTCATAGCCAGTGAAAATCTTGTCATTCAAAAGAAGGGGCTAGCTGGTTTCTTTGGCTGAATCAGAACAAAAGGTATGGACACAAGTGTCTGGGGCATGGAAAGGTCCCTACAGTCATGAATGCAGAAAAGATAATTGCGTATACTCACACACCAAATGGGACTTACACTTCTAAATGGGTAATTACCAGCCAATAAACTCAGTAAGAGCAGGTTTGAAATTCTTTTTTTTCTTTTTTCTTTTTTTTTTTTTTTTATTTACAGGCACAATATTGGACCTAAAATTATGGACAGCAAGTAGTTAACAAGTATGCAAGCCTGGTCTGGTAGCCAGACAGCTAAAATAAAGCACCGTGCTGCAGGAAAAGCCTAATGTATGTTAATTGAATGCCAATTGATTAAACATATTCATTGAGGTTTCACATCTAGGTCATAAGTAATCTATCTATTACATGCTTGTTAAACCTCATTAAATAATTGCCTAGTGGTATTTAACATGCAATAACTATCCCTTGAAATTCAACTAAATGTATTCTTGCATCTGCTTAGGAATTTGCCTAAGTGAATTGATTGAAGAATGTTGAAAAAAAATGAATGTTAAATACTCCATCTGAAGTTTTTAAATAAAAGAGATCTGCTGTACCACAGTGCAAGATATTCTGGTAAGTCTGCTAAAAGACATATAGTATCTGCACAATTATCCATGTAATACCGTGCAGAGGGAAAGGATTAGTCGCTCCAAAGCTGTGCTCAGGATCATGAAGCTGGAGTCTGCAGGACTTGCAATTTCTGGGTAGGGAGAGACCCTGGAAGACTTTGCCAGCGTAAAAGGACCTGGAGCTGCAAACTTGACTTTTATTTTCATAGGTGAAAACCATTTGCTACAAATCTAAATGTTTACCCACAGGTTCAAGGCTCATTCATGGCACTTGTTGCTTTTGAGTTATTAATAACATCTTGCAGTTCCAGGCTCTCGAGCGAAACAGCCCAAGTCACCTCACAACATAAATTAAAGTCTCGTGGGCTCCGTGGGAGGCAGTCACTTGATATCATACATTGCTCATCGAAGGCATGAGTAAACTTAGGCACCGAGTTTAAATGATTTGCCTAGGTTGTCTCAGAAAAATCAATGGAAAACATCAGCGAGAAAATTCAGAAATATATACCTTTCACCTGCGGCTGTGTCAGGTAACTCGCAGCATGCACTTCAGCCTGAACTGGTAAATGGTTTCTGTTCCTCCAGAGCACACACTGCATCAGCACTGGAAAACCTTCCACTCCTGCTATCCAAATGCATGTGGCTCCCCTGAAGCCATAGTTAATAACGAGCAGCAAACAAACAAAAGACGAAGTTTATCAGCTACAGCTTAATTTTTGATGGATTATGGAGACAGCTGGTTGTGGCACAGATGGCCGGTGTGTGCAATTTCTTCTCTGCAGAGTGTGTTGGACCAGGCTCCTGGCCGGAAGGGTTTTTTTTCTTAACCGGGTTGTCCTGGAGAGCCTCTGAGCCCCAAGACAAGGTGAGAATGCTCCCTTGCCTCCTGGGGACATCTGAGCTGGAGGTGACAACCCCCCGAGCACCTCTCCCATCTCACACAGACCGGATGGTGCAGTTCCACTGCTTCAGTCAACCCGTGGGGTGGTTCGGAGACTGATTCCTGGATGACCAGAGGGACTAAAGTGTCACCATGACTAAGAACCCAAAATATCTGTTTTTTTTTCTGAGAGGCATTTGGTATTTAATAGAGGTGAGCCAGAAATTTTGCTGAAATCTCCTGATTTTTTTTCCCCAGTTTTTCTTTTTCTTTTTTTTTTGTTTATTTTTAACTTTGTAGGGAATTTCTAGCCAAAGTTACAGAAAGAGGATGAGAGCAAACACTCAGGGGAGCACTCAGACTGTAACAGCCCATAGGCAAGTCCTCAGTACAGCCAGCGAGCCTACCTGACATTTCCATTTCACAGGATAATCTGGCTTTCCAAAACTCCATTTTGTTCTGAATTCAACATTTCCCAGAAACAAAACTGGAGTTTTCTGAGTGCCAGGACCACAGGGTCACACATGCTGTCTGTCTGTGCTTGAAAAGGGAGAAGAGGGAAACTTTCAGAAAGTCTCAGCATCCTTAACAACAAAGAAATGCTGAATTTTGAAGCCTGTTTCCACTAAATACTGTTTTTTGTTTCCAGCTCTAGAGGTGGAAATATATTTCCACAAGCCTTTGCATTTATTTTAGGTTTTCTGTTTGCCTAATCCTTGACATGCAGCTCAGCAAACTTCCCTGTTTGGTGAATTACCTCCTAAAATCTAGCTTTGAGACTGTGGGTATTTAGAGTGTCCACCATGCAAGTGAAGCACTTGGCCCCCATAATGAATTTTCTGTATTTGCTGACTTTTTGTCATGTTTACACAGCGAACATTTGTGAAGTAGATTTAATAATTGATTTTTTTTCAGTGCTTGAGAAGGTAAGTAATTCAGGAACGTTATGCAAAACATAAAAGCAGCTATTAAACAGTATTTCATAATTAAGTTTCCATTGAATGGTGTTTATGCTTCTGTTTTTCAGCTGGAAACATGACACATACACTTCATAAAAGGTATGTTGTAGGATTATTAACAGACAATGGCGATTTTACTTTGACTTTTTGAAATTTTTACATTATTAAAGAATCCCTTCCTCATTCTCGCATAAAAAAATTCCAGATTTACTTTCACAGAGATAAATACCACAGTGCTTCCTTCCCTCTGCTCTGCCAGGGGTAACTATTGCCTTTTTGTGGCCATCGGCTCTTCCACAAACCTCCTCACTAGAACCAAACCGAGCATCTCCTCCATCCTCACCAGCCGTGCCCGCAACAAGGGACTGGAGCGCGCCGCAGTTTGTAACCCCCAGAGAGAACAGAAAAGGAGAAAAAGGTTTCTCATGTACGTACACGTGGTAAGGAAGGTGCATCAGGGATAGCGTTCCTCTGCCACTTTGCTGGAACAAAGCAGTGATTCATCACTGAGGCTGAGGAAGAGTGTGGGTGAAGGGAGAGGAAGGCAGGTATTTTTATTATCTATTAAAGTGAGTTAATTTTATCATTGAAATTAGTAATACATTTGACTTATTTACATATCTGGTTATTTTTTAATGTTAATTTGCTTGGTAACACTCCAGAAATGAGATAAAGGTCCTAAAGCAAACAACGTGAGGTACCAGGTACTTAGAACTTCCAGCACCCACAGGCTTATGCGGGTGGTGTCCTGTGGTCCTGGGAAGTCTACAGGCAGGATCTGGCACCCACACAGCCTCCCCGGGTGCTCACAAGGCTGTTAATGAGTGCCTTCAAATAGCAAATATAAATATGTGTCCTCCTATCACAAATGTTTATTTACAGTCAGTAGGGTTAATGGAAAATCGGTATTATGGTGATTTAAGAGCAGATTTTATGGAAAAATAAAAGATGTGGCAGCACTTGTGTGCATCACGTGGTTAGAGGAAAATATCTTTACATTATAGTTGCTGTGAATGGGTTCAATGGACTTAACAAAGGTTGATATCATAATCTGCATTATCCAGATATGGAAACGGAGCCAAAGCGTGCTGCTTCCCAGAGGCTGTGCCACCAGTCAGTGGCACACACACACCAACTTACCTGAGCCATCTCAGGAACCCTGTGTGCTGAAGGAGGGTCCGGTACATAATATGTGTGAATTTCTCATATTGAGGAACACCTGGAAAGCAAAGAGAAATGATACTCACTTCCATCAAATAAATAAGCTAAAATTATAATAGTTATAAAATGATGCTTAATGTTGTCTCATGTTCTGTGAAAAAAAAATAATAATTTCTCTCCAGTCTGTTACACTTCTTCATGTTCCTGCAGCAGAGTGGAGCAGGTAGGAGCTTTCAAAAATTTCCATCTGCAATGAGGTTTTAAATAGTCTCCTACAAATATTTCCTGGGAGAGTAAGCAGCTGCATGGGCACTGGTTGTGTCATGAAAGAAAGAGTAATAACCGTGTCAGGACAAGGCTAGGGCTGTGATGCTCCAGGACCAGCCCTAGTGCTGAGCCAAAATAAGGATTTAGATTGCCAAAAGCATCAATAAAACTGCAAATAATTTCAGGAGTCTCTTAAAGAGCTAAGTGGGCTACATTTCAGGGATCAGCTCAATTTAAGTAAACATAAGGTGAAGCATACTGAAAGGAAAGAGAAACAATTTAAACTGCTCATACGTGGAGTTGGTGTTAAATTAACCGTAGGTAGTCAGGAGAGGAACAAGGCATCATTGCCAACAAGACATCTATTCAATAAGAAATGGTGGCCAGAAAAGCAAACAAAATGTTTGTTTGCATTAAGAAGAAGGTAAAAAATTATTACATAGTTTTTATGTGAAGTGACACCTGAGCGTGGATACTTTGCTCAGCTTTGCTCTCCAGTCTTACAGAAGGATAGAACAGAAATAAAACAGGTCTAGGGAAGGCAGAGAAAATGGTTAAGGGAACAGAAAGCTGCAGTGTGTGGAGAGATTAAAAGATCAGAACTATATATCATAGAGAAAGAAGGGGTGATGATAGAGAGATATAAAAAAATAGAAGTGTTTAAAGAAGGTGAGTCAAGAACTCCTATTCCTTGAGCAGGAGGTGTATTAAAGTAAAAAGCAATTAGTTTAGGCTTTTTGTGTACACTTAGCAGCAGGGAAGCAATGCTCAGCAGAAGACTGGCATCTGTATAAATGGTGTCCAAGGGTGTATCAGGAATATTAACCTACAGTGGGTAAAAACCATCACGGGCTTGAGCTCAGCCCAGCCACAAGTTCTTGAAGTCTGAATGGCTATAAGGCATCTTAGTTCATGAATGGATTTCCTGCCTCTGCTCCTGAAGCAGCAGACAGAATGACTTTCAGAGAAAACCAGAATTTTATCTATCTCTGTACTGAAATAGAGATCAAGATTTTTTTTTCCCCTTTATTTCTTTGAAGCTGAGGAAGTAGAAACTTCTCTGTGTGAAATCTACGGCAACAGGAATTATTCCCAGTGCGTGTTTCAGTAGATATCTTGGACCCGTTCCAGTGAGACACCACACCTTTGCCAGGAGGCTGCTGCAATTGCTTCAAGATGATGAAGAACAGCTTTCTAAAACACATCTCATCTCCAGCTGCCTGAGCACTCCTGGTCCTGTCTGGAGCAAAATCCAACAGCTCCGTGTGCACCAGCTTCAGCCAGTACCGGGACAGACAAGACGTGTCCGTGCTGGGTAGCACAGCCCCGCTCCCAGGTGAGCCAAGGGGGGGCTCTGCAAGCACCACGGGAGAAATCCTGTGCTCAGCCCTGTGACAAGGGCCCTGAGCAGCTCCTCTGGCTGTTTGTCATGGAGCCTGGGAGATTGATGGGAGATACTGCCATCGGCTCAGAGTTGAAATGTAAAGCTGGTCCCACTCTTTGGCATTTATTAAATTATATTTCACTGCAGCAACAGCACTCTGGGCTGGACATTTCCAGGGAGTTGTTACACTTCTCAGATGGTTAATCACTTGGCCTTTGGCCTCCTGCCTTCTAACTCTGTTTGACATGTCCTATAATTACTACTTGGGGAGTTTTATTACTTAATTATGCTATCAGCTATGGCAATTCAACATGCCATCAGTCTCTCCTGACCAGCCCCCCATACACCCCCAAACAAATCTCCCCTTTCGGTCACACTTCTCTGCAAGTTTCTACAAAGCAAGGAACTGCAGAATTTGTACTTTGGTCAAGAAGATGTAAAATTTTCTCACATAAAAAATTCTTGCCCATTTTCAACGTCTCTCCCACTCCACTTCTGAGCCCTTTGATTTCAGACTTTTGTAATATATATAGTCACATTTTTACTAGTGCTGGCATAAAGCAGCCAAATCGCCTCATCCTTTTTCATATGTCGTCTAAAAACAAATTAAGACTCCACCAAACAAGCTGTTGGCTCATGTGAACATCTGCCTGGCACTTTGTGAGCTGTTTACAGAGCACAGAACCCCAACTGTGTCCTCCCACGCGTGGGTGCCCCAGCCCTTTCCAGATGGTGCACTTTTGCTCAAGTCATGAAACATCTCAGCACACTTTGAAGACCAGCTTTACCACTGTTGTGTCGCAGGAGGAAGATGAAGAAAACGTTGCTATGCCATTTGGCAGAGTTGGGTTTTTGGGAAGAGCTCTCAGCCACCTCCTGTTTCTTACCCTGTGGTCCTTCCATTAGGAGAAGCATTAGGCTGTGGTTCTGTCATGGTTCCTGAAGGCAAAGCACATTGAAAGATTTTTTTTTAAACCAATTTAGCTCTCATCAACAGTCCCCAGTGCAAGGGTGCGCTGATTTATGACAACCTCCCAACGCTGCCTACAGACTGTTTGACAGCCCAGACAGACACAGATTCTTAATGGCGTGTGGTGCAGACCCATCCCCTTCCACCTCCAACATCTCCCCTGCACCACAACCACAGCTCAACATAAATCTGCCGTGCCTGCGCCAGGGGAATTGTGCCCTGCCCTCCTGAAGCTCGGAAGGGCTGTTTCAGGAGATAGAATCAGTACCTTGATGCTCAATATTGATCTCAGTTTGATTTATATTCCCTTGATCTGATTTTCTTCTTGGCGTCATGAGTATAAATCAAAAGTAACACCCACAAGAGTCAGAAGTTACGCTGGTTTTAGACTTGTCTAAGTGAGATCGAGGTTCCTTAACTCTGGCCTCTCCTGGTGTAAGGGAGAGCAGATTTAAAAAAGATCAGCTGTCTGACTCGCAGGAATACAAAAGGATGCAGTCTTCAGCCTTCTTTTAAAATATTTCTTGAAGCTGGATTTCAGGAGAATGAATTCCTGGATTCTCTCTCCTAGAGTTAGTTTTTTCCGTTGAAACATCCTGATCTACAGTAGCCAGCAATCCTCCCTTTTGGACTTCCATGTGGGGGCTGAGTTAAGTTCTCCTTGTGGGATGTGAGGAGGGAAGTTAGTAGGGACAAGAAAACTACTTTTGCAGTGTGATTTCCAATGCGTGACCATTCTGTGTTGAGTCATTTGGATAGAAGCCCACAAAGGCACCAAAACTCCGTTTTCATTCCCGAGGGAATCCAACAACTAACATTTCTCCCCGCAACTTCAATGGCCTTCCATAGTCGTACCCAACAAATTAATATGTCCTTGAGGTTCTCCTGACAAAACTCGTTGCATCTCTCTAAGACCACTTTTGGATGTCCTAAAATACCCATTAATTTGTCCCGAAACTCTCTGTTACGTGCTGAAGAGCTGCTGCCTAATGAAAATGGGAGGACAAGTGGTCTCCATGCACTATTTTTCTTCATCATGGCATATGCATGAAGGTTTGCTAAAGGTCTGGGGGGATCAGGCTGTATTCTTACGGAGTGGAAGTCCACTCCAGGTAATAGAACCACTGTGAAAAATTTATAAAGGAGAAAGCTTCCAGGGGGTCCCCTGACAACGCTCTGCAGCAGCCTGGAGGTACTGACGTGACTGATGGAAAAAGTAAGTGTATCTGAGCAAAGGCCATGGACCGTAAAAGGCTTTGTAGACAAAATGGGCCCTCTTAATTAACTTCGGTGTTTTTTCACATTGCCAGGAGGGAGGACTGCTTGGCTGTCAGAAATAAGCATAAGCTCCTCTTTATTCCTCCTTTGTGTGCCTGCGTATTCTTCAGCTCTCAGGTAACGCAATAAGGCTGTTAAAGAGATGTTCTTGCATGCTGACAGTCTGAAACCGTACCAAACTCAGCTCATCAGATTATTTTGAAGTTTTGCCTAGTTTTATGTTTTTCACACTAAGCTTTGAGAGAGCCCTGCCGCTGGGATTAACCAGACCCTGGGGTAAGGCTCTCCATACCCAAAGACCAACCTGGAGCAGGAGGCCACATGCCAGACAGCATGTGCATGAGATTTTTGCAATATAATATGCTAAATATCATCTCATAGCCTTGGGGGAAGGATGAGAGAATCAATGCAGGCAAGGCAATGCCCATTCAGTTTGTTTTCAACACATTGTCAGCTCTTTCTTACATTGACTGTCTTCTGTTAATGACGAAGGGAGAAGGAACCGATGAGAGATTGGCTTCTCCGGTTTAAGCTTGGTGCATCTCATGTGAGCAACACATTATACACACTGCATTGTGCCAGGTACGTGAAGGCAATGGGATCTTTCATTTTGACGATGCCTCATTTCTTAGGGTAAATAAGAACATTTGGTGAAATTCCAAAGAGCGGCTCCGATTAGTTATAGTCTCTGCTGGGAAACCAATTACTCTAAAGTTTGAATGCTCTTTGAGATTGCAGCCCTTGCTAAATTGGGTTCAGAGAGCACTGGGTGGACAAAAAGGTGTATGGTTTTATTACTCCGTATCAGAGCATTCGTGTGTGTTCAAACAAAGAGAGGAGGATAGAAAAAGCGATTTCCCTCCAAATACCCAGCCTCCATTTCCACGTGACATCAGACGGAGCAGAGAGAGATAGAGGGACAAAAAGAGATTTGAGATTGGTTTTGCTCGTCGCTGCAGGATACAGGATGGAAATATGAACGGCTCCCTTTGATTAATGTATGCCCAAGGTCACACACGCAACTCTAACAGTCAATAGCAATCAGATTAGTGTAATGTATTATTCAGTGTTTATGATGGTGAATTTGTATAGTGCCCGCGAGGCAGCTTTGATCCCCTTGAAATGTTTTCTGAATGCCATTTGGGATTGCCAAAGAGCCCAGGCAGTTGTGCAGCATCTTTAGCTCACGTTCCTCCTGTCAGCAATGTCTAATTACCCACTTCTGTTGTTTCTGCGTGGACACATCCTTGGATTTAATTGTTCTGCAAGTGGTTACCAAACTGGCTTTTTTTTGCCTCTAAGTGTTGTAGTAGGAAAATAACAAAAAGTAATACTTTTAATTAAATGTCCCAAGTGCTTTACAAATACTGCTTCATTAGGCTTTGCTAGAAATTGGTGACAGCTGTATCTATATGCAGTTCTTAGCCCATCAAGGAGCATGCAGCACCCCGTAGGATGCAACACGGCTCTGTGTGATAGGTAGAAAACAGTGCCTAATTTATACTTTATTTACCAACCTTGCTCTATAGAGCTTTCAAGTAATTTCCAGCTCCCTGCCTCCTTTGAAAGGATTTTGCTAAAGAATCCTACAAATAATTTCTGGGTGTTGGGTTTTTTTTTATTTTTTTTATTTTTTTTTTTTTTTGTTTTTTTTTTTTTTTTTATACTGGAGTGAGGAACTAAAAGGCATTTATTCACATATAGGGCAATCCTTTGGAAATAAACAGTACTGCGTAATGCAGTGTGTACAACGGAGAGGTTTTAGACATCGTTCCACATAGATAACTATTAAATCTCGAAAAAATGTCTTGTTAATGAGCAATTTGTTGCGGAGTGGGATGTAAGGCTCATTCTGTGTTCAATTCTGTCGAACTCAGTCACATTCTTGAACAAATCTGCCCGAGGGGAGGCTGGTGTGGGTGCAGGAGGGGCCATGGGGGTGTGTTTAGCATACGATGTGCTGAGATTGTGGGTACCAGAGGCTGGCGGTAGTGTCTCTGAAGGACAACCCCACCATCCCCCTTTAGCCAAAAGTGCTGTTGCCCCCAGACAGGACCCGACAGGATGCAGGCAGGAACGAGAAATCGTGAAAAGCCGCAGTAGGAAGCTAACATTCGGGCTAACGATGCACAATAAGGACCTGTATATGTCTCAGGGTAGAGGAGTGACATAGATGGGAGAGTGGTTGTTGTTTCTTACTAAAAGGAACTTGCTGGGTTAGTTGTTTAATAAATTTGAAACTACAAACTCACTAAACCTGTACGGTGTTTGGTCACTTTGAACTCTAGTGAATAAGTTCCCAAGGTGGCTTACAGACCCTTGCTTGCAGACTAGTTCACTTCAGTTGCCTTGGAGGTAAGCCATCTCCCAGGGATTGAGAAGTGTCTGGAAAGCTGTTAGCAGTGCCCAACAGGCACCAGTGTGCAACGTCTAGTTAGGGGAAGGAGTACTAGGAATACCTCAGGGACTTTTATTATGCCCACTCTTGCTCAAAAGCACCATTAATGGCCTGGAAAAACAGGTAGAAATCACATTAATTAAATTCCCAGATGATGTTTAAATTAGAAGGCATAACAAACAACAATGGGAAAACCGTCCTGGAGAAAAACACTGATGGACCAAGAGAGAAAAGAAATGAGGAAAAATACAATTAGGTTAAACCAAGGGCTGGGTGGATTGGAAGGTGGTATGGGTTGGTATTGGTGGGTGGGATGCACAATATACACTCAATAGGAAGAGGCAACATGGAAAGACCAAAATATCTGATATTTGGGAATATGTTTTTGGCAATGCAGTATGGTTGCAAGTAAGTCTACCATACAGTTAGGTCTGAATGGGCAGAGGCATGGCAAGGGGGAAAGGATGTAAATATTCTCTGTAAACAGCAGCTGGGCACATGCTGAACATTGCATTCAGTTATGACCATTTCAACAGCAGAAAGAAGCTAAGAAATGAAAATCAATTAAGAAGGAGTTACATAGAACTATCTGATAAATAAAAGTTATATTCAAATACATTCAAAATATATTCAAAAGCTATATGAAAATATATTCAAAAGCTATATTCAGCAGTTTTGCTGAGATAAAATTTGAGTGGCGTAGGGAGAAATATAGTGAACACCAACAAGTATTTTAGGTGTATATAGATGTATGAACATGAAGATAGAAAAAGAGGCAGGGATTCCTGCTGGCAGCCAGAAAGTGTTCACCAGGGAGGATAGGAAAATATTGGCTGAACATCAGCATCAGTTTCCTATTATCAGAGCAATTAGTCCTGGTGAATGAGCTCTCGAGAAAAGTGCTGAGTGGTCTTAATCTGGTACAGACTGAGAACTGGGCAACAGAAAACAGCCTTCCATTGGCACAAAGCTTCAAAAAATCCTCCTTTTCTAACAGTTTTGTTTACAGCTCTTGACAGTTAAGTCATCCTGACATTCAATACTGTGACTGTTAGAAGGACTTTGCTGTTTACCACTTTTATTTTTACACATAGGAGGGCAGCAGTTAATAAGGAAAAGTCTCCCGCAGTGGATGAAGGTCCTTTCTTTTTTGTTCCTTGTAAAAACTGTGAGCAGAAGATCCATCAACTTTCATCAAATTTTCTGATGCTCTGAGCTGGTGGGAACATTTCTGCTGCTCACTAGTGTCCTGCTGCCCTCCTGTGCAGCCCAGGGACCCTCGTGCTTGCTCATGGAAAGCTGTAGGAGAGAGTGAGACATATTGCAGCTAACTCCTGGTTAGCCTTGTGTATCCTTTTTGGTTGAAATAACATAAAAGTGTTGCCTACTTGCTATGCAGGGCAAAAACTATGGCATAAGATATTCCTTTGTGAAAAAGGAGAAGCCAGGCCAGCAGAGCCTTTGATTTCCCTGGCTCTCCTTGTTGCCTCCCAGGAATTAGTAAAAGACCAAGAATTTAAAGCAAGCCCTATGTCCTGTTTTTACAAAAGTAGACTTTAGGTACTGAAAGTGGGGACTTCAAACAGTGATGTATTTGTGTGGAGCCACCCATTTCTATGGCTGCAGGACAGAAAAGAGTAGTTAAATATAGGAATGGCTTTCCTATAGTCTGAGACAAAACAGAGCCAGACAATAAGATCCTGAAGCTAATGCAAATTTCTTTCCTTTTTTATTTTATACTACTTTGAAATTAGCCTGGCTCTGAGCAGTGGGTTGGACCAGATGACCTCAAAAGGCTCTTCCAACCTGAATATTCTGGTTTTGTGATTGTAATTCTGCCCTTTCATTTTGCAAAGACACGTGGAGCTGCCCAAGGAAGAGCAGAACTGCTCCCAATCCATGTCTTGCTGATCACCTGGTCCTGAAGGGAAGGATGTATCTGCTCCTGAGACTTACAGACCTTTGTAGGAAACTTTTTATGTTCTGGATAAATCCACAGCACTTGGCATTCATCCGCAGTGCAATATGTAAGTCCTGGTGTTAGAATCAGAATTTGTCCTTCTAGGACAGCATCAAAACAAAACTGAGCATTAAGGGCTGATCTGATGCACACAAGGATCAGACCCCCAGGCACAAATCCTGATGCTATGTCTGGATCAGGATGCTGGACTACAGGCTGGAGCCTTCATCTATTTACAAACCACAAAAACTATGAATCTGCTTTGTAAGGGTCCTCTCTGATGGTGCTGGGTAGGGGACAGTCTGTACCACCAACCTTTGGCCATCCTCTGCTTCCCTGCTGCGTTTCACCCCATCTGCCACCATGTGCCAGGTGCTGTCACCACCCAGCACTCCTTGATCCCTTCCCTGGTGAGGATACACAGCCCCGGGGGCATACACTGATACTGGTCAGCTAAGCCTAAGTGGGCAGGCAGCAGGTATAAGTGCTCCTGAAATCACATTATTGCTTACACAACGGTTGTACTGCACTGCGGGATAAAAAGGTTCTTTCATATCGAGTGCAGGAGCCAGACTCAATCCCTATTGTACCTTCTCACTCACTTTATTAAGTTTACTTCATTTCTGCTCTGTCTCTGTACCTCTGTGCCCTCTGCTGTGTGTACCAAATCTTATTGACATTTTAATATTAAATTATTATGACAAGAAGATATTCTGCTTGCTAAGTAATTTGTTTTATTCTGAGGAAAATTGGAAGCTGCAGAAAAACCATTATGAAAGATTAAGACAACAGAGTGATACTGACTGATACAATATAAATTATTATTTTGTCGGCAGCACACCCAAATCCTCTACTAAAATTTTAAGCGATAAAGCCAACAAGTTAGAAAATTAAATTTGGGAGGATGAAAAGAATATTATGCACATTGGAAAAAAATAACATCAGACACAGACGTTACAGAAAAATACATCCCAAAGAAAACTGGAGAAACAAAAGGGAGAATCACTGGATGAGCTCCTGGCCACAGTTGTGTTTGTTCAGAGTGTTTTTCATGAAATTGTCATTGACTTTTGGACACAGGTAATTCTTGCAAAAACAGGTTTATAAGGATGAAATGGGGAGGCAGTTTCTGCAGGTGTGTGTTCAGAGGTGTTTTCTTCGTCTGATCTCTCGCCTTCTCCTTGTGGAGCAACACACAGGTCCTGTCCCTCGCCTCCCTCCGCTTTCCCTCTCCAAAAGCTCTTGAGATGTCCCAAGAGCTGGAACAAGCTTCTGCATCCTGCACTGGGACAGTCAGACCTCAGATACTGAGAAGGAGGTGACTTGACAGCCGACATTCCGTCGCTGGAGGCAGTCTGGGGAACAGAGCAAGTGCCTTTGCTCTGCCTGCTGTCCCTCCTCAGCGACGGAAGGGGCTGCCAGAAATAACGACTGGCGGTAAGTGAAGCTCATGGTTTTTGGTGATACCTTCCTGCTTCTAGGGAAAACCCAAGCTAATAGCTATCTGAGAACTAGTGAACATGGTTGTTAAAGAAAGGATTATTGTACATGCATCTTGTGGTCCTGGAGGATCACTGCTGGGACTTGCAGTTGGGATTTCATTTAAGATGCACTACCTTTTGTATAAAGAACAATTAGACAAAATATTGCTCCCACCTCACAATTAACTTAGGAACTGATAGAAGTGTAATTTACACAAACGTATCTCACTCTTTGTCATTATAATATTTTTAAGAGTAAGGGTGATGCTGGCTTTTTGGACAGAGGTGAGCACCGGAGTCACTCCTGATTTGAAAGCGCTATTTTGTGCTTAAGAGTTTTCTTTGTTCAAGCAACCTTGATAACACAGAAGGGGAGCACCTGTTTGTACTGCTGTACAGTGTACTGGGCATAGCAGATACACCTGGGAATGAACTCTCAGGGTTTTTCCCATCTGGCAGTGTTCTGCGCTGGGTAAAACTGCCGAATGCTTCTGTCTGACTCTGGCCTTGTATGGACGCCAAGGAGTCACATCTTCCTGGTCTGAATTTGCACAAGGAAGGTTAAATGTTGCAGGTTTCCACAAGAGTCAGTGGATCAGGCTGCGGAGAGGTAAAAGTTGATTACTGAAATCCAGTCAGGCTTGTACTGAAGATCAGAATAAGCTGCAAATCTCAGCACCTGGTGTGTGTATGACACTGTCCCTTTGTGTTCTACACCTGCAGAGAAACCTGAGGATCACCTGTACGTACCTGCTCAAATAACATCCTAAGAAAAGCCTTTCCAGAAGGCACAAGTTAAAGCACATACAACTTTGTGGACCTAATAGGTCACAGGGACCAAAATGGTCGTATGGATACGCTCTGTTCAAGGAAGGTGAGTTTACACAGGGACCATGACCTGACTCTTGACTCTGCTGGCATTTATTTTTTTAAGAAGATTGCAGCAGGTACGTGACTACAAGTCACTGTATAAGCAGCTTTACCTTCTACTAGCTGGATTTATTCATAATCTCACTCTAGATCAGAAATGACCCCTCAGTACTAACACTCCCTGTCTACAAGGTTTGTTTATTCAAAGCTGATGGAAACATCCCTACTGAAAATCAGAGCAAGATGGGGCTTTTTGCGATTTTGGGGTGCCTGGCATGTCTCATCTCAGGGGTGAGGACCAGGTTTCCTTGCTAGCAAGGGAAGAGTGACTGCTGTTAAGAAAGTAATCAAGTCTTTAACTAGGAAACGTGATCTCGTGCCAAACTGCATTTGTGGTCAGTATTTTGTCCTTTAGGCAGCTCTTCACACTTTGTGGTGGAAGATTTTAACTTGCATTATGTTGAGAGACCAGAAGGGAGGCTGTAGAGCGAGCACTCTAAATTCCTAGAACAAGCACCATCACTGGGGACAGCACTCGCTGTTACCTTCCTCTAGAGGAGACGAACATCTGGACCTGGCTCCTTCCCATCCGTGCTTCTCAAGAGGACTATTGCACCAGGTAATGTGAGTCAATTTAACATTTTGTTCTTTTTCACTCTGGCAGCCAGGAGCAGTTGTGTTGTCCCTTCTTGCACAGATAAAGGCAGGAAGGAGAAAAGGCAAACTTGTGCTTTGTGGTGAAATACAAATTACAGGGAAAAACCTAGTGCATGGACACTTGCCTTTGCCTGTTGTATGTAAGTCTTAGACAGTGAGCATGTGCAGTATTTGTCTGACATCTAAAAAAAATAAATTAAAATAAAAGTTCATTTAACCAATGGGAAAGGTGACACACTTCTTGAAGATCTTTCCAAATTCCTGTTAGAAGGACATCCCAAATATTCTTGTATATTAGACATGAAGTCCCAAGACCCAGAACAGATGGAATTAGATCACAATCTCCTTTTGATCTTGGGATGTTGACCTCAATTGCAAAGGTATTTCTTGTCATCTTGTGATCTAGCTCCTCCTGGCATTTCACGCTTAAGGCTCAACATTACTGAATATAAGTTGAATAGATAACAGACAATTAAAAGTGTTAGCTCATTTTTTAAGACTCCCAGGAATACTCTCATTGCCTGTAGGAGACAGCTAGGGAATTCAGGAATCACTGTGTTCATAAAGTATTGTTATCATATTGAAGTCTAACTGGTGTAGGTCTATGATGATACGGTTTTGAAGATGAAAGATTGGCCTGTAGAAATTACATTATAGAACAGCCATTAAATATTAATCTTTGGGTACCTGAGAGATTTCAGATTAAAATTTATGATCTAGAAACGTATCCATGCTTCCTTCACATAAAAGCATCAATTGTCTTGGAACGCACAACTCCATTTGAGCGGAGAAAACAAGGCGGCTGAAGAGCCAAGTGCAAATAAGCGGCATAGAAACATAGAGGGAATTTTAGTAAAGTACCAGAGCGACAGACTGGTAGTGGCATGGCCACAGGAGGGCAGCAAGGAAACATTGTCATCTCCTGCTGGGTGTCCGGGGTACCCCTGGCACTCTGGAGGCTCCTAAATTCGGGGGCTGGGACCACCCTGTGCGGGGACAGCAGGTTGTGGAGCGAGGAGGGGATCGGTGGGGCTGGCTCTGCTCTTTGGGTGCTCTGAGGCATTGGGAGAAACGAATAAATAGCTGATTTCTTGGTCAAGTTTGCGAAGTGGAAAAGAATAATCAGCTGGGGTGAAACTGTAATAAAAGGTGTGCTGATGTTTCCAGTGAATCAGAGCAGAGAAAAAGCCATCACTTTGGGCTGAAAGGTTCATTTAAATGCCAAATTTCCCTTCATATTTTGAAATAAAACTGAAATAAATCTGGAGATTAAATGTTGTGTATATATTAAATGTTGAGTGTATATTTAAAAAAAGCTAAACTTGCCACTGTAAATATCTGGCTGAACTAGTATTTCTGAACTGGTTTACCCTGCTTTTGGCTTGGTTTTATTATGGCCATTTTTCCAAAGTAAAACCAAAATCCAGGGAAAATTTCAGGCTATCCAAGGGAGCATCTGAAAGCAACAATTCCCACGCCAGCCCTTGGTGGTATCTGTCTTAAAGCCTCACCTGGTTCAGTACCTGCCCATGTCACAGTTGTCCCCTGTTCCCACGGGGCTGTGGGTCCCCTCCTGCAGCAGACAGACCTGTACAAACCCTGCCTCTGTGTCCTGGGAAGCCATGTGCTGCAGCCACGTTACTGCTGATGGGCACAGCTACCTCGTGTGATAAATGTCAAACAGACTCTTCCAGTCAACAATGTTAAGGAGAAATGAAATAGGATAGAAGGGTTTCAAGAAATGACGTGCTTGGGCAGACGGCAATTAGGCACAAGGGCTGAGAGAAGAGCAGATGTTTAATAGGGCTCCAGTGTAACTGAAATGATGTGCTCTATTAATATTTTTTTTTTCATTTTCTATTGATCTCAAAAGCTTCAACCTAGCAAAAGAAAAACATTGTCCATTGCAGACTGAACAATACGCTCAGCCTTATCTTAATTGAACATTAGGGGATGTTCCTGCGGCCAGCTTGGGGCTTTTGCTAGTTCAGCATTTGGGATGGTCTCTTCCAGTTGCTGTGATTAGCAGTACACTTAGGGGAAACATTTTATTCTTTTACAGGGAGGCTGAGCACCTGGAGATGTCACTGTGGCTGAGCAAGGGTGCAGACCTGCAATTTGTTAGCAACTGTGTTGTAAGTGCCCTTCTACCTGCTTTTAACCTCCTGCTAAATGCAATGTAGCTCAACCTTTTTTTTGTTTTTTTTTTTACTGTTGAGTAAGACGTCTGAAATTACTTCAGACAAAACTGTGGGATTAGAGCATGTGTGCAGGCAGACTCTGAAGTTACTATGGAGAAGACAGCAAGCTGTAAATTCACGTCCCAGTGTACTGCAGTGACTTCTTTGCACACATAACCCTTCCCACCCCTCACCTCCAGTTCTGCAGATTGGAAGCTGCCATGGTGATTGGACTGCTGAGAGAACCAGCACATCCAACAGTGCTTTTCTGTAGCCAATTTCCGGCTATTCGCACACAGGAGTTTTGCTAGTTTATTGATTTACCCATTTCTTCCAGCCAGATTCATTCCAATACCAGAAATCCAGTTTGTCACATTACAATTTTCCCTTTGGAAATGATTTGTGACTAGAGCACTACAAAAATATAGGCTCGCTGCAGTGTTATTGGAAAAATCTATTTAAAAATATGTAGTTTTTCACCATCTGAAGCTTACGGAGATGGTTTTTCGTTCATCCACTCCTTTTCCTGCTGGGAGGAAGTGCTGTGATCCTATAGATGTCTTACATTATGCCCAGACTTGAAGAAAGTGAAACACATATTTTCCCAATAACTTCAATCTTTTTCTGTGTCTTGGGGATATTCCAGTGTGCAGTAACTCTCCCCAGATTTGTTTTCAGAATGCAGGCTTCTCTGGATGAAGTTTGGAGTCTGGTTTAGGGAGTTTCTGCTGCCAGGCTGTGCTGCATGCAGCCTCAGAGATATTGTTTATTGTGTGGTTTCTTTACCAAAATACTCAAGATCATGTTTTTCTCAGTTCTTTCCTGAAGACACACACGAAGTGACAGATGGGTGTCATTTTGCATAGCTGATTGCTATCCAAGAGCCGTAAGTGAACGCTCACAGGCAGCTGCATAATGCACAGCACACAGAGATGTGCCATGCATTGCTGCCCGGACGAGCAAAAGTTTTGTGTTTCAAACGTAGGCTGGATATGACAGAGAAGACAACACTCCCATGATCTGGCCAGGAAGGACATGAAGATGTAGGAAGCATAAATACTTTGGGTTTTTTGGTAAACACTCTTTGGGCTTCTACAACAACCTGGGGAGCCAGGAGCGGGCAGTGCAGGCTTTGGCTAGAAAATTGGTGGCAGGGGAGGGAGCGCTTGTCTCTGTCAAATGTTCTAAGGAGAGCTGCCAGCTTGGTGCTAATTATATAGTATTCATCTACTGCCAGGGCCAAAAGTGATTGAAAGAGACTTTTTATTCTGTCACGCGGTTTTAATTGTCTGTGCCTAACTGAAATGTGTCTTTGGAAGTCTCTTTATACTTCTAGAATCTTGGAAACTGAACTTCTTCAAGGAAGAAGCCTGATAATATGTCTTCCTTCTCCCAGCAAGGACTTAGCTTAACAGAACTGATTAAATTCAAAGTTTCCAGTAATTATAAGCGATTGAGACATGGCAGCTCTATAATCTGTAAGAGTTTGTGTGTCTTTCTGCAGTTCTGTTCTCTCTCCAGACTTCAAAGCTTTAAACATTCAAGTTCCCTGTTTACTCTTAATGCTCTGGATTTCAGCAATCAGTAAGTCTGGATCAGGGTTTCCAAGCCAATGTGTCCAATAATATAAATATATATATAATTTTCATTCATCTAAAAAAAGGAAGGCTGATTTGTTTAAGGAAAAGGAAAGGATGTAATCTGTCCTGTGTTACCAACAGAGGTTGACACGGACCATGCATGCGGAGTGTAGAACAAGTCTTGAGTTCCTGTACAACTTTTCTGATGTAGTTTTTGTGTACAGCTGAAAACAGCTGGCAGGAGGGAGGAGGAAACTCTTACACTTAGAGTTTGTAAGGACCTGTTCCTGTCAGAAATGAATCTGCTCTGTCTTTCCTTCCATTTACAGCATTGCTGTATAAATCCTTTCTAGTTGTCTTCCATGTTCTCAGATCATTTCAGCTCTGCTGGAACTTTGCTGCTGTTCCTGTCTTCCATTTGGGATATTTTCTTTGATTTCTTTTCATACCTGGTAGTGAGCATTGTTCAATAATCTCTCAGGGTCCAAACCACTTGAAACAGATCATCTATATTCAGTCTCACATTTGCAACTGCTTCTGCTTAAATGAGCATGAATTTCTTCAGCATGTCATGTTCAAAATCCCTGTTCCTGAGAATTCTTTCTTAGTTACAGTCCCCACTACTGTAGTTATCACCCTCATTAATTTTCTTTCTCCATTTTTATGTTGGGGGCTTCATTTTAAGGGTCTCCTGAGGGGGGAACAAAAAGGAACAAAAAGCCATAAGGTTCTTTATTCTCAGGGTCATATCAGAGCAGGTCCAAACTTGGCAGGCACAAACCAAGTACCTCATCCTTCCATCTATAGAGCTTCACTGAGCCATGGGAATAGCTCAGTCTGTCCTACATGGGTCAGCCGTATGTTCTGCTAAGTTTTGTGTGACACTTCCAGGAGGAGCTGGACCGAAGATGTTGGCCATGGCGGGTCAAAGTTGGTAAAGCTCCATTGCGTTAATCTTCTTCTGGGCTGCCTTGGTCCGGACGAGCTGCAGGTGCCACCCCAGCAGCATCCCTGGGATTTTCCGTGATTCCCATGACAACTCAGATGCTGTAACGGATAACAAGGGGTGAGAAGTGCTCATCACCTCCAACTGTGCTGTCCAAGGGCTCCTGGAACAGCTCTCTTGTGCCTCCTCCCACGGCATCTTCCGCAGAGGGGGAGCTCTGCTTTGCTCCCTGAAGCCTCTCCACAGAGATCCATCACTCTGCAAGAGCAGATACGGGGAATTGCTGTGAATGCAGCTACGCCAGTTGATCTAATTTGAGATCCTGGGATGAAACCCAACCTATTTACACTGCAATTTCAATACCTGTGCACGGGGAGCAAGCAGCATGTTGATGCCACAGGGTAGGTGAATGCAGGTAGAGGCCAGGAGGGAGTAGAAGGGCCATTCATTCCATTTCAGCTGCTGCATTTGTGTCTAAACGAAGCTTCAGCCTTGGCAATAGATTCCTCCTCTGAATCCTCACAAAGCTCTGGTGCAACGCAGCATTTTATCCAGCAGAGCTGTGGAGCTAGACAGTCTCTTGCCTTGCTCTGCATGGGTTTGGGAGTAATAGAATGAGTCATCAGCTGGGAGCTTGAAATTACGGCGTGTGCCACCGCTTTTGAAAAGCTAAAGAGATTAATATTGAAAAAAACAGATACAGTTCACTCACTGGTGTAATGAAGAGGTATTATACACACCAGGCACCTGTTGGTGAAGGTATACATTTAACAATCTATTACCATTTGAATGCAGAGAGATTAAATACACATCAGAAACTAAGCATGGGGGAAGTTATACTGTTGCTTCTCCAGGACTGCATAATCAAGGAAAAGAAGCAGTGAGGAGAAATGTTAAAAAAAAAAAAATACTTAAAAGGATATTGCTGCTCTATATTTTGGGCTTCCTTGCTGCTCTCGGCATGAGGTATTTTTGTGTAAAGACGCAAAGTCAAGGACAAAAGGCAGTATGCTGATAGAGAGTTAGGTCCACCATCTTGCACATGCAGGGATGGGTTCTAACAAGCCTCAATGGAGGTGCTCCCAAATGAGTTTCCAAAGTCTCAGCTTTCCAGCACCTTTATACATGTCACTGATGGTCATGTTTTGTTGGCAATAGCACTCAGAAGAAGGTAGTTGTGTAGATGATGACTGCCAAACTCCAAGAAACCAATACTTCACACACAATGTCATCTTACCATACACTTACAAGTCTTCAATTTCCTTCCCATCATTACTGATAAAAAAAANGGTGCTCCCAAATGAGTTTCCAAAGTCTCAGCTTTCCAGCACCTTTATACATGTCACTGATGGTCATGTTTTGATGGCAATAGCACTCAGAAGAAGGTAGTTGTGTAGATGATGACTGCCAAACTCCAAGAAACCAATACTTCACACACAATGTCATCTTACCATACACTTACAAGTCTTCAATTTCCTTCCCATCATTACTGATAAAAAAAATAATCTTACTTTTATCCGGTGCCTTTGTGAAGGGCTATAAATGTTACTTGTACAAGAAGAATGCCAATGAATGCATTCTTTTTTCTTTTACTCACACAAGGATAAAGCCCAATTTCTCAGTAGAGGCAGTACAAGATCTTTAATATCTAAATGGGGCAAGCTAGATTCATTTTCTATTTTTAACTTGAAATTTAGCAGTGCTGAGTTTTATAACACCAAAACTACAAAGCTTTTGGAGTAGATCATTATGTAAAGAAGTGCTACAAAGTAATTGAGTGCCCTGCAAATCCCACAAAGTCCCAGTGCAACCTAATGTATTGATGGGTAGCTAAGTATTCTGCGGCTCAGGATACTTTTGTTGGTGGTCCTTTTATTGTTGTTTTAATTGATGATATGCCTGACTTGTCAGAAGGTATTAAAAAAATAAGCTCTTGATGTATTCAACATGTTTTCCCTATTTGATGCCACTCTGACTGCCATATTACGGTGGGTTGGTCTTCAAAGCAGAAAAGCTAGGTCATGTTGCCACATATCTTGGTCTTCATTTCTCTGCAAACCAAAATGTGGCACTGAATGAAGCATTATCTTGGGATCATGGCCGTGTTCAAATTTCTTTACACTTTACGTAGATATATTTTCTTCACTATCCCACCATTGCCCTGACTTCTGTTTGTACGACAGAGTTTTATCAGGATATCCCCAGCTATCCTGCAGAGTTTGATTTGTTGTTTTATTTTCCTTGAGAAAGATGGGTGGGTAAGGAGGAAGGATGTTGATTTTTCCTGCATTAAAGCCAGCAAATAAAAGAAAGCAGCTGAAACCTAAGAAAATTGAACTACTAATCATATTTTCACAAGCAATCCTCTGTAGCATTACAGTCACAGAGTATATTTAAAATTGGGTTTATATGAGCAACAGTTTAAGTTGAGGAAAATTGGTTTCCTTTTCAAAATGTCATGTTTCTCATTTCCTTGCAGAATCTTGGGCTGCTTTGAGCTCTTATCAGCCTTTAAATCATTCAAAAATGCACTCCGTAATTAAAATGCCGTAAATCCTCATGAATCAATTTAGGGGTTTTGATTTGTTCTAAAACACATTTAAATAAAGTTGAAAGCTTACTAAAATATCAGATAATACACAGAAGTGCGAAGCAAAGTAATGATAAAGCTACCCTAGGATAGCTGCCTGATGGTGGAGTTGGACTTGAGAAACATGGCTTCTTCTGACCACAAGTGTTGTGGTTTAACCCTGGCNATTCCTCCTCTGAATCCTCACAAAGCTCTGGTGCAACGCAGCATTTTATCCAGCAGAGCTGTGGAGCTAGACAGTCTCTTGCCTTGCTCTGCATGGGTTTGGGAGTAATAGAATGAGTCATCAGCTGGGAGCTTGAAATTACGGCGTGTGCCACCGCTTTTGAAAGGCTAAAGAGATTAATATTGAAAAAAACAGATACAGTTCACTCACTGGTGTAATGAAGAGGTATTATACACACCAGGCACCTGTTGGTGAAGGTATACATTTAACAATCTATTACCATTTGAATGCAGAGAGATTAAATACACATCAGAAACTAAGCATGGGGGAAGTTATACTGTTGCTTCTCCAGGACTGCATAATCAAGGAAAAGAAGCAGCGAGGAGAAATGTTAAACAAAAAAAAATACTTAAAAGGATATTGCTGCTCTATATTTTGGGCTTCCTTGCTGCTCTCGGCATGAGGTATTTTTGTGTAAAGACGCAAAGTCAAGGACAAAAGGCAATATGCCGGTAGAGAGTTAGGTCCACCATCTTGCACATGCAGGGATGGGTTCTAACAAGCCTCAATGGAGGTGCTCCCAAATGAGTTTCCAAAGTCTCAGCTTTCCAGCACCTTTATACATGTCACTGATGGTCATGTTTTGATGGCAATAGCACTCAGAAGAAGGTAGTTGTGTAGATGATGACTGCCAAACTCCAAGAAACCAATACTTCACACACAATGTCATCTTACCATACACTTACAAGTCTTCAATTTCCTTCCCATCATTACTGATAAAAAAAATAATCTTACTTTTATCCGGTGCCTTTGTGAAGGGCTATAAATGTTACTTGTACAAGAAGAATGCCAATGAATGCATTCTTTTTTCTTTTACTCACACAAGGATAAAGCCCAATTTCTCAGTAGAGGCAGTACAAGATCTTTAATATCTAAATGGGGCAAGCTAGATTCATTTTCTATTTTTAACTTGAAATTTAGCAGTGCTGAGTTTTATAACACCAAAACTACAAAGCTTTTGGAGTAGATCATTATGTAAAGAAGTGCTACAAAGTAATTGAGTGCCCTGCAAATCCCACAAAGTCCCAGTGCAACCTAATGTATTGATGGGTAGCTAAGTATTCTGCGGCTCAGGATACTTTTGTTGGTGGTCCTTTTATTGTTGTTTTAATTGATGATATGCCTGACTTGTCAGAAGGTATTAAAAAATAAGCTCCTGATGTCTTCAACATGTTTTCCCTATTTGATGCCACTCTGACTGCCATATTACGGTGGGTTGGTCTTCAAAGCAGAAAAGCTAGGTCATGTTGCCACATATCTTGGTCTTCATTTCTCTGCAAACCAAAATGTGGCACTGAATGAAGCATTATCTTGGGATCATGGCCGTGTTCAAATTTCTTTACACTTTACGTAGATATATTTTTCTTCACTATCCCACCATTGCCCTGACTTCTGTTTGTACGACAGAGTTTTATCAGGATATCCCCAGCTATCCTGCAGAGTTTGATTTGTTGTTTTATTTTCCTTGAGAAAGATGGGTGGGTAAGGAGGAAGGATGTTGATTTTTCCTGCATTAAAGCCAGCAAATAAAAGAAAGCAGCTGAAACCTAAGAAAATTGAACTACTAATCATATTTTCACAAGCAATCCTCTGTAGCATTACAGTCACAGAGTATATTTAAAATTGGGTTTATATGAGCAACAGTTTAAGTTGAGGAAAATTGGTTTCCTTTTCAAAATGTCATGTTTCTCATTTCCTTGCAGAATCTTGGGCTGCTTCGAGCTCTTATCAGCCTTTAAATCATTCAAAAATGCACTCCGTAATTAAAATGCCGTAAATCCTCATGAATCAATTTAGGGGTTTTGATTTGTTCTAAAACACATTTAAATAAAGTTGAAAGCTTACTAAAATATCAGATAATACACAGAAGTGCAAAGCAAAGTAATGATAAAGCTACCCTAGGATAGCTGCCTGGTGGTGGAGTTGGACTTGAGAAACATGGATTCTTCTGACCACAAGTGTTGTGGTTTAACCCTGGCCAGCAGTTGACCCCCAGCCAGCCACTCACTCACTCCCCAATGGTGGATTGAGGGAGAGAATCAGAAGGGTGAAAGTGAGAAAATCCCATGGACCGCGATAGAGACAGTTTAATAGGTAAAACAGAAGTCATGCATGTATGCAAAGCAGAACAAGGTGTTCATTCACTGCTTCCCATCGCAGGCTGGTGTTCAGCCATCCCCTGTCTCACGTAATGGTGACTTGAGAAGACAAATGCCAGCATTCTGAACATCCTCCCCTCCTTCTTCCCCCAGCTCTACATGCTGAACATAACGCCATACGGTGTGGGACAGCCCTTTGGTCAGGGGGGTCAGCTGTCCCAGCTGTGTCCCCTCCCAGCTCCTTGTGCCCCCCCAGCCTGCTCGCTGGTGGGGTGAGGAGCAGCAAAGGTCTCAACACTGTGTGAGCACAGCTCAGCAGTAACTGAATCACCCCCGTGTTATCAGCACTGTTTTCAGCACAAATCCAAACAACAGCCCCATGGGAGCTGCTGTGAAGAGAATTAACTCTGTCCCAGCCCAAACCAGCACACACAAGGTACATGGCTCTGGGCTCCCCAAAAAAGGAACAAGTTAACTTTCTCTTCAGGTATGGGTGCTCTGATGGCTTTTTTAGTTTGTTGTTGTTTTGGCTTCTGCTCCTGTGATCATCTTGTAACACAGTCGTTTTGCTCCAGTAAAGGATCATAACTTCTGGACCCTGTGCCTGCTCCTCCTTACCTGTGCCACTGGAGCAACAGGACTGTAAACTGTCCCCAGCTACTTATATTCTGCTTACACTCATCTAAAGGAAACAAATCAGACATAAGTACCTATGGGCCTCATCTCTTGCTTCAGCAGCGGTTCCTTTACCTGGCTTGCATTTCTTTGTGCTTTGTCACTGACCACTCTGGGTCCTGGGTCTTTAACCCAGCTTCAATTTTCAACTTTGTGGCTTTAGTTTTGCTTTGAAAGTTTTTTTCCTTTACCTCTTATTTCTGGAGTATTTTGTGTTCTCTCTACAGGACCCACAGTATCCAAGCAGTTTCTTGCTCCACAAACTCCCCTCTGGACCATATTTTAACCCATATTCCAATCAAGATCTGTATCTTGTACAATGAGGGCTCTGAGACGGTTTGTTGGGCTGGAAAGGGATACAGTTCTGACACAGTTCACAGATGTTAAATAGATATTTTGGACATTTATTACCATGAGGGTTAGAAACAAATCCCTGATTAACACAAGAGCCTGCTTCTAAAGTCTTGCATAGTCTTGTGGCATTTGGTCTGGGGTTTGGACTTGTCCCGTTAGTAATTATAAGAATGTGATAAAATCACAGCATATGAAAAAACACGGAGACAAAATCTGTTGATTCACAAGACAAAAATTCTGAGCTTTACAATGCCAGGTTGGTCAGCTGTCCCTTCAGTAAGCTTATTTTATGCAGCATGAAAATAGGTGGGTTTACAGTGTTACAGCAGTCCACGCTAAGGCTACATCCAAATATAGTATTTAGATTTATTCAACCTGAATAGTTGCCTTCAGATCTCCGTAAGTTATAGAATAAGGGAAAATAAATTAAAAATCAATCAAAGAGAAATGGAGAAAACCTGACCCCTGGGTCCCAAGAATATTTTTGCTTCCTGCAGTCCTAGTTGCAGATGCAGATACAGTCACAAACTGGTTGAATAAGAAACAGCAAATAAAGATGCCACCCTAGAGGGAACAAAACATTAATATTTCAGAAAGGATATCTCCAGAAAAAAAAGACATTGGGCCTTTTTTGTTCAGAATTCTCATGTCTGTTGTTTGGGCAGGTAGAGCCAAAACCAATAATTAAACCTTATGAAAAGATTTAATCCATTTTCTAGAAATTTACCTTCAAGAAAATCTGTCAAGGGAAAAGCAGGTTGTTGAGAATAAGGGCTATTAATGCAACACTTCATGAAATAGAAAAAATGAAGCTTTCTTGGAAAGGCAGGGAGATCAGGATCCTTATATGTTTCTATTAAGCTGTGATAAAGCCCCATTGTCCCAGGTTACAGGACATTGACAGACTCTCTGCATATAGATTTCTCTTTTCCTGCTAGCACAAGGCTGGATGAAAGCCCAGCGGTGCATTCTGTTAAGGAGCTTATTCATACAATTAAGTTTAATTGTCAGCAGTTTTGATACTTCAAACTAAAATGAAACCTGGCTCCATTTCTGCAGCTTCGATTCACCTGCAGCCTGGGAGAATTCTGATGGTATTAAAATTAGAGTCTTGTATTGCTCAAATACCAGCCAGTTGCAAGGATAAATTCTGCATAAACGAGTTGTTTCCTCCCAGGTCTGGGTAACTGAGCAGCAGGCTTTGAATAGAGTCTATTTATTTTTTTTTAAGCAATAGTTTCTCAAATACTGGAGTGTAGGGAGAGTGTCTTCCCCGTTCAGTGGGGTCCTTCCACAGCTCAGTGGGCTTCAGGACAGATTTTTGAAAGAAAGACACACATACCATATTTTATATTTACCTTAGGCTGAAGTCTCTGGCATTTAGCAAATATCACCAGACTCATGCAATGTGTTAATGAGCCTTAACCTTATTGTTTCCCCCAGTATTAGAAGAGAAAATGTGAAGAGTACTCTACTGTTGCTGTTGCTTCCTCTGACACTTGAACTTCGTGCTCACCGACTCGAGAATATCTGTGCTTTGTTCCTCTTTCATTTTAAACCAGGTTTACAACAAACAAACATCTGCAGTTCTCCAGTATCAGTTTTTGCTTTAGGAGCCTTGGTGCTTGTGCACATTCTCAGCTGCCTGGCATGAGGATTTTACATAGTTAACAACAGCTCTGCCTCCCATGCCACGATAGGTGGGTCTGCTACACATCATCAAAACTTTCCTTTAATGGTTTATTTACCTCCTTTATTTACTCACCTTTATCAGGGTAAGGACTAGGGAATTCATCACCTACCATGGCCTATGTCTTAGGGTGAGGTTATGGCCATGACTGGACTCTTTGGCCTGAGGATAACAGTTGAGTTGGATGTTCTTTATTTGAACAGCGATGGAACCAAAGTGCTCTCCTCCGTGTGCAGCCCCCATGCTGGAGAGCCTAATGCGAGAGGCACGGAGCTGTGGCAGGAGGTTTGCAAGTCTCCTGACTGGGACACTCTCATAAAAAGCAGAAGCATTTGGGTCAAATTGCTGCCCTAAGCCAGTGCAATAGAGGATTTGAACCTGGATTTCCATCATTTTGGATGAGTCCTCTAACACTTGGTATGTAAGACCAGAAGAGTCATATCCTACTTGCCCTACTGTTCTGTAAATAGTGGCAAAGTCCTTTTCTAGCTCCACCACTCCCACTTATCCATCACTTTTTAAAGTGCTCAAAATCAAAACAACATATTTTGTTTAATTTAAAGCATGCTTTAACATATTATTAAACACTGTTTCCAGATAGTCTTAATGGACTCTTCCTTTTCTGCCAGACCTCTCATTGTAGTCACCTTGCTCACACTTTAGTGATCATTTATTTCTGCTACAATCAACATCAGCAGAAGTACTTTCAGGAACCAGAGTTTAGTGCACAGTCCAGCTCACATTTTTGTGAGATGAGCAGTGATTTGCAGAAGCAGGATAACCGCAACTAATCACGTTTTGGAAATCGTGGATATTCTGACATTACTTGATCATGTGCTGCTGTAAACACTGAAACCTCTGTCCTCCTTTAGAAATCAAATTACAAGAGAAAGACCTTTTCATCAGAGCTATACCTGTCCGTTATAGCACTGCTGGCTCATTAGGTAGAGTAATTAAACATCAAGCAGAAATAATTATTATAATTATAGGACATTTGAGATTTCATTTGCCTTCATGAAATATGAGTTACATAAACTAATTCCTTTCGTAAGGTCCACTCATAATAGCAATGAATGTCTAAACAGCTACGCTCTTTGCCTACTTATTTTTGCAGTGTTACTGGGCCAACATTACAAAAGCAATTAAGAACTCAACAATTACCAACTATTATGATACCAGGATATCCAAATGGCCTCTATGTAGTTAGAAAATAGAAAATTACCATAGTAATTGTATTCATTCCTTCTGCTCCTGCTTCCAGAATGAATACAAGGGGGAAAAAAAAGTAGGGGAATAGATCAGTATTATCTCCACTGTGCTGATTACTACTAGAAAATTATGGCAACGGCCAGTACTTTTATTTATATTTTACTTTATATTTTGTGTATAGCTGGATGTTGGTGCTGTAGTTCCTTTGTCGGGGTACTGAGCTAATTTGATATCCAAGTCTTGCACCATCCTCTCCTCCGCCTCCCCAGGAGCGGTGTGTTCTCAGTCTCTACCTGAGCTGTGGTCGCTCGAGAATCCTTGCCAGCACGTCTGAGGCAATCTAAAGTGATACAAATTCAGACAGAAAAATGTAGTAGCACTGAAATATTTCATAGTGAAACATTCTTTCCTAGTGAAGCTGTTAAGAGAAGTAAGCCGTCTCGTATTGAAAGGCAGGCCAGCTTCCCAAGGGACACTAATGAGCGTGTTCTTCTGCAGCTAATCATAAGATTGCTTTGTCATGTGGATAGAAAAATAGAGATGTTGCCAGAAGAGTGCATTAAGTTTGGACGCTTAGACTTATGCAAACTACTTACCTCTATATTTACCGCAACAGAGCGGATGACAAATGCACAGTGTAAGGTAATCTCATCCACAGAGGCTTGCAGGAAGGCAGCACTGGTCATGCAATAGCAAAGTGCATGTGTAGGAAGAAGAAGTGAAAGAAATAACAGGAATATCAAAAGCACCATTATAATACAACCTTATAATTGAATTTCTCCAAAAAAGGGAAGGTGTCAGACTAGCGGGGATGCAAGGCAATGTAAAAGACAGAAGTGAAACCAGAGAGATTGCATTTATGTAAAAAGCTTTAAGGAGTTACTGTGGCTTGGCTAAACAAATGCTGTAGGCTTACATTCAGAGCACTTGTAGAGAGATATTGTTACTATTGCCTTTAAACACCCCTGGACCAGTTTGCAGTTGGCAAATGCGTCACAGGCAGGGGACGGGGAGAAGGAAACAGGCTTGAAAACACGTCCAGAAAAAAGCCATCAGCAACAGGGCAAAGGGACTTTATATTGCCTAATTTCTGCTAAAGGCATTACCAGCAAATATCCCTAAACTGAGCAGGAGGCACTTCCCAGTATGGAAGCCGCAAAGCAGGGCTCCGGGGAGTGGTAAAGGTTTCACCCCATGAGCCACCACAAACTGGGCAGGGCAGTGACAGTGGGCAAAACTCAGGTGGGAGGCAGTTATCTCTTAACTCTTTCTCCTGCATCATGAGTCTGGTTACCCAGAATGCGTTTTTTTTTTTTTGTTTGACTCAAGCCTTCCTATCTCCTTCCTTTCTGCCCTTTCATGGTGGAAGCTCAAATCAGCTCTGGCCACCCAACCGAGCTGCTCCAGCCATGATTTGCACCAGCTGCCCTTTCAAATGGAAATAAGTACAGACTGGTCTGTGAATAGAGACTTCTTGAAAGACTTCCAGGATTACATTAAAGGAGGTGATTTGGGTACAGAAGATCAAAAAGAAAGTCACAGTCGAAGTTTACCTAGGCTTCCAGGGAGCAACCTAATAAAGAAGTGTGAATAATACCCAAGGAGAGGCTAAGGCTCCTATTAATTCATGTGTTTACTTGGCTCCCAGAGAAGCTCCTGCTACATTATTCTGCAAAGGAGGCTCAGGTGGCTTTTTATTTGCTTATTTAAACACCTTCCCCACCTTATCCTGGGTCCTGGTGGGTTTGTGAATGTGTCAGTCTAACACTGCTACTGTTATTCCCTTGAATGTCTGAGTTTATTCAATTCTCCATGGGATTATCAGGCAAGGAAGAAGATAACAAAGAGATCCATCGGCTACAGGTAGGAGAATAGACACATTTAAAATTAGTCCAACACCTCCACAAAAGTATTAGCTTTGGCAAAATGTATCCTTTCTCCTCATATAATGAAAAAGGAATTTGAAAGCATCATTGAGAAACCAAATTAATGCAACAAGCTACTGTTAACGTACAAGCTCAGCGACCTTATTTAAAAATGTTTTTCTCCTATTCAGTTTCAAATGCACATGATGAATTATTGCATTTAATCTCTGTTCTCCCTGCATGCAGACCAGCACTTAATGGTATCAAAACTTACGTCAACACAAGAAAAAAAAAAGATGGGTTGTTGTCATAGAATTTCTTGGCCACTTTGGTATAGCCAGACTAGTAATTAAGATGTAATTGGAAAGAAATTAATTGATATAAGTTATTTGCATCACCATTGATTAAGTATAATCAAAATCAGTGTCTACATGGGATATTGATTGCCACTTGCTTCTGGTAAGTGTAATTGTAGCATGAATTGTCTGTGCATGGCTGGGTCTTTTATTGTTGTAAATATCCAACTGAAGCAAGAGATTAAATTCTGTACAAGCTTTAAAATGTGTGAAATAATTGTGACACCCTTGCTTTCGCTTGTCGCTGTGAAGATTGAAATAGAATTTGAAGGAATATTTTTCTGTTTCTGGGATTAGATTACAGTCCTTGTCATATTTGTATGAAGATAACAATCTCTAGCCTGTGAGGCAGATTTCTAACCAAACCAGAGATGGGTCTGCAGTCTCTCAGGTCGTGTCTGGCAATGTCCACAAAAGCCTGACCTTGCACAGAAGAAACTAGTTCTGTGAGACAGATGGGCCAGTGCATACGCACAATTTAACTTCTTGCATAAATTCTCCAACTTGACCACAGGATTTATCTAATACCTAAAACCGTGGGAGTTCAGTCCCAGAAAATTTGGGAGTGCTGTAAGTGCAAAATCACTGCATCTGATTTTTGCTTGTGCCACATTTTGGCCCTTGTGACCAGTACAGGGCATTTTAACTGTCCCATTACTTGAAAATCTGACTGCGTGTTTCACCTGGGGTATTTATGCCACAAGAAAAACAAAGGCCTGATTGTGATGATTCATTCCTTCAAAAAAAAAAGTCAAGAATTACAAGATAAATGGAAAAATACAGTAGGTGATCATGATTGTTAATTAGCAAACTTACCTAAGTAAACTTTTTAAACTTGTTATTTAAAATCAGCTGATGTTTTTTTCCATTTTGCACACAATGTGTGGCCTTGCTTCACTTTCCTTTGCAAATCCAATGCAGAGCAGCAGGAAGGGGGGGGCTGGCTGTCCCAGAGGGTCAGTGTGGAATTCTTGCCGTGTCGGTGCAGTTTGGCCAAGGTCTCCATAAATTCATGTCTGCGTTACTCCCCTTCGTCTGACCAGTGGGTCCCATTCTGCAGGTGGAAAATTAGGACCAAATATCAGCCCTCAAGGCATCACCCTCAGGTGGTTTACTAGCCACACGAGAAAATAATTTTGGAACGCTTTAGCTTCAGTATTGTTTTTCCAAACCAAAGCTGAAGCAGGCTGGTGAGGCAAGGTGAGAAATTCTGCACAGCTACTGCGGGTGCTGCCTGTTCTGCACACTGGAGATGTCGTTCTCCAGCACCACCACTGCTCAATTCTTCTACTTAATTCAACTTATTTTAATTGAACAAAATAAAGTTATTTATTTTCCTTGATAATAATGCTATTATCTGTAGCTAATATCAGAGACGCAGTGAGTTAAACTGGAATGGGACAGACACTCAGTCCTGACCTATTTAGAGTGTTGGGTCCTGTCAGTCCAGGCTGGACTGAGCTCTACATGCCAAGAACAAATGTAGGTTGTCTGAGAAGGGTTTCCAAAGCTGTTTCTTCACCCTCATCAGCAAATTTAGAAAGAAATTTGAACTGAATGTGTTTGGCTCTGGGAGTTGCCATGGTTGCAACACAGACAATCTAAATGTGGGAGATTATATAATCAGAAAGAATGACTATTTATACAAAGAGTTTAATTTAAACAAAAAGGGAGAGAAAAGCAAATGCGCTGTACAATGCATGACTTTGTCACTTTCCACTCCTGCGCGGCAGAGCTGCTGCAGCAACGGTGTTAAATCACAGCACTCACACATGCGTTCCTTGCAAGGTGTTTATAATGTGCAATAAATCTTACATAAAAATAAAAAAAGTATTAAGTAAAAAGTAATGCACCAGCTCCAGCCAGGCAAGGGTGAGGCTGTTTTATTATACTTGGATCAGCAGCAGTATCTTCTTTATGGAAGATATACAAGCTCTTCTACAGTTTCTGTCGTTGTTTTACAATCCTATAGACTTTTAAAACCCGGTAGCATGGATCTCCTTCTTTGGAAGGATCGTCCTATGTAATACTACCACAGGAGCTAATTTATCTTCCCTTGAAGCAACGAAATGTATGGGAGCAGATGCCATGGCCTGTATGGTGTTACCTGTACACGGTAATTTCATTCTTTCTAGATAATCTCTGAAGCAACGTAAACACCATCTAGAAAGGAAATTTCTGTTGAAAGGCTTTCGTTGTGTTTGGCACTGGGCTTTCTGGAGACACAGTACTGAGTTGGACTATGGAGTTAAAGGTGGTTTATTGTAATTTTTTGACAGCCTGGTCACTCTGGGGTCTCATGGGGTGCCTGAGGTTTGCAGCGCAGGCAGAAAGGCCAAGACAGCCTATGGCATGTCTTTGGCCTCCCCTGTTAAGCCAGGCTTGTGAGCAACGTGCTCATCTCTAAGCAAGACCATTCCAAGCTGCTCCCCTCTCCATCAGCACAGGCTGGGCTGTCCCAGCAAAGCCAGCCAGCTCTGAAATTGCTCCCTCAAGGCTGGTTCACTGCATTTCCCCTTCTTGTACGGATGGGGCCATCTGCAGGTGGCTGGTTGGAGCGGGATTTCTCCACTATAGATTTCCTTTCAAATAGGCAATGGGGTTCTATAAAAATGATGGAGCTTGGTAGGGATTTTCCCACAGGGTGCCATTAGCCAATAGTGTGGCAAGGAGCAATAATAATAATAAACATTAACTACAGGTGAATAGGTGCAGCCCTGATGTAATGAGGGTGTTTTCCTGTAGCTTGGTCTTGCCTTTGGTGGTCACAGACTAGGCAGATGTGAACAGAATGCTTTCATGCTTTACCATTATACGACCAGTGTTCCCAGGAGGACCCCTTAAGGCTCATTGAATGGAAGGTGGAAGGAGTGTGTATTTATTAAGCATCTTTCTGGACTGGGGGAACTGTGTTCCCAGTGGCAGCAAAAGCTGGGGCAACTAAACTAAGCTGCTGTTGCATTTTGGTATCAATCAACAGAGCCGTTGGTTTGAACAGTGGGTGTTTCTTCTCCTTGCCTTTCACTTTCTGTGATGATAAACTTTCCATGGAGGTATGGCTCTACTCAAGTGACAAAGAGAAATGGGCTGTGTAACTGCAGCGAGCAAGGACAGAAGAAAATCTTTATTGCAGACAGAAAAATAATATTAAAAATGTTAAGCTTGCACAAGTAAATTCAGTTAGAGGAGAGATGTACACAGTAGAATTTCTCTACCCAACAGGCCACGGAGGAAGGTGCATGCCTTGTTTCATCCTTTACTGATTTCCCAGGTGTTTTGTTGCCTTGTGTCATGGTGTGAATACATCAATACTGTGGTTAGAGCATAAATGAGCTCTGTCACTTTTTAGAGGAGCTTGGCCTGAGAGCTGGTGGTTGACACCTGACACGAAGAGCCAGCAATGGGGCTGCCACAGCTTCCCATCGTGAGAACACGAGCCAGCGACGGCCTCGGGCTTGCAAGGGAAGGGCTGTGCTGTCTGTGACTGCAGGGAGGATCAGAACTGCTGTCACTGCAGGGCTGTCTGGGGAGGTCCCTCTGAGGGCAAATCTTGGTTCTAGAAGCAAAATTAAATCGATGTCAAGCAGTTTTCTCTTATGATTCGGATCCTTCTGGGAGTTAGATCCTGTCTCACCAGTGAGAGGGAGAGACCTTGGACGGGTGCAGGCTGCAGAACAGGGACAGTGTCTTCGGAAGGACACCCTGCTTTTTTCTGTTCCTTTCAAATCCTGTAATGTGTGTCTCTTGCCAAGGTAGGGTTCACCTCCTCTGTCGTTTGGAGTGAAAAAACACTTGCAAACGTTGGCTCTCTTCTGTGAAGTCCATTTTCATTTTAAAGGAGTGCAGAGAGAAAGCTTATATTTATAATTCAAGCAGAGAAGGCAGATTCTGTTCTGGTTTGCTAAACTGCAAGCACTGTGTGAGAGAGACCTTGCAGCAGCCCAGAGCATGTTCCTGCTGCTCTGCTATAAATCTCAGAAAACAGGGATAATGCAGCCTCAGCTCTGGTTTTGCACAGTGTTGTCACTAGAACGTAAGATTTTTTTTTTAAAGGTGATTAATGTTGCTCTCCCACACCCTGGGCAGCCACATGCTCGCTGTCTGCAAGGCTTGTTTCAAAGGGAGGGATATATGAGAGCTGGAGAAGAGTCTCCTGAGAGAGCATCTTCCTGGCAGTCAGGGAGCATGAGGAGCTGTTCCGCTGCAGCCTTGCAGAGAGCTGGAGGTGTGTGGTATGTGTGTCTGAGTTAAATATCGGGTGGTTTCTTCTCCTCTTGAGACTATCAGCTAAGAGCTCTAAATGTTACTGCTGCAGGCATACTGCTTTGTCTGCCCTTCCGCCACGTCTGTCTCTGTAAAGACAGTGATCAGTCACAACGAATATGAGAAGTGATGCTTAAGCGAGGTTACTGGATGCGGGAAGCATTTCCCACACACTTGTGGTCTGCCAGCCTCTGCTGGGCTTCCTTGACTGTCACTCTGGACACAGGCAAAGAAGATGGTCCAAGCTGCACGTGCTTTCTAATCAAGGTCTAAATGGAGATAGTTTTCCATTATTGTATCTGCTGCACATCCTGAAGCCCATCTCAGACAATGCCTGCTTCCTTTAAATCCTATTCTACAGAAGGATGACTCTGGTACTGTTCCTCTGTCCCTCCAACCTCTCTTTAGCATTAGCAATGGATCTAGAAAGATGAAATCTAAAATACAGGCAAGACAGTTTTAAAAATCAGAGGTTTATTAAATCTCTCCCACCTGTTCAGCCTCCCATGAACTAGCCTTTGGCAAACAGTAGGATGGTCAATTGAAAAGGATTGAGCCCTCTGAGTTGAAGAGGTCCATGGTATAGACATGTTGCTGGACTGAGGGACCCTTGGCTCGCTAGAGAGGATGCTATTAGGAGGTGGTCCACCTGACCCTGCTGTGCTAACCTAAGGGAGAAGCACAACCTAAAAACACTTATTTCTCTCTTTTGACTTCAAAGGCAGTCCAGGGCAACTCATTGAAATTGAGACATTTACTTTTAGGCAAAGAGTCCTGCCCTGACAGGTCAACAGATGTGTGAGTCTGCTGTGTGTCAGCAATTTACATGGCGAGATCATGAATGCAGTTATTTGAGGGTGTTTTGTTGAGGTTTTTTATGGGGATCTAAGGCAGTATGCTTTGCACTGACTTAATTTCAGACTTTTGTTTTCGTTAGGAATCTTCCCTAAAAGCTCTCATGTTTCTTTCACAGTTTCCCAAATCCTGTTCATTTATACCTGTTTCCTTAGTGGCATTTCTGTGATGACATGGGATTGTACTCGGGTCTTAAGAGGTCTTTTTCCATCCAGCCTTTTATCTTTCTAAAGCTTCATGTTATCTGAGAAGTACTTCAGATTGAAGTCTCATTGTCCTCTTATGTCTTCTAAATAAATAGTATGAAATAAGGTTAGTCCAGCTCTCCAGAGGAATTTTTTTCTGATTGACAAGTCCTTGCAAATGTGTCTCGAGACCTGTCTGTTCTGCCTAATAAATCATCATTAACTCTCACCAGATAAAGAGAGATTCTCTTCATCTGACAGGGTATCAATTCAGCTGCCTTAATGTATATAAGGTTTTAGGTCTCTCCACCAGCAGGCTCCAAAAGAGGCTTTTTGTCAAGTGAAAAAATGGAATTTGGACAGCAGAACTCAGCTGCCAGGCTTGCTGGAGATGGATGAGGCAGGTGGGAGAGCAGCTCTTCCCTCCTGTGCTTTATTGATCCTATGGCTCTGACCAGTACAGCAATGTTTCTGTAGCAGTAAAACCAAGCAGAAATGAATAAGGGAGATAATGATGGCCTAAAGCCAGTGTCAAAACCAGAGTACTCTTGGGGCAGCTTTTGGGAGGTCAGTGGCAATGAGGAGTCTGACATGGGTCAGTGCTTGACCTCACAGGACAGCGAGTTGCAGTGTGGTACCAACTCACTGGATGGGAATACTAAATGGAAGATAGTTCTCCGTTTTCTTGGTCAATCTGATTTAGGCACATCAACAAAGAGCTCGGCATGAGAAAATGAAGAGGTCAGTATATGACACAAAAGCCACAGTTTCAATGTTCTTTGTTGATCAGAACCATCCCATGTTGGACTTGAGAGGTTTGCTCTGGTTGTTGGGATATGTTTCGTGTTATCTGCCCTTCTGTTCTGCAGTTCCGACACTTCCAGTGTCCAAAACCAAAACCACAAAAACCAACCAAAAAACAAACTACAAAACCAAAAACCCCAAAACAAAATAAAACCCCACCACGTTGTCCTCCTCTGCCTAAGCTATAATTCTGAAGGACATTTTCTTACATGCGAATAAATTACAAGTAAACCCAAAACCTTGCTGGTAGAATAAAACAACTTTTAAAATACTAAAAACCACGACAGTAATATAGCATTACAACTCTTACTAACATCAAATACAGTCCAGATATTTCACTAACTTCTTAGTTTTCTTTAGTTGTCTTTCTCATTCTTAAACTTTTTAAAAATGTACTTGTAGATTTAAATGAAAAAATATTGCTATGTGTAACTGCAAGTTATGTCCTTTTGCATTTTTCCCCATAAATCATAGGATTTTTTTAAAAAAGAAAGATTTAAGGATTTTAGGATTTTTTTCTTTTTACTTGATCCTTTCCCTGCAAGAGCTGAGCTACTAAGAAATGCACCAGACGGAAGTCTTTTAATGCACTCACAGAAATGGCAGTACTGAAATCTCTGCAGTATTTTAGTCATTATGTTTAAGTATCAGGATCCTGCTTAGAAAAATATGTGAGTTGGTACAAAAAGTACTTTATTGTCTGTTTGTTAGCTTGGTTGCTATGGCAGAGGGCTCAACATGAGTAAATCTGTGGGGAGGTAAATGCTACCTAACATTTGAAACTGGGCTGTGGTCTTTGAGAAGCACACCACCACAATTTGTGCTGGCCAGCAAAAGAGACGTACAGGGAAAAGACTGGGTGTGGTCTTTGAAGAGTCCAGGACTTTTCTGGGATGCTGATGTCCCAGCAGGAGATTAGTGCTTCCAGATCCACGGTGACAATAATGGTACCAGGGGAAGTCAGATAAATGCTCTGAGTTGGTTGTAATGAGCTGTAATAAATCAAATAGTCATGGGTATCTTTGCCCAGTTGGGGCAAATTCTGAAAGAGGAAGCTGGGGCATGAAGCAAAACACCAATGAAATGTGTAGCAGATGGCCACCAAGCAGCAGAAGGCAAGATTAAGAAGGAAAACTCATGTGGTCGATGCTGTGTTACAAACACAGTCTAGGTACCCGTATAAGGGTGTCATCTACTGGAAAGTAAAAATAAGTAGTTTTGTTCTGTTAGCATCAGTAAAGTTTGTGTCATGGAGTGCAAACAAGATGAAAAGGTCTAGTCAAATATTTCCTTCCTGAATGTGCAAAGATTAATAATCATCCTCTTACAACTGTGCTGGAGATAAACCAGGTCTTTGTTAGTATCTCTACACAACATGCTTTTCAGCCCTCCGTGAATGCCAGCCCCGTTCTCAGGTAAGCAGAACATTGGAGTCTGTTCTCCTCTGCAGCCTTGGCTCTATCAGTAAATGAAGATTTTTTTCTATTGTATGGTCCAATTCTTCAAGCTTTTAAAGGAAGCTACTTGAAATCTATGTTAACACAGAAAATAGAAATAAAACACCTCTATCCCTCAAGACTTTCCCAGTACTTACATTGTGAGTGCACAGCAACGCAGCCAGAATGTAAACGTGGTATTTGGGGAGCAGAGCTGCTGTTGCAGTGCCTCTGGGGCTTGAAGGAAAAACAGTGGTTGGAGCATGAAGCAAAACACCAAAGAAATGTGTAGCAGATGGCTGCTAACCAGCAGAAGACAAGATGAAGAAAGGAAAATTCAGCAACTCGTGGTTGAGACTGTGCTATAAACACCGTCTGGGTGCCCAGACAAAGGGATTATCTACTGGAAAGTAAAAATAAGTAGTTAGCATCAGTGAAGTCATCAGTAAATCATCAGTGTGGGGAGTCATGAAACAAATAGCAGAGTCCTCCTCTTTCTCAGGCTCAGCAAATGAAGAAGGCATTGGTTTATGATAAAAAGGACATTTCTTAGAGTGCCTCCCAGCGCTCAGCCCCAAACCACTCCATGTCTGGGACATCTGCAGGGTCTCTTCGATGGGGAAACATTGGGTGAGAGACCTCGTAACCCTTCTGTGGTGCAAGGTAAATTCTGTCATCCTGAGCATCATGACCATGGCCCTCTTGTTGGAAGGACTCAGAGCTGCTGGAGTGCCAGAGGACTGGGGCTGCTGCAATTTCTTAGTCACACAAAGCAGAGAGAGACAACCCCACAGAGCAGGAGGTCATGAGTTCTGGTCCTTATTTATGGCACCTATCATAAACTTACAAAGGGTTCGCAGTAGCACCAATGCTGTCAGGCTTGTTACAGCATTACTGCCTGTTTATAGATGGGTTAACTGCACCAAAAAAAAAAGGAAAAAAAATCCACCAAAGTTGGAAGATAAAGCACTGGCTGTATTTTCTTATGGCCTGTTACTGAAATACCTTATCTGTTACTTTTCTGTTGATAGCAGCTTCAGAAAAGCTGGCCAGTTTCCAGAGCAGTGCCTTTTCTTCATCACTGTCAGCCTCTGTCAGTTCATCGCTCAGTCACAAAAATTATAAAACAAAGTCTGCTGTCTGTTGTCTAATGTTCTTTCCATTAGACATGCCCTGCACTTTCATCGCAGCATCTGACATTAACTTTTGGTACAGATGGTGTTTTACAAATCTGAAATACCTCTCTGACACTTCCTGACCCTCCCTTCACGCTTAGGAAATTGCCGTAACTATCTCTATTTCACAGAAAAGCTTGAAAGGACACTCGGCCAGAAGCAATACCCCAATTTCCATTCGGGGATGGCAATTTAGGTGTCTTGTTAGTTGTGCTCCCAACACTTCAGCCTGAATTTCCCCACTGTTAAATAATCAGCTCTAACAGGATATGTGGCGTGCTTTATTCTCCTGGAAACAAGGCATGGCTAACAGGATGCCCCAAAGGATGTGTACACAATAGCAATTTTAGCTAAACCTAAAACTTGGACCTTCAATCTTGAAAAACAGACAAGGATTTTAAGGATCCTTGCAGATCCTCTGCAAGAATTTCCCTGTGCTTACAACTTTTTTTATTATCTGGCTTCCATTTATATTCTGTCCTTATTTGTGCTGTTTTCCTGCTGTAATTCCCTGACCTTCTGCTGAGGTATGCTGTGTCCCAGCTAGCGGAGGGCTTGTTCCTCAGTACTGCCTGTGCTGCATTATTGGATCCTGTGGTTCAGTTTATAACCCATCATATTTTCCTTGACTCTCTCCGGAGGAATAGTGCTTCTGATTAATTTTATTAGTGGGTTTATTTCAGTTCAAAATGAGGCGTGGGTTTCCAAGTGACAGTAGATAGTCCTTTTCTTAGAGTATTACAATGTAGTTCAGAGATGTATTATCCCGAGAAAATGAGAAGATTTTAAAGGCTTCTTTAAAGGAAAAAAAAATTTCAAGCTTGATTAAAAACAGAATGAAAGGGGGGGGGAAAGGCTCAACAGTAATTTCACAACAGGAGCTGCAACGATTGCTTCTATGGGTTACTGCTGTAGTCTGTCATAAAATGGTCCTGAGCACTGGGTGGTAAAAAATTCTTCATACTAGGAGTTAGTGTACAAAATTTAGAAATTTTCACATAGAGGAGAGGGGAGGGGCTGGGAACTTGAGGAATTAAACCTTAGTACAAGAGGGAAAGGAAGGAAGCACAAACTCCACCGCAGTGTCTTGATCTAAGGGCCCTTGCATCAACTGGAGCATTGTTTGCCATCACATCCCCTGCCTTGAGTAAGACTATTCATCTTACTTTCTTCCTCTTGACTTGCAAATATCTGATGCAATTGGCCATGTAATGAACAATACTTGAATTCTTTCTTGTTCTTCCGAGACAAGTAGTATTCTTTCTATGTGGAGGACCATGTTCCTTATGAAACGTTGGCTCATTCTTATTCCAACCTCCTACCTTTGCAGCAGAGCTCCTTTCTTCCTTTCAGTCATGTGCTTTGCCTCTTGATACCAGAAGTGATGTGACTACTATATTTTGCCTAAATTCAATGATCTTCTTTTCCAGCCCATCTCTTTTTAAAGTGTTCACGGAGCAAATTATGGAGTCTCAAGAGCAACCAAGTCTTCCTGTTCAACCATTTTCAGCAGTTTAGTTAAAGTTGTGAAGATAGAGAGCAGAACTCATTTACAGAGAGCTGAATGTAACTTTTGTCTCTGCCTTAGCTCCAGAGAGCTCTTAATACAGAGCAATTTCCTCTCATCAAAAGCTTTCTCCAAGGTGGTGCTCGCTTGACTCGGAGCGAGCTTATGTGCATTCATCTTCCTCAATACTTCATTAATCACACAGGGGAGGTCTGTTGTGGAGGATCCAGACTGAAAATCTGCCTATTCTCGTTTGGTTTAAAATGGGAGTTAATGGCTTAATACCTTTGTAGAAAAAACCTCTCTGGAGCAGGGAGCACTATGGGGAGGCAGGGAGGATGGGAAACTCAGCTCAGCTCACGGTTGTTGACTCTACTGACTCATTTAAACTTCCAGTTTCCATTTAAGTTTTTCAATGTTATGAAGTTCAACATTGCTTGATTCTAATATCCTTTATTGTGACTTATAGAAGTGACTTACTTTTCCATGGTTGGCATTTATAGTAATTTTCTAAATGAAAGATTGTGTTGCTTTGTTCATGGTTGTGCAGTTGTTGACAGCTACGTGTATTTAACTTCATTTTGATGAGTTATTTACAGGGACGTAGTTAACTATAATTATTTGCTACAAAGTTTGCATGCAGTATGCGTACCTGCACAGTTCATATGAAATATTTATTATATTTGTGAATTTTTCTAAATGGCAAAGGTTGAACATTAAAACCAAACAAGTAACTCCCTTTCCCAAGGGCTCTAATTTAGGTATTAGAATAAGCTTCCTGCCCAACAGTTACAAATCAAATAAAGACTTATACTGAAAGTATTTTGCACTTCCATGTGCCTATAAATTCCTGATATGCACATCTACCATGTATAATATATTCAAACCTTCATCCTTCTCCTAAAGGCAGTTTCTTTTCATGTCACTTATAGAGTAGATCTACACAGGTTGTTTTTAGCATGAGTAAAGTACAGTTGAAATACAAGATTGAACGATATCAATCAAATCTATTTATCATTTAAGTCTCCTCAACAGATCTTTGGTGAATCCAACATATCAAGGCATACCTTGAAAAGGCAGAAGAAGAAAGGAAATTAAATTGTTTCAGCTGGTCCTAGTTTAAGAAGGATCTGAAGGTGTTTTAAGTAAGAAGGGAAGTATGATGAAACTCCAGATCCGGCACAAGTTGCTCCACCTTTACCCTGCCACACATGTAAAGGAATAATGCCAATCTTTCACATTAAAAAAATTATTTGAATCAGGCCCCAAATTAGCAGAAAATCTGACCTGATCATGAGACAAACTGTTTTCTCATTTCTCTTTTATTTTAATTCTTCAGGCTTCGGAAAGACAACCTCCTTAATACAGGCTAATAGACAGAAATTTTGCTTGTGAACTTAATCTTAAATTTAATTGTAAGTCATCAGGAGTAGCCCAATTATTTTACTTGGAAAGAGGGCTGAAATAAGGATGTCGGCGTGACCCTGCTAGTGTTGCACACTAACTAGTTAAACAAACTGCTGGGAGTTGAATTAATAGACTCCAGGCTGCTTAGTCCCATGGCAACAATCAGCCTTAAAGATCTTTTTAACCTTTCATTAGAGATATAGGAAAAGGAAAAATAGTTAAAGAATTGAAGATGTTAAGTACTAAGTAGGGCTTTCATTTTAACAATATCCCTTAATCCTTTTTCCTTTAGCTATTGAGAATTTTTATTTTTTTTCTAAGGAAAACCCAGGTTTGGAGACTTTCAGGTGGTGCAAAAAAACATATTTGGGAGAAAAGAGCAGTTAGCAGAGATAATAGAGCTGATGTTACTGCTGCTGCTATTGTTCCTGTTGAAATCTAATTCTGCTTCCCAGGAAAAAAAAGAAAAAAAAGCCAAGACATTCACAAGAGGAACAAGAAGAGATTAGCAAAGAAAAGATGCATCCTCTGTCTTTTGTGGGACAGACTTTTCCTGGCAATCTTACGGGTAGAGAAACAGAGATAGCCTGTGATCTGATGAGCCTCTCCAGCACTGTTGTGGTGATACTAAAGGCTGTTTTTAGCTTCATTTCCAGTAGCAAACACAGCAGTGCTGCAAAAGAGATGATAGTGAAGCCTTGCTTGGCTGATGCTGCCTTTTTTATTCTAATAGGAGAAGAAAACAGAGAAGGAGAATAGAAAATACAAGTAGATCTGTGAGCACTAAAAATTAATGAAGCCTTGTTTGCTATGGATGTGTGTCTGGTGGCTGGTTGGATTTTCTGTCCAAGAAGGTGATGGTGGAAACTCTTTCATGTTTGGGACCCCAGTCTTACAATGACAACCCTGTGTCCAGTAGCATTAGCTTACAAGGGATCCCTACACCCCGTACAGGGCATTTACAGGGGACATTAAAAGGTTTCTCTTTCCCTTTCTCCTGGCTGCCTATCCTCACAAGACCTGTGAGGATCCACTTTGCTTACAGCTTTCTACTGTTCTGACAAATTTGATCCAGACAGACCTAAAGGCTTAGAAGCTGTGTGTGATGTGAAGGGAACAAGAAGCCAGCAGGATTGCACCAGCCCTGTTTCCATAGTAAATGAGGCTAAGAAGGTGGGGGAAGAAAGAGGAGACACGTGGCAAGTGGTGACAGCAGGAACCAGAGCTCTCCTTCTGAGGGTGGCTTCAGATTTTAGTCATATGTTGGAAAGAGAGACGTAATTTCTCTGAATCAGCCAAGATGCTTTTCAGGATTGCATGAAGCTGAAAGAGTATCAGTGATCCAGGAAATCATCTTTGCCGTTACGGTAAACAGAGCACTTCATCTTCATATAGAATCACAGAATCCTTTTGTAAATTTTCACAATATCCAATCACCCTCCCTTTATTTTTTTTTTTTTTAATTTTAAAAATGCTGATGGATTACTAGGGTTTTTTTTGGGACCATATTTTTCCTGCTTTTGCTGTTTAACACACTAAATATTGAGAAATATCTGTTTACCCTTTCATCCAGTTGTATTTAACAGTAAACAGCATTTATCATTCTTAGAGCCTAAACCTCTGCGTTACACTTCTTAAAGAATTGTGACCAAATATCAAGAATTCATGGTGTTCAGGGAATGGCCAGAGTGCAGTTCTAGTGGAAGAAACCTAATAATATTGTGACATTATATAGATGGGGTTTTCTGCTTGCTGTTTACTACTAATAATCTGGTTTATAATGTGTTCTTAATTATCTTCATTAAAAAGAGCTCAGAAAAATCTTGTTTACAGCAGCAATGCACTTATTGCCAAAAAAGCAAAGTGTTTTCCACACATTCTCAGGAGAAAATAGGTTTTAGATAAACAGCTAAATGATTTGGAACACACACTGGAAGCAGGCAGAAAGAGATAAATGCTGTAGAGAACATACGCATTTTCAGTCCTGCTAGTACAGGAACAACAGGCAACTGCACATCCTGACGCACGCTACGTGGTTGGAGAAGGGCTGCTGTAGTCACAGCCTGCTGTCGATGCAACGACAATAATGATGGACCCATGGGGTTGGGTTTCTTCCACCCAGTATAAGCAGGAGCCCTTGTTGGGTTCTCATCCCCCTGGAGCCTCCCCCAGACCCACATCTCTTGGAGGTGGCAGTTGTGATCTCATCGGTATTTTCTGACTCCTTCTCTATATCCAAGCCCAGCATCAGGTTAGACCTTGGGACACATGGAGGTAGTCCTGGAGTGGAAGAGTTAAGCTGTAATGGCAGATGCTGCACATCTTCCCCACGTGCTTGGAAGGTGACCAGCTAGAGAGATGCATTTCTTGATGTACCAGGCAATGTCACCAACAGTGAGAGAAAACCAGAGCAGGTCCTTCAGAGCAGGTGCATGTGATCCTTGTCCCGGGAATCGTGCCACTAAATCTGGAAGCTTGATTGAATGCAACTTGTTAGACTCTGCCTGCCTTGTTACCTCGTGCTTTGAATGAGTCATTGTCACAGTAAAGCTAAAAGAAACCGTAACATAAAGGTGTCTTTATCTGCAAGCCCTCCTCTCGGTGGATCACAGCTGCAGAGAGACCTGGCTCTGAGCTCCAGCCACATGCATGCACTGAGCAAGGATGCTGCTATGGGGAGTGGCCTGGGTTCAGCTGGGACAGAGTGAACTCTTCCCAGCAGCTGGTGTGAGGCTGTTTGGGTTTGTGCTGGGGAGNCATATTTTCAGGACTCTCCCTGCTCTGGGATCATTAACCGTGAATGGGCTGAGCCTTGGTCATGGAGTGGTGAGCAGTATCACTGGGTATCACTCATTTATATATTCTTATACATTACTATTACTGCTATCATCATTATTATTATTTCAATATTATTCTAGTTTAGTTATTAAATTGTTCTTATTTCAACTGCTCAAACCCCACGTTGCGAAAAATAAAAAAGTGCTTGAAATTGAAGCTGCTTGTGTACCTTGTGCTGTGTTAAATCAAAGCTAACTTTGTCCCCATCAGCTGCGTTCAAATCACGGGCTGCAGGGCAGCGAGCGGGAGGGAGAGACTGTCTTTTGCCAAGTGGTAAAAAGTGAATTAACACAGCAGGTAAGATTTTCTTGCTTTTAAGTAATTGTAAAACATAATGGCAGTTACCTGCTTGTTTTCTTGAGGGATTTGTACTGAACAAGGGGAAGAGCTGCTAATGGGATCCCAGGGTTGAGGAGAGATTTGAGAGGAAGGATTAGAAGAATTAAATATGTGGCATGTAGCGAGGGAAGATGATAATGAATGGGTATATCTGCCTGGCCCAGCGCTGTGCCACTTGGTGCCAGCCACTTGAATGAATTTATTTAGGGAACAGAAGCGAAATAGCTGAGTTACCATGACTGTCCATCCAGAAACATAGATTTTTTTTGTAAAAAATGTCAGTTAGCTTAAGGAAAACCTTCCTTCCCGTCCCATGGGGCTCCATTGTTCCCATGGGTACGCTTTTGGGATGATCCAATAATTATTCAAGTCAGTGGAAACCCTTCCTTTGGCCAAGATGTTAAATCCAGCTGTTTGAGAAGGAAGGTATACGACAGAGCTCTGTATATTTTGGAGGCGGTAAATGCTAAGGTGAAAGGAGGGTGTTATTTCATGTAGTACAAAGAGATCTATTTAAGCACAAAGTCACACTAAAAGAGGAATTTTTATATGAGCTATAAGAGTGTCAGATGGCTCAGATAATAATAATATCACATAAAATAAAGCAATCGTATTACAGAAAGGTTGTCAGTTTATTTGCAACACATCTAGTCATAAAGCGGATAATTTTCTGTTAAATTAAAGTTGCACAATTTGCTTCTGAGCAAGAAATAAAGGGCCTGGTACTTCTTATTTTGTATTTGTAATTTGGGTTGCTCTGCTTGTTGGATTTTTTTTTAAGTCATTAACTGACAGACAGAGAGATGGACATTTACTTGTCCAAACCCAGTCCATTTCAGCCGAAACTCTTAAGGAAGCCTTAGAAAGTTGCTGTTACGAAAGCATTTGGTTGATGGGAGAGTGTCTCATGACATCGTGACTTGGCATGGTTCAACCAGGCAGGAGGAGGCAGCAGAAGCCGTGTTGGATTGACTGCACCCGAGGGCATGGACTAGATATCTAATGGGGCTCTTACCAAGGCTGGGAACAACTTGTAGTAGAAAACTCACTGTTGCAGAAAAGCGCAGGCTAGGAAAAAGTAAGTAACCGACCCAGTGTTGTTTAAGATAAAATTCATCCACAGCCCTTAGCAGTGGGCTGACGTTAACCATATGCAGCTTAGCCTGTTTGCCAAAACGCCTCTCACACCTGGGGTGGAAAGTGCATATTCGGGAACAGGAGACAGTCTTCCTTCAGCACGTAACTATGAGATGTCCCTGGAAAGAAGGATGCCTCAACAAAGCTTTAACTATTAGAAGAGTGCAATTTCAGATGCCTGATAATTGCCACTGGAAACTGCTATTTTCATGATGGGTGATGAACTGGTTCTGATTCTCTTTACTCAGCAGCAGGTCTTGTACATCTTCCATCACAGGTCATCGGTTTAGTGGCTGGAATTTAGCGGCACAGCAAATAGGCACTCACATTTTGCTTGCTTTCTGGTTCAGGACATATACAATTGTCAAAACTTATAGTAAAATCTCTTCTTTTTATCCTTGCTAAACTAGTTTACAACTCTAACCCTTCAGGCCAGTGAATAAGGAAGATGAAGTAGTAAAGCAGAGAAGATACTTGTTGCCAACTGGATTAGGAATTTGAGAACTCTCTCTATGTAGGCTATAAGCCCCAAATCAGATTTGATAAATCAAGTGATATTAGAAGAGGAGTTCTGAAGGGCTCAGTAGACTTAAACACTACAAGGAACTCTCACTCCCATATCCATCTCAACATACAACTGTGTGCTGTGTATTAAATGGAGATGGATCAGGCTCCCTACACGTGTTACATCTTTGAAAGACAATAGACCAGTAACTTAATAAAAAAAAAGGAGTGTGAATTTCTATTCAATTGGGAATAGGTGAAGGATGATTTTTAGTTATTCATTTACTTACAGACTACTTCTGTGTAGCAAAATTTGCTTCCCTTCCCTGGGTGCAATACAACAACAGGGTATACCAGGATGGCGCAGGGGCACGGTTAAGATCTCTGATGGAATTTTAAGATCTCTCTCATGGAATTTTTTACATTTCATTGAAATTATTCTAGTTAGAAATCAAAGAAGGATTACCCTGTTCAGACACCACACTCAGGGAAACTGCACAGACCTTTAATCACTCTGCTCCAAAACCACGGGCCAGTTGTGCATGGAGTTACAGTGCCAATCCTGCTGGTACCCAGCCTCCTCTTGCTTACGGAGACTTGCTTCAGGTTGATACCAGTTCACGCAGTGGCATGGATGATATATAAAGAAATGTTGCATGTGTGACATCCTGTACTAAAAGCACATGTCACAGGGAAATTGTTCAGTTAAGATGCAAGGATGCAGCTTCAGCACACATGGTGTTTACAACATACAAAGTCAGGTGTTCGGCATGCTCCGGTAATGCTTTGGAGCTGTAGGGAATGCAGCTTTGTTCTTATCTTTTGTGTGTCTAGTACTTCATTAAAATAAAAATACATGGCATAAATCTGTCATGCTTTCTGTCTGCCTGTCACCTCCATCACTGTGCAGGGCTGCAAGCTGCAGCTGACGACTTGGGTCTGGTCCCAGGGAAACAAAACCCACACAGCAGAGAGCGCACCTCCGAGAACAGCGCGTTCATGCCCTGGCATTTCTCCAGCCTCCAGCTCCTATATGCCCTAAATCCCAGTGATCTCCTGAAGAGTCAAGAGGTGGCATTCACCCGTTTGGTTAGAGAGTGACTAGAAAGGCATTGGGGATTGGATGTCCCAGCAGTGACAGAGCTGGTGTGCAGGAGAGCTGGGGCAGCCGGGCAGCGACCATGAAGCTGTAGACCAGCAAGGGCTCTGTGTTCCCCTCTGTGGGAGGACTTCCGTAGGGCTGAAGTTCTTTTCCAGCCACCATGTTTATTCCAGATTTCCTGGAAAATTTGAAGTCAAATGCTAAGAGTTATTTAGACTACGTATGATGAACTGGATACTTTTGAGGATATTCATGGTTTTTTAGGTTTGTAATGTAGCTACTCTGAACAGTCCTCTGCAGGTGTCCATAGTTCTTGATAGACAACTTTATCTTCTATGTGTCAGTGCTCTAAATTTCCAGTTGGACACCCGTAGTGCACCAAAGTAGAGGCCACTAACACCATTCAAACTGCCTATGTCTTTGCAGCCAGTTCAGTTTTTACTTCAATTGGGTTTCTGACAGCTCCAGTCCTGTTACCTCCTGTACCGATATAAAAATAACAGTACTTATACCTAATAAACCAAGGATTATTTCAGATCCACTTTTTTTTTTTCCTTTTAGCCTCCCATGAAGTGTAAAAGTGGCTGATAGAGAATCTGCTCAAAAAAGAAAGGTAAAAATACTTATGTCAACTTAGTCTATAACCTGCCTTAAAAGCCTGGGCTGAATTCCACAGACAGAATTTTCTCGCTGGTAATTAGGATAATTTTCCATAATTATCACAACCAGGATCCATTTGACTGAAATACTTTCAGTAATTCCTTTTTCTGCCGTTCGCCAGTGCAAATACATTGCCAACGCCTATTTTTGTGTATCCAGGTTGTGGACTGACAAGCAGAGATTGGCCAGGTGCAAAGTATGTGTATGTGGCAATATGTGAATTACCCCCCCGTGGAAATGAACCCCCTATAAAACCATCTAATACGAGGAAATGTTTGTGTAGTGTCCAATATAATTGAGCAATAGGGCTGAAAGGACTTGTCAAAGGACTCCAATTAGGCTCCCGAGGAAGGGAATGCTGCCCAATTGGCCGTGCACCCTTGGCTCTGAGCATCAGACCCTCGACGTGTACAAATGTGTCCATATGATGAGCCTATTTAAAGGGAAACTAATTAGAAATATAGACAATCCACCTTCCTTCAAATGAAATTATTGTACTCCCTGATCCATAAATCTGACGTTTATACATATTTATATGCTATTGCTTAGTGAATACCTGACATCAGGGGTACAGCTGCCAAGCGAATAAATTTGTTGTTAATCAAATGGCACTATAAAGACAGATCATCAGACCTATTAGAATATATTCATTCCGCAGATAAATCTGCGCGCTGCAGCCGGTTCGTGCAATGTGTAATACAAACCAAATTGTTCTTTAGAGCTAAACCTTCAGCTTTGCCAGAATAAAAGACTTTGCATGGAGGCAGATGAGCTGAAATCCTGTATTTTTACTGAGGGCTTGAGAGCCCTTGGCATTATGTCTTGTATTGAAAGTAAATTTCACCCTAATTGAACACTAAAGACAGAGGAATGCTTAAGTCTGTGCACTGAAGATTTTACAGTGGTATATAATTGCCTTTCTCTTTTGTTAGTGTATCTAATTCAGCAGGATAAATTACCAGCTTAATTTTTTTCTTATTGTGTGAGGTACTAATACTATTATTTTGTGCTACGAAGAATTAGCAATTGGCATTTACGTTTATAGATCCTTTCATCCAGGGAAAATCTAATAACAACATTGGTCTAAATATTACATTAAAGGGCTGAAGCACGTTGGAGATGAAAAGATAGCCTGAGGTAACTGTGAAATGGCCACAGTGTTTACAGGGATCCGTCAAAACACCACAGTGGTTTCATGGGCTTTGAAATGTTAGTACATTTTTGAATTCAGGTTTGAAGGGCTGTTTGCAGGATTGTATTTCATGCTGAACCATGAAAAGTAGATTTGTGCTTCCGATATTATTGAAGGACAGATACAGGGCTTCCAAAGCAGTCCAAGATGTGAACTGCCCACCCTCCGCCAACAGGCACCCATCCTGCCACCATAAACACAGGCGGCTCGAGTTTGCAAATTCCCCCAGTGAAGAACTTGCCTCTGCCTTTACTTCAGTCCCTTCCCAAATCTAGGCAATATTTGGGTGGGAAATGCTACATTTGCACATAGCTGGAGTGGTCAGGGCCGTTTTAGACTCAGCACAGCCCTTTGTACCCTAATCATGTGCAAAACTCCTTTTTACCTTGTGTAAAATATGAAATCTGGCAGGTGGCCCATTTTCTCACCCCCAGCCCACTCTTGCTCTTACTCCCCCACCTATGTTTCCTCCTCAGCCAACTTTTCACCTGATTTGCTAACGGTAGTAAATACAATAGTCCTGCTTGAGGTCAGGTTCTGTTGAAGTTATTCCTAATAGGTTTATTAGTATCTGTGAAGAAAAAAATAATGATGTGAGAAAAAAAAGTCTGAGAAGAAGGGAAAAGCTTTTAAGAGGTTCAGGTTTGTGACTGCTTGCCCCAGACCATGGGTGGGAAGAACAGGTATTTCCCTGTATTGTTTTGCTTCCTCTAACTGCAGAGGGCTCCCTGGGAAAGTGGAAAAGGCTTGGAAAGAGCAGGAGTAGGCTAGACTACTGCTTCCTCCCAAGCCATTGCCAAGGGAGCTGGGCTGGTGCGAGGGAGAGTCAAGAGATGACGGTATTTTCAGGGAAAGGTTGTAGTTCTTTGCTATCTCCAGGAGCAAGGTGAAGCAAAGGATCACGGTTGCCCCTTGTTTGCTGGGCTGCTTCTGGCACAGACCAGCAGTTTCCTACGTTATCCGCTATCCAGGATTGAAAGCGAAGATACAATCTAGTGCCCTATTAATTGCATTTATCGTGTACTTTGACTATCTCACCTGAAGTTTACCCATTAATTTGTCTCTGATGGCTTGCTCTTAAGAAACCTTTGGAGCTGCTTCAGAAAATTATTTTCAAGCCAGACATTCTGGGTAATTTCTCCTTAAAACCCAATTAAATCCCCTCAATCTACTCCATTCGTTGCCCACAGAATTGTGGTGGCAACCACACCGAATGCTGGTCAGTCTGCTTCTTTGTGCTCTTGAACGTTCCCTTTGCCATTGACTCTCCAGTGGGCAAAGAACAGCAGTCAACAGAGCTTGGGCCAAATAATTCAATTAATTCAATGGAGAAAATGAAGATTCAAGTGGACAGGAAATCTCTGTCTTCCATTGGCCCTTGGCATTCTTATATATGCATGCAGATGTGTATGTGCACACAGGCACACACACTCCGGTGTTACTTGAGTGCATGGAGCTGGTTCTGGTGGTTTCCCAGCTTTGGTGGCGATCTGTTGTTCCACTCCCAAGCAAACTCTACGTCCAGAACTAAGCAGCTTTCCAGTATGATTAATGGGCTAGATGAAGGCTTTAGATATTATTCTCTTTTTTTCCTGCTATACAGTATGTTATTCTTTTGTCTAGCACGCGTTCAGAGGGAGTCATGATGGTCTTTATTCCAGATTTTGTACAGAAGCTTTTCTTCCTTGTGAGAAGTTTCAACTGAGATTCATTTTGCGTTCATCAGCATTTCTCAGTTTGCATTGAATAACTTAAATGTTGCTGAAAGCAAGAAAAAACAGTTTTGACAGAGTCCCAGGAGTTTTGCAAACAGCAGAGTCCGCCCTCATGTCTCAGTTGTGTCAAAAGGTCATTTTGTTTTTCGTTTTTGAAGTTGACAAAACTAAACTGAACAGCGCTATTTTGTTTGAGAATAGGGGGCTCAGCAGTAAGGAATTTGGAAACCTATATTCAGTAGCATCAAATATATATAACCTTGGAAAAAAACAAGGCTTCTCCTGAAAGCAGTGAGTGACAATGGGAACAGGGGACGGATGAGAATTGATTATTCTTTCCTCCTCTTTATTTTTTGAAGGTTGCATATCAGGAGGGAGAAATTGGCAAAAAATACTTATAAAATTCAGAACAGACAGAAGAGAAAAGATTAGACGGTGATTATAAGCATGCTGTCTGAAGAATCAGGTCGTGCATACGCTTAGGTGATGCCTAGCTCTGTGATCTCACGTCAGTCCCATCCATCTCCCTTCCCGTTTGTTCTGTTCCTTTGTGTCATCTGAAGCTCAATGGCAGGAAATCTGTGAAAAGACCTGTCTGCTGCCTCGCGTTGATATATCATCCAATGTAAAGGGTTTCTATGCCTACTGGAGTGCCTGAATACTGTTGTAATACAAGTTCAACCCTCCTTTTCTGTGTACCAGAGTCAATATGCATATAGATTAGTGTTCTAGCTTTTCACTAGTACACACAATTTGAATGCTTTAATGCTTTCAGTTCAATTTTCAGTTTCATTTCGGCTCAGGCAGTCCTTATCAGGGGTCCCATTGTGCTGAATCCTTACAACCGCCGGATTACGAGATGGGCACAGATTTCTAACAGCTCTTGCATTGCCGGGCTGAGCCAAGTGGGCACCGTGTTCCATTTAACCAAGGTTCTCATCCCCCATCCATCCCACCTGACGGCCAGTGTATTTCCCTTTGCTGTCTCCCATGGAGAAGAAAGGTGCGTGGAAAGCCTATGAAACCCCATCAGTAGCAAGTTTGAGAAAATTATTGAATCCACAGTGGTAATAATCATAGCCTTAGCAAACCAACTGAAATTGAGGCACCATCTGAACAGTTTTGCCTGCTCAGCCTTGGTGTTCTGTGTTTCAGATGATTCTCTCTAGACCTGAAGGCTGTTTGGAAACAGCTGATGGTGCCCATAATAAGGATTCCAATCTTCAAGTCTCCAAACTGAAATTAGACATATGTCCTGACACGTTGACGTTAATTCGAGCTGTTATAGCTGTAATGGGTTTATTTTGCTGGCGTTTTTAATAGAATTGCAGGGGAGATGGGCTTCACTCCATGAGCCAAGTTGGGGAAAGGCTGTGAGCAGCCATAATTTCAAAGGTTAATTTGAAAATGCTTTTCTTGATAGAAATTTCTGAATCACAAGATTACTTGAAAACGTGGTATTGTAATAGCTGGTACTATGGCAGGGAAAAGCGGGCTGGACGGTGCAGTGGGAATACACAAGCCTTTTGTTTCCAAGTATCATCATTCAACTCCAGCTTGACTCCAAGTAAAATGCAATAATAAATAGAAGCAATAAAGTAAAAGTAATAGATTCACTCTGCTCCCTATATAGGACATAGATACATAGGCCAAAAGCCCAGCTACAAACTGCAGTTTTCTCCTAAAAAGACTTAAATACTGACTAGAATAAACTGCCAGAGCGTGTTAACCCCACACGGGGTGGGTTCAGCGCCTGGTTTATGTGATTTTAAACTCACGAAGCAACAGGCTGTGGTGAATCTTTCCTCTTGAGGGGCCAGGGGCTGAGCTGACGGTGATGGCAGAGGGCTGTGGAGGGCAGGGAGGCTGGCAGCAGCCTGTGCCCTGTGGGGACAGCTGTCCCTGGCACACCACTCAGTGGCATGGCTCTGTCACAGGCCACTTCAGCTTCCCCAGGCTGGGTGTCCTCAAGACGCGGGCTGTTTATGGCAAAACTGCAAATGGGAAGCAAAATGAGGCGTGAGCATGGCTGAGGTGAAATTCTATGTTTGAATTGAGGGGAATGTGAGGCACTTTCTGGACTGCTCTGCTCCAGTGCTGTCAGATAATTGGTCACTTAAGACACAGTGTTTCAGTAATTTGCTGTGTAGCATCAGAGGAGTGAAAAAAGACCCACAAGAGAGAGAGACAGCCCTTGTCCTGACAGTTTCCTTTGAGCATAATCCAGCTGGTTCCTCCAAAAAGCCCCCACCCACACCAGGGACTGGTGATGGAGAGCCTGTCTGCTGCCTCACACCCCCAGAAAGTCCCAAGATGAGCCAAAGTTAAGCCAAAACTATCCATCTGGTTTATTAGATATCATTTCAATCCCACAGTCTTTCTAGGGAGATTCTGTGGAGGAGATGACTGTCACCAGGAGAAGTAACTAGGTTCAGGAGAACAGGATGTAGCAACTAACTGTTGGTTTTGAAGGGGAAAATTCTTAAGTGGTATATATACAGCTCTGACATTCCTCTGATGAATAAATGTCACTGATGGCAGATTTTTAACCCAGCACAATTCAGCAGATATTTGATACTTTTATTTCTTCCTTCTGCTGACTTTATGCAGTGGAACAGGAGGTGGTTTGCAGAGATTAAGCAATATTCTGTCCACAAATTTAAATCAATAACTTATTTATAGGGCTGCTGATGCTCCCACAACAAAGCAGGCATGCCAAGTGGCTGCAAAAGTCCTGAATCCAATGCCCTATATCGCCAGCCCATCTATGCATTTGGCTTTCTGTGACCACAGACGCAAAACAATCTGTCCAGTAATTGCATCACTTGATAATCATAGCAAATAAATAAATACAGTTCCTGAACCAAGTAGTGGTGATGATTGTTTTCAGACCCATATGCTGCCTGGTTGTTTCCCGTATACATCATTGTTAAACCTAATATTGGTAACCAGGATTTTTCAGGAATCCATTTCTCTTCATGAAAGGGGGCTGGGCAGATGTTATGCTGTGGTTTAACCTCCTGTAGATGCTCAAAAGAGCAAATCCCTCAGCAATATTGTGAGCATGACAGAAAATCAAAGCCCAATAATTGTTTTTTTCATATTCCTTTTGACAAACCCCTTCCCACTGTGGCAGCAGCGGTATTTTGAGAGGACAGATAGCAAAGTTCTGTGTAAGTGCAGTTCTGCGCTGTTGGTACACTGTGCATTTACATTCCTCTGGTGGCTAAAAGGCTTCCAAGATGGTATGTCGGCAGAGAGGTCATTAGCAGGTTAGGAGGCCTGGCAGCAACCTCTTCCAATGAGAGAACACCCAAAAATACTCTCTGCTTCCAGTAAGTGCCTTTCCTTTCCTCATCAGGTGCAAGACACCCTGGGAATGATGTTTTTTAAATCCCAAATATCTTTTTTTTCATCTGGTACTCAGCATTGTGGTTGGACATTTCAGAACACGTCATAAATGGGATCCCATAACCACTATGAATGTACAGCCACCTGCAGAACAACAGTGCACGAAACCACTGAATAGCAATGCCAGAAGGGCTGTTATATCCCTGAGTCTGACCTCCTGCCTAACATGGGCCATGGATTTCATTAAGTGACTGGAAGTAAATAAAGTCCTATTCATTTGGGCCCCTCACCACAAGAAGAACATTGAGGTGCTGGAGCAGGTCCAGAGAAGGGCAATGAAGCTGGGGAAGGGGCTGGAGCACAGGTCTGATGAGGAGCGGCTGAGGGAGCTGGGGGGGTTCAGTCTGGAGAAGAGGAGGCTGAGAGGAGACCTTATCACTCTCTACAGCTGCCTGAAAGGAGGGGGCAGTGAGGTGGGTGCTGCCTCTGCTCTAAAGTAACAAGTGATAGGACAAGAGGAAATGGCCTCAAGTTGCGCCAGGGGAGGTTTAGGCTGGATATTAGGAAAAATTTCTTCACTGAAAGAGTGATGAGGCATTGGAACAGGCTGCCCAGGGCAGTGGTGGAGTCACCATCCCTGGAGGGGTTCAAGAAACGTGTAGATGTGGTGCTTGGGGACATGGGTTAGTGGGTTGGGTGGGGTTGGGTTGGACTTGATGATCCTTGAGGCCTTTTCCAAATTTAATGATTCTATGATTCTATGATTTATCTCTGCATGGGAAGCTTCTGGTGATGGCACATAGCCAGAGGACAACACGGGCAGGCCATCAGGGTGGATGTCTCTTGGTTTTAGACTACACTCGGATGACTTGACTAGAAGTCCCTAGGTTCATTCTTTTGTGCATCCTTCTGGTCATCATTCCCCTTCCTTGAGGTCTTTTGGCTCAGAGTGGCCTTTCCTGAGCCATCAGCACCTCTTGGAGTCTCCATCACAAGCCTTGGTGTGCAACATTTTCACACGGAGCTCTGGTATCTGCAGAAAAATCATGAGAATTGTTTTGAACAGTTTCATCTCTCAGAGTTGTAAAATGAGCAACTGGGAAAGGTGAGCTGTGTTTCCAAAGAAGCCTAAGATAAGAACCGTGTTTAGGTCATGCTTTTGGTGGGCTTGATGAGATTTTCACACCTGGGATTACGTGAATCATGTATCTCTTAAAGGCTGTCTGTTCAAGTATTTGGCCTGAACAATCAGTAAGCACTTGAGAGTACAGACCTTGGTGGTAGTGGTATATAAAAGGCCCAGAGTTTAGACTCTTTCCATCTCTCTCAGGCTGGGACCACTGTATCCAGTAGTTTCAGTGAGCTGTAGCTGAAGCAGATACATATTCAGGTTCTCATGCACTGGGATTTTGTTTTTCATTCTCTTTGCCTATGAAGGCATGTGATCTGTAGGTTTACATATCTGGCCTGAGACTAGTAAAACAGAGCTTTCTTCACAGCCTTTTCAGGAGCACTACAGCTTTCTGCCCTTTCCTTTTCTTCCCCCTGTGTTAGTGCACCGGGCCGCCTCGGTGATTGCTTCGTTAGCAGCAGCCCCAGCAGCAGGGCAGTGATGGAGAAATCTCCCTGCTCCTGCCAAGAAAATCGGGTGAACGGGAATGGGAGGAGAGATGGAAACAGATACAACACAAATTGTCATTTTGCAAAAATGACTTTTTACCAGAGCACTGCCCTGAATACATAGTGACACTGTACAGACGACTCTTGGCCCGTTAAATAACAGTTTTCCCATATTTATTGCCCTCGAGTTGTGCCTGGCAGTTTTATTGCATGAAGACTGGCACATTATGAAAAGAAAAGTAAATAGATCTGTGGAATCACGGCCGCTGTATTCCTGTTAAAGGGGAAAAACAGCTCTCTGGTTTTACCATGTTTGAAAAGGGAAGACAGTTCTCCCCACTGTTTTATGGCAGTTCCCCTTCCCATCTCCCCCTTCTACCTTAAACACTCTGGATTTGTGTTGTTTGTATGATTAGGCAACAGCAGCTGATCGGGTTTGAATCAACGGCATTATATCATCGTGAAAGCTGCCTCGATTGATGGACAAGAGAGTCAACGGTCTGTTTATTTGCAAAAGATATAAAATGCCCTGCCTCTGCCATGCACATAGAAAAGTACATTAACTTCAGCTTTTTTATAATTCTTTGAGAGTGGATATACTGCAAAGGCATTTGAACTCTATTATGATGTCAAGCTTCTGTTATTTTCTATTATCCTTGGGACGAAAGCAACAGAAATCTCGTATATGGTCACATGAAAAGGAATCTGTTCTTTGAAAATAATTGTGCCCATAGGCCTTAGTGCACCACCGAACCTACACAAATTAAAAGAACCGTTATTACTGTTGGTACAGTATCTATTTAGGCTAAACCACCTCTCTGCTAAATAATTGCAATGATGGTGCACAGCAGCAGTGCTGAAAATGTGTTTTGCTGACTATTTCCGTCCTCATAAATCCTGCAAGAAAAGATACAGCTATCTTCTTCTATCAGCCGAGATTTGGATTTAATGACTCACCCCCTTCCTCCCAGCCTTTTCTGTCTGGTCAGTTAAGAGCAGAACTCTTTTTTTTTCCCCCACATATTCCTCTCTATTTTTGCCCTCAATTGCTCGCTATTATCTCCAGCTGTGAACATCTTCCAGCTAGCATTCCTTGGTGTGCCGGCGAGTGCAACAGCTCCCCGAAGATGGCTGTAGATGAGGATGCTAACAAATGCAAGGAGGCAAAATCCCACAAAGCCAGGAGGTTTTCATTGATTTAACTGTGACTTAGAGACTTAACTATTTGGGTATAAAGCTGTGCTTACTAGTTCAAGCATATCCCTTCCAGCAAAAGAGTTGGATTTGTCTGCAGGAACTCCTGCAGGATTAGAGCTGAATTACTTGCAAGACAAGACGTATCTAACGGATGCAGCGACCTGCTGCTTGTTCACAAGCAGATTCGTTTACCACATGAATTATTATTAATACTTGGAAGTGTTGTTTTCTTTTGGAAGTTGAAAAGCAAGATGGGATTTTCTCAGTGCCTAACCACTCACAGAGATGTGTCAGCATTCCTGCGATCCCAGACCCCATCAGTCCTGGTGTTGGCAAGTGGTTTTGTGAGCCAGGGGAGGACAGCAGCCTGGCCCCCTGCCAGCCCTGGTGGCTCAGAAGGGGCAGGCTCTGTCTCTCCCCATGTGGATTCCCTGTTGTCTGATAGGAATTGAATTCAAGATGCTTCAGCCTTAGCGGACCTGCTGGCAGGATGCGTTTCCTAAAGCTCACGCCTTGCTTTAATCAATGTTTTAGGAGTTAATATCTTAGAAGCTTGTCATGTTAGGATGAAATGGTCAAAGGTCTTGAGAGACTGGGTGTAGGAGAGAGGGAGGACTCGCTGTTAGATAAAAGGATCACAGGAGCTTGTTTGCTTAGCTTAAGAATCTCTGCTGAAAACAAACCTTCCTCTCTTCCATTCCCATTGCGCTTCTGTCTGTAATAGAGCTGTACCAGTCTCCTGAGCTAAAATGAGCAGAAAGAATGAAATGTGTCTCTGAACGAAAATTTCTGCAGCCACAGCAGTGCCATGGGTCAATGTGGTTCTCCGCTGTCCCCGCATCGCAGCTTCTGTTGCTTCTCAGATCACTATTAAAATGAAGTTTGTGTCTCTCACAGGATGCTCACTCATAACACCGAACACGCCGGTGTAATTGTGGCCGGCTGCGCCAGGCAGGGGTCTGCGGGGCTTTGCTGGCTGTGCACGGCTCGGATCAGTGACAGAGTGCACCGGCCGAGATATACGTGCAGGAAGATTACATTTCATTGGAAAATGCTGTGCCTGGCCTGGCTGGGGCTCTCGGTCTTATTTTCATAGACACCAGATTTATTTTGACACTACAGCGAGTATTTTTCTCATGTCTGAGAAGAGACAGCAGCAAAACAACAGCATTCAGCTGAACAGGTTCTTCCCGTCCAGCTGTATAAAATGTACCCTGCCATACTTGTAAATTTGAGAGAAAATGGTCTCATCAGCCTGTAATAAAGTATTCGAGCCTCAGATTGCCATCTGTCAATGATATTTTAGCTTATTTTCTTTCAGGAAAGAAAGTGAGCTTATTTTCTTTAATCTCCCAAGAAATTGCTCCAGTTATTTACAGCACTGGATTTTCTCAAAAAAGACAGTGCTGCAGCCAAGAGGATTATTTGACCAAATAGGGGGTTTTGCCTTTGTTTCACTGCATTAGCTTATTTTCAAGGCACAAATAAAACCTTAGCTAGTGCTTTGCAGAGACTCCTACAAGTTTCTTCACTTGCCATTTCCTCTTTCTCTGCAGAAATCCATGGTACAGTATAACCAACTCCACACCCTTTAGAAGTTATTAAACCCAGACTACCCAAGATGGATTTATGAAAAGTCAATTTTTACACTCATCTTTTCATGCTTTTATTTACTCTCAGTTTTGAATCACAGAATGTTAGGGATTGGAAGGGACCTCGAAATATCATCCAGTCCAATCCCCCTGCCGGAGCAGGAACACCTAGATCAGATCGCACAGGAACGCATCCAGGCGGGCTTTGAATGTCTCCAGAGAAGGAGACTCCACCACCTCTCTGGGCAGCCTGTTCCAGTGCTCTGTCACCCTCACTGGAAAGAAGTTTTTTCTCATATTCAAGTGGAACCTCCTATGTTCCAGCTTGAACCCATTGCCCCTTGTCCTGTCACTGGATGTCACACAGATATTCAATGAGCTTCACCTCATGCTCTATCATTTGAATACAATCAAGCTAGAAAGTCTGGAGTGAAAACAGGGCTTTGCAATCGCCTCAAAGAGCTGAGACTCCAAATAAAGGGCCTGAAAATCCCAGAGCAGGCGGCATTCCCTTGCGCTGGTTACAGTCCTGGTTTTGGTGCAGATGAACAGTAGCAGGACTAGAGAAAGAAAACCTGCTTAGGGTGAAGGAAAGTCACCCTATTCTCCTTCTGATGGTCGGGGATGTGTCACTGAGCGATAAGGGGGGTGTGAGTAAATAAAACACTACAGTATGGGCACACTCCCTCTCATCGTTTCAAAGTCCTTTTCGAGGAGGATGGAGCCAGGCTCTTCTCTGTGACATCCAGTGATAGGACAAGGGGCAATGGGTTCAAGCTGGAACA
>VZTO01007606.1:85218-97582 GCA_013400615.1 Syrrhaptes paradoxus
CCTTGTCCTGTCACTGGATGTCACACAGATATTCAATGAGCTTCACCTCATCCTCTGTCATTTGAATACAATCAAGCTAGAAATTCTGGAGTGAAAGCAGGGCTTTGCAATCGCCTCAGAGAGCTGAGACTCCAAATAAAGGGCCTGAAAATCCCAGAGCAGGCGGCATTCCTTTGCGCTGGTTACAGTCCTGGTTTTGGTGCAGATGAACAGTAGCAGGACTAGAGAAAGAAAACCTACTTACGGTGAAGGAAAGTCACCCTATTCCCCTTCTGGTGGTCGGGGATGTGTCACCGAGCGATAAGGGGGGTGTAAATAAAACACTACAGTGTGGGCACACTCCCTCTCATCATTTCAAAGTCCTTTTCGAGGAGTGTGTTCCTCACTCCAGATACTCAACCTGCATTTAGCCAGCTGAGGCAGGATCAGGAATTCAGAGTTTTAATTACACTCAGAGGACTCTGGTGAGATCAAATCCCATCTCCTGGTGGAAGGAGGCAGGGAATGCACCTGCAGGCAGCTGCGTGCAGCTACTGACGTGCAGATCTGAACCCTGGGAAGCATTTCCCAGAATTACTCTTCCCTAAATATTGCAACTTCCATCTACTAAAGCTGCTGATATTGGAAAAAGCCTCAAGAACCAGCTCCAAACCCCATTATTCTTTTCACCACCGGCTAATGAATTTTCCCTCTGTCCTTCTACATGAGTTTTCTTTTTCAAGAGGCTTCTTTTATTCCTATTACTTCCAGCTATCTCTGGTGTTGGAGCTTTGATATCTAGTTAGTACAATCTGTAAATACAACTCTGCAGACATCGCTCCGGGGCAGATTTTGACCCTGAGCACTCCGGCAGTTTCTTCCTTAAGAAAATATATCTACAAAGAACTGTTCCAAGAATAGCGGCTGGCGCTGCAGGCTGGTGCTCCAGCAAAGAGTTAATGTGAGAAGCGGAATGTGATGGTGGCTGAGCTTATCCCTGTCACACACAGTCGTTTTGGCATAAAAAGAGTCTATTACTACAAAGTGTTGCCAACTCTTACAGTTTTAATATTGTTTGCACGTTATATTTGTTTGGGCTTTTTCCCTTATAGTCCTTGTTCCTGGAGCAACGCCAGTGTGAGAAATTCAGAGAGTTTTTTCCACCCCCTGAAAGTAAGTTTCTACTTCATGATTAAGAACAAAGGCTTGAAAATATGATTTAAATGTATTTTCAAGATTCAGAAAAGCGGAAGATAAATAACTCAATATGTATTATTTTTCTGAAGGATAATACCTCATGTTTTTGTGAGGGCTGACTCGTGACTTTTCAATGCTGGTGGTTGGCAGCACTGCTGTTATAATTTATGACTAAGTTTGATTTTTTTTTTTGTCATATATACATCTATGTACTTATATACATTCAAAATAAATGCATAGAACTCACATGTTTGTATTGCAGGAGGGGGTGTCTATATGTCTGTATAGAGAGTTGTATAGATGCAGCGTTAGTTTAGAGAGGGGAGAGAAGCTGGAGGCGAGAGGTAAGGTTTAAATCTGAACGTGGTGTCTCTGTGTGGTGTGTAAAGAAGGTGGGGAACTTAGACCCAGAAAACATCTTCCTCTTCCCCACATCAAGCTTATCCATTTCAAACTTGCTCAGGAGGAATTACTGGCCCTCTTTGTACTTATTTAAAGATTGCTTGACCTTGTTTGAAGATGGAGACACTGCTTGTGCAGAACAGTTGCTGTGTCCAGTGGTACTTTAAGGGCTGATGAGCAGCCAGAGCTCCTCACTGCCATCACCCGCCTCCAGGACTGGGTCTTTTTACACATTATTTTAATGAGTTAAATCCAATACACAGCTTCACACTAGCTACTATGAAGAAAGCTAACTGTCCCAGCTGAACCCAGGACACGGATTTTACACTGAATGAGGTACTGTCCATCATAGAACATAAATCTTGATATCATCACCATCTGCTTTGGCTGATCTGATGGATGTGCAGCTACGTGCCTACAGCTGGTCTGGGTACCACGTGTGCTGATGNGCAGAACAGTTGCTGTGTCCAGTGGTACTTTAAGGGCTGATGAGCAGCCAGAGCTCCTCACTGCCATCACCCGCCTCCAGGACTGGGTCTTTTTACACATTATTTTAATGAGTTAAATCCAATACACAGCTTCACACTAGCTACTATGAAGAAAGTTAACTCTGTCCCAGCTGAAATCAGGACACCAATTTTACGCTGAATGAGGTACTGTCCATCATAGAACATATATCTTGATATCATCACCATCTGCTTTGGCTGAACTGATGGATGCACAGCTACGTGCCTACAGCTGGTCTGGGCACCATGTGTGCTGATGAGCAATCTGACAGCATGAGGATGCCGGGCCGGTGGAGACCGCGCTCTGGTCTCAGCATGGACATGTCAGTGTGAATTATCTCTGCCACAGAGCTACATCTCAGCTTGCGAACTGCTAAAGACACGCATTACAGGGCTCAGACAACCTTCAGTCGCTCAATCCACAACTGGCGGGCTGGGGGAGTTACACTCCACTCCTGGTGCCACCCTGGCAAAAGGGTACCTGCAGGAGGGTGTTGGCAGAAGAGAATTAGGATGCACTGTTTACTTTCTTTTCCATGGCTCCTCCTTCCTTCAGCCCAGAAACCTCCCTCCTCCACATTAAAAAAAAAATAATCTGTATCATAGACATATGTATTTACCGAGGTTACTGCAAAGAGGAACATTTTATTATAATAAATATTACATATTTAAGAAAATTCTAGCATGCTGAGCGGTACTTTTCTTGCAGATTCTCTTGGATGTTCTGAATACACAAATTCATGCATGTGGGAATCTCTTGCTCAGTACAAAACTTAGCAAGGGTTTTTTATTTCAGTAAAGCCTTGGCATTGCAACGGTGAGCAAAATCTATGCAGGGAGCACATGAAAATGTATAGAAATAGTAACAAGGAACCCATCATCTTAACCCCAAATACGCTGAACAACCAAACAATCACTGCAAAGCAGCACTTATTTCACTGCGAACTTTTTGTGCATGTCCACGGGGAGAACAAAATGCATCTGTAGATGTGGAAAGTGCTGTGCTGCAGTTCTACCATGGTGGAGCTGGACTGCCTGCTCACGTGGTCTGGGATATTTAGTGCTGCCCATCCCAGTAATCCCAGTGTCAGACGGGACCAGGCTGGAGAATAGCCCTAGAGCATGTCTCACTGAACTACCCTTAGCTTTTGCAATTAGCCACTTGTTTTATTTTCTAATTGCATGGTTCACAGCTACATCTTGTAATTTTAGGTCTGCTTTCTGAAGCCCAGACATCAGAGCTTTCCTGGCTTTCAGGTCTCCCAAAAGTCCTGGCTACCAACCCATTGCTGTGGCATGCAATCCATCAGCCCTCCATGTGCTCCTTGAAGCAGCAAACTGCAGCTAGTCCTCTGCTAATAAACACCCTGCAAGAGCCAAGAGAGTTTGCTTGTGCCTACAGAAAGAATAATGGAAATCTGATTCAGAGTTGCAGAGCCTCCTAAGGACTGCATCTCAAAATTAAGAAGGGAAAATTTATTTTTAACATCTTGGAGGATGAAGAGAAACCAGCGACTGTTTGCTTTTCTTGCTTAACTTACACTTTTGCTCCCTTCAGTCTAAACATAGTCTTGGTATTTCATTATTTCAGCCTGGAAAATTCCTTAAGGTTGACTAGCGAAAAATCTGGAGTAATAATTCAGTTTAAGTTTTTAGACTGAAAAGTATTTGAACTAATTTCATCCTACACAATTTGCCCACATTTCACTGATGCTCCTTCTTTGTTTTGGTAAACCTCCACAAATATAATCTGTCTGTATGTGTACTTTTGGCTCCATAAAGAATTATTTCAATTAATTAATTTCTCAAAATAAATTTAATCCCATTTTCATTAGAGGCATTTGGTTTTATTCAAGGATATATGTCTATATAAACATGGTGATAAAAAATGTTACATATTTTCAGGCCTGAAATATAAAACAGGGACCAACACAACAGTTAAGATCAAGGCAGTTCCTTACCCTGTAGAAGCAGAGCCTCTGCTCTTTAAAAATCTTATAAAGCCACAGAAACCGTGGCCAAGTGAAAATTCCTGCTCGTCAAGGTACCCATGAAATTTTCCAGCACACAGCTAGATCCTTCCTGTAAATTGAAAGTACATGAAGGAAATCATTAAAAGATTCACCTGGCATAACGAGTTATACTCAAGGGGGAGCGGGAGGCATCCTCCTGCCATGTGCCTGGTGACTGTTTGAAGAGAGCATCTTCCTGGTGTTCAAAGAGTTGCAACTGGCTCTGAACTTAGCGCTCGGTGCGGCTCTCTCCCTTGTGTTATCGAGACTTTGCACGGCAGATAGCACTTCGATTAAACGTGCAGATCAGCAGCCTCTCGTCCCCACCTGCCTTCAGACTCACGAATGGGCACTCTGCTGGCACGTGGCAGATGTTGAGGTGCAAGGAAAACCACCCTTCCCTGGAATCAAATTTGAACTGATTTCATCCTACATAATTTACCCACGGTTCGTTGATGCTCTTTCTTTGTTTTGGCAAAACTCCACAAATCTGATCTGTCTGTATGTATACTTTTGGTCCAATAAAGAATTCTTTCAATTAATTCATTTCTCCAAATAAATTTAATTTTCATTAGAGGCTTTTCATTTTTTTCATGGATCTATCTTTATATATCAGGAAAAAGGTTTAGGAACCAGACCAGCAGAGGATAAGCCTGGTTTCCCCTGGCCCTTCTAGTGGTGGCTTTTTTTGTTGTTTTATTTAAGTAAGAAAAAACTATGTTTAGTTTTCCACAGTTCTGGCAGCAACACCTTTTCCAAATCATACTGTATTAGCAGTGACAAGTCTGTCAGAATGGTTTTGCAGGTTTGGCGCACGACAGAGCACTATGTTATCTTACTTTTCAATTCAGAAGGGCAGCACATGGACACAGAATGCCAAAAGAGGGTTCCTGACACATCAAACAGACATTTGGGAACAGTTGGGGAACCTGAAAATCAGAGCACAGACTACATAACAAAAACATTTGCACTTAGGTATATTGTGTGTTGTTTTTTGGGTTTTTTACTAAGAAATGTTAAAATTTTGAAGAGTCCTAAGGATTGTTGGTCTCTTGAGGTTGGTTATTCTGTAATATCACAAAGAAGAGACTTGGACGCTTTGTTTTTGTGATAGGATCTCTAATACACACATGAATACCAAAGGTAACTAACTGTGTCCAACTCCACTGGGAGACAAATTCATTGCTGCAGCAAAGGTTTTCCATCATATTGCTGTAATTTGATAATTTCAGTGCTGCTGGCAGGGGAGTCTACAGAAAAAAGCTTTGAGAATTATTATCTAAGAGCTCCTGAAGGCCTGCAGCTGATATTAAACTTGAACTTTTATGACACTGGATTTCCTTCGACAAAGTGGTAAAAAGCACATTGAATCTGTGCTAAACGAGAAAACATTTTCTCCATTTGCATGGGGAGCAGGTTATCCCCTTTTGCAACACTTGCCCTGCCAGACTTTTGGCTAGCAACGAGCAATATTTGGCCAATCCTGCTTTCAGAGCTATGGCTGTATAACCACCCACGGTGAGAAAAACAGTGACTTTTGCTCTTGGCTTCATAACTGTATGGATACAACCACACCCCACTTAGTGCTGACGGCAGGGCAGCTGGATAGAAAAGGTTCTGGAGAAAATGTGGTAGGTACCTGTGCTGTGGGCAAGTTAAAATGAGTAATGGTGTGCCCACAATGGCTGAAGGGCCGATGAACTCCTGCATCACAGAGTCATGGTTCAGGGCTTGTGGATATGAACGGGAGGCTCGCTGCTGATTTCAGCAGACTCAGGAGTTGTGATAATGAACAATTTAATAAAAAGACCTTGATTCAGCAAGCCTGAGGAAATAAAGGGCGTAAGGAAAAAATAAAGAACTGAAAACCTGATGGTATGTAGCCTGCACTGGCACATTCTCATGCTTTGCTAATGTACTGGGCAGACAGCGTTATCAGAAACAGAGTAAGATGCTTCAGTCACTGTCTTGTTGGATGCTCTTGATATTGACTCAAAGAAAGAAGTGACATTCTGGTAGGGAAAGCAGAAAATAACGCTGATTCACTGTCAAAAAAAAAAAAAAGGTTGAGGAAGACCTTTGAGAGAATACTGGATATTTTGGCTGACCTTCTCTTTTAATATATCGGTAGAGTATGGAAAGTTGCCTTCATAAAGCAGCACACTGCAAAATCGATTATTTCAGTGCCATAGTGTGTCGGCTGGCATTTGTGTGCTACTTTTGTGACTTGCCTGATGAGAATAAATCATATACCACACTATATTTTAATCACTCATATTTTCTAGAAGAGCTCTTAGCAAGCTAAGTGAAGCATGGTGAACAGTCTTTTAGCTGCCTACTAATACCTAAATTCTCTGTCTAGGGAAAGTTGCTTCAATCTGCAGGTAGGGGCTTAAGCAAGAGGATTTTAATGGAGAATGAGCAAACTTGGACCAGCTACTGGCAGCCCCTGCACTCTCCCTACCTGAGCAAGGCCCCCACCATGGAGACCCCCAGGTCCTGGCAATGGGGAGCAACTCCGAGTTTGCAGGCTCTGCAGGTACTCTGCTCCCAGGAGACAAGACAGACTTATAGACTCACAGACTGATTTGGGATGGAAGTGACCTTAAAGCCTATCCAGTGCCACCCCCTGCCATGGGCAGGGACACCTCCCACTAGCCCAGGTTGCCCAAAGCCTCATCCAGCCTGGCCTTGAACCCCTCCAGGGATGGGGCATCCACAGCTTCTCTGGGCAACCTGGGCCACTGCCTCACCCCCCACACAAGGAAACATTTCTTCCTCACATCTCATCTCCATCTCCCCTCTTTCCGCTTCAAACCATTACCCCTCATACTGTCCCTGCACCCCCAATCCAGAGTCCCCCCATCTCTCCTGTAGCCCCCTTTCAGCACTGGAAGGTGCTGGAAGGTCTCCCCGGAGCCTTCTCTTCTCCAGGCTGCACACCCCCAACTCTCTCAGCCTGTCCTCGCACGGGAGCTGCTCCAGCCTCGGACCATCTCCGGGGCTCCTCTGGCCCCGCTCCAGCAGCTCCGTGTCTGTCCTGTGCTGAGGACCCCAGAGCTGGGGGCAGCACCCCAGGGGGGGTCTCAGCAGAGCGGAGCAGAGGGGGACAATCCCCTCCCTCGCCCTGCTGCTCACGCTGCTGGGGATGCCCCCAGGACACGGTTGGTTTCTGGGCTGCCAGCGCACACTGCCAGGAAATGTTGAGCTTCTCATCACCCAATACCCCCAAGTCCTTCTCCTCAGGGCTGCTCTCCATCCATTCTCTGCCCAGCCTGTGTTTGTGCTTGGGATTGTACTGATTCAGGTCAACTTCACAAAATAAATTGAGACAGCAGAATCTGGGGAGTCTGGTGGCTGTGATCAGTGCTCTTTTTTACAAACAGGCATGTGTTTGTCTGCTCCATTCAGAAGATAATTAAAGGTAGTCAGAAAAACCCCATAAGGGCGTGAAGCTGACCAGGGAGACATCTGAGGACTGGTCAGGCTCCAGAGCAAGGACAGAAGAAGCAGAAAACACCCCAGGCTTGCTGTCTTCTGGAAGGTTTGTCTGCATAAGAACTGACAAGCTGTGAGTGTGGGAAAACCTTTGCAAGCAAAGGTAACATCTTCGGTTATCTGTTTATGTAAAATCAACAGAGCTGTGGAAAAAGCCTGGCAGGGTAGGACATACGGAGTTTTTCAGGGTGAGGCACTGTTCCAGGGTGCAACGGGGTGAACACTCCCATGGGGCTTCCATTTTCCAAGGAGAATTTTGGATGTTTTCTGCCAATGTTAAAAATCAGAGTTTTGCCCAAGCAGTTTGATAAAGGTGTGGCTGCAGCAATCTTGCCCCACGTTTCTCGTAGACTGCAGTTAACCTACCAACCGAACTCTGCTGGAGTGGAGAAGCTAGGAACTTTTCAGATGTGGTTATAAAAACAAGGGGTTATACAAAAGACAAAGTTTGCTGACACTCTCTCTAGGTTTTTGCTAAGTTTGTCAGACCACGGTGAAAAAGCATTATCCAGTTTGCTTGCTTGTGTTGTTCAAAGGAGTGACCAGACCAGGGGGGTCCCTGGGGAGGGTGTGTTATAGGATCCAGCTGTGCAGGGCTGGGGAGGGCTGTTTGTGGGGTACAAAGAAGGGGATGAAAGAGGAGATGTAATCAAATCCAGGTGTGAGCAGGGGATCCAGGTGATTCTAATCATAGAAAGTATAAATTCCCAGAGAGGGAGGGGGGTGGTTTTGCCTCTCTTGCAGCACAGAAGGCCACTGGGAGCTGAAGCCAAGCCTTTGGAGGGGGACACACCTGGAAGGAGAAGGTAGGCTGGCAGAGAAATGTTTAAAACTTTTTAAGTTTTTGTTTTGTTTTTGGTGTTTTATGCTTTTTGCTGTTGTAGAAAAATTAATTAGTCTAAGTTGCATTCTGCCAAAATCTGACTCTTTCAACTCCAAAGCTGTTTTACTCTTTTGTAGTGGCCTGTGCCAAGGGAAGGGTTGGGGCGATTTTGCCTCAAAGCTCTCTGATTCATGATCCTGAATGGCTTACCCTAACTTTGATGCAAACTCGTGGGCTAGTACCCAGTGGTATTTGTGATTCTGTGTTTTTAGTAAAAAGAAAGAATGCTGGAAGGAGATTAAGTATAAATCTGACTTATTCCAGGTCAGCTTGATTAATTAAAGAGAAAATCTAGCCTGCAGCAAAGTCCAGTAGGGTCTAAAGAACAGAGAACAAGTAAAGATAAAAATATATTTAAAAATAACATGCTTTTGATCATCACAGAGTTCCCATTCTTAAAGTCAAATCCCTCTCTGTCCGACACCATTAACTAATCCTGCAAACTTCTGTGGGAGCTGGGCTGTTTGAAGTGTTTCGGTTCCTGCCTTGTTTTGTGGTGTGGTGAGAGGGGGGGTGGTGGTGTGAGGGTGGGTGGGTGTGTAATTTTTTTATTTAATGAAGAGGAAAGCTCTCTGGGTAAAGGGAGGCTGTGCGTTGCACAGGGAGGTGCTGAAGGCTCCAGACTGGGGGGACCTGGGCAAAGGGAGAGGCTGGCCCAAGGGACGCAGCCTGGGAGCCTGCTGAGAGGAGGCTCAAGAAAGGCCTCTCCAGGAGGTGCGGGGACTTGGTAGAGTTGGCAGCAACAGGGAAATTGTTAAACTAGATTAAAAGTAAAACTGGAAAAAATCCACTTAGCTCTACTCTGTGTTTCGTCTGTTTTAAAACTGTATCCATGTAGTGCCTGCTCAAAGAACAGGTGTTTTTTAAACTCCAATTTCTCAGGAGGTCTGGACACATCTCCCTCAAAGCTGTGGCTCACCCTCAATCCTACCGATCTTATCTAGTTGGGAAGGTGATCTTGCTTGTTTGCCATGATAAAATGGAGAGGATTAGTAAAAATGATACAAAACCACAGAAGTTATTCTGTGAGCTGATGCTCAGACTCAAGGGATTTCATCTTGCTTGTAATTTTTTTTCTTTCTGATGATCTTTCTAGTAATGAGAATGCAAGTTATTTGAGAGGGTTTATAAATGTTGACAGTGAATCATTATTGGTCTATTGGGTGTTTGAATTGTAAATATTAGACTCAAAAGCATACTTTACAAGGCAAGCTCCTCTTGAAAGATTTATGGCTACAGTCACAGAGGGTATAGTAAATTTAACATTGAATAAGAAGCTGTATCAGTCATGGCTTTCCTTACCGGATTACTCTTTGCATTAGTTGTGATAGCTGCTACCTGTTCTCGAGTCTTTAGCAAGTGTATTTGAGTGCATGGCACTGGCAGGAAAAGTCCTTTCTGGAAGCTGTAGAAGTCATTGCCTGGCATACAAGGACTGAAAAGTGATGTGTGGCTACCTGATGGGGAAGCAGAAGGGGATGAAGTCAGAAGTGAGTTCCAGCCTTTAGAAATGATGCCTTTTACATGTGCTTCCAGATAACTTTATGGTGGCAAAACCACTAGACTGCTAACAAATGTAAGGTCTGTTATGAGCTGTATGGCAGATGCTTTGTTTTTATTATGGAGTGGCCATGGTTTTGGGGCATTTTCTTCAGGAACAGACTGAATTTACCAATAATTCAGCACCTGAAGTTCACTTGCTCTTTTTAGTTCTTGGTACTGTGATGGCAGTGGCTGATCATCAGCAACAAGAACATCATCCCACACCCCCATGACTTACTGAACTAACACCACTGGTGAACAGTGACCCTGAAATCCCATCTCCCTTGAATGAGTAGCTCAGCAGAGGTATGTCTCTCCCCTGTGCATACCAGAAGTAATCAAAGTCGCCTTTCTATTCATTTTGTTTTGTGTGGCAGCCTAAAAGAGTTTTGAGGTGTAATTTACTGTGCTCTGTTCCGTTCTGAAATAATTAAGAGATTATTTTGGTCAATATGCCTGAGCTATGATTTAATGCTTTTCACTGGCTAGTTGCATTAGTGACCCTTCAAGGATTAGAAGCTTAATGAAGTGCACACATCAGGGCAGTGATTTAATCTTTTTCTCATAAAAATCTTCACAACAAGCTAATAAACCATAGGAGTAAAAATCATTTTGACAAACCTGTCTAGCTTTCAGGCTGTGAATAGTCCAGGGTAATTACCTGGGAGCCACGTTTGTTGTACAGGGGATTGGTGAAAGGGCAACTTTTCAGTAAAGGTGTAAAATTTCTGGGTAGGCAATGGCAGCTTAAAGCTGGGAATGAAGAGTAAGAAATCTCCCTTCCTTGTGTACTAAGATGTTTCCTCAAACACATTAAATCATGTGTTTGCCAGCAAGTCACTTTAAATTTCACAGTGTTTATTTTTCTAAAAAATTCTCAAATATTGTACTGGAAGGAACCATTCTTGTGAATCAACTAGCTCCCAACCAGTTTTCAAAAATTAGTAGAAAAACTTAGCAGACCAGTCAAATTGGCAGTACTATCTTTTTTTGTCTTTTGAAACAGTGTTGTCTCATTCTTATCAGCCAAACAAAAATCTCTCTTTGAGTAAGCTAAACTTCTCCAAGGCTGGAGAAGTTAGAGAAGTGGAAGGCTTAATTCAGTAGCTGTCCAGTGGTCTGTGTGAAACAAGCCTGGTGTCTCAGTCCAGTTTGCAAGAGACAGATGGGTCTTGTGTATGTGTTGTCTTCTACTTCATGACTGTATTGGGAGACCTTTTTTTCCTTCCATTAGTTGGGGGACATGGGTGACAGAGGACAGTCCTCTTGTAACTGGTCCTATACTGTGGAAGCTGTTAAACTCATGGTACTACTTGAAAGTAATTAACTTTTGAATGCTGCTGGGAGGGGATTTGTGCCACAAAAAAATAGATATTTTTTTAAGTTTAGGATGTCTCATATGTATAGCTTGCAAAAAATGGTTGCAAACTTGGGATAGAGTTTTAGAGTTGATATATTGCAAGATGTGCTGTCCCACTCCTTTTCTTTTCTAATTTCTCCCTTAGCCCCCCTTAATCAGTGTCAGTGGAATCAGGTACCTACTCTACCTGGTCTCCCAACTCTGTAGAAAAAGTTACCACATCCCCTGACAGTCCTTTAGATAAGAAAAGGAAATAAATGGAGATGTTGCATTGGAGACATGGGATTTATGCAGAAATGTACTTGCTGCTGGGCTTGGAAGCCTAGAAGAAAAATACATTCAAACAGAAAAGCAAATGCTGCATTGTGACCAGCATAGTGGAACTTAAATGTATTCTTACATTTTTTAAAAAAAAATCTTCTTAAAATAGATGGAATAGAAAATAAGGTGGCTGAATTTTTTTTCTCATTAAACCTTATTCTGAGCTTTCTATATTGTTCCTTTCTTCCTTTGAGAGCTTTCTGCAGGCACAATTGAACTGCTTTGTAAACGGTTGTAAAATGGAAAGTGGCCCTTAAGTGGCACAGTTTTGTCAGATAATATGGACCAATAGTTTAGGGTGTAAGCATAGTAAGTTCTTACATTTTAATATCTTTTGGCAGTCTCTTGTTCTTTTTTTTTGTGCAACTCTGAAACATTAGGAAGGTTGGGGATGGAGAGGGGAGCAGCAGCTCTTTCTTGTTAGATTCGCGTAACTGTTTGGGGAGAAGTTGAGCTTTCACAGGGGAATCTCATTCATGATTGTCACTACTTCTAAACCTGGACTTCTAAGACAGATGTGAGGAAGATGAATAAGATTCCAGGGAGGTTGAAATGTATTTTCTTAGGGATAATCATAGAATCATAGAATGGTTTGTGTTGGAAAGGACCTTAAAGATCATCAAGTTCCAACCCCCCTGCCATGGGCAGGGACACCTCCCACTAG
>VZTO01007607.1:3305-23572 GCA_013400615.1 Syrrhaptes paradoxus
TCTGATACACCCCAGGATGCCATTGGCCTTCTTGGCCACCAGGGCACAGTGCTGGCTCATGGTCATCCTGCTGTCCACCAGGACCCCCAGGTCCCTCTCCCCTACACTACTCTCCAACAGCTCAGTACCCAACTTATACTGGAACCTGGTGTTGTTCTTGCCCAGATGCAAGACTCTACACTTGTTCTTGTTAAATTGCATTAAATTTTTCCCCGCCCAAATCTCCAGCCTGTCTAGGTCTCTCTGAATGGCAGCACAGCCTTCTGGCCTGTCAGCGACTCCTCCCAGTTTCGTATCATCAGCAAACTTGCTGAGGGTGCACTCTACTCCCTCATCCAAGATGTTCTTACTAAATAGTTTCCAGAAATGTATGCTCATTAGCTGGTCCCACTTGTAGGTTTCCTACCTTTTCTTGGCAACATACCTGACCAGACTAATTTCCCATAAAGTGGTAAACTTTTGAAGCATTGGCATTCACTTACATGGGCTTGGAACAAGATGTCATGTTAGATTACTGATGGCTGGAGGGATCTTCTTCCTTGTGAGGTGGAAAATCTGATGGTCCTTGGGGAAAAGGTCAGGCAAAAAAGGATGTTGAGTATGCCAAAGTGACAGCAGTAACTTAAGAACAAAGTTGAGTGCAACTCACTGAAAGGAAGAGCACCTTACTTTCTGCCCATGAGTCCTCATTCTTCAGAAATGATTATGCACCAAGGTTAGCAGCACATTCCTGCTGGATTTCCCTACCCTACTATGTCATTCTACTTGGACAGAAATTCTGTGAGGCCCTGACTTTCATATGGATGTTGACCAGTGTTTTCCTCACTATAGAAATCCTGGCTAGTGCCAAGGAATTCCATAAGAGTGAAGTACAAAGTTTGAAAAGAAAAAGAAGGAGCAAACCAGATAGAAATCTGCAAAACCAACACTGTTCCTAAGGTTATCTTATGAAAAAAAAAAAAAACAAAAAAAAACCAGAAACCATCCCCTCCCTGCCCACAACATGAGACTCTCTTCTCTGGGCAGAGCAGGGGCAGCCAGTAAAGACCCATGCACGTTTCTGAAAACACTTTGTAAATACAATCCCTGCTTTGAGCTGAAGGAATAAAACTTGACTGTTATTCTTAGAAGTAAAATCCATACCGTCAGCTGCAAGAGGTCTGAGGTATCCCGCAGATTCAAATGGAACAGGGCTTTTGCAAGCAAAAATTCTGAAGATGTGAGATAAATATACTTTATGAAAGAATTCAGTAAAAAATAGTCCGTTCATAGGAATGTAAGGCTACAAGTGGACCAACAGTTTTCTGATAGCAAGGTTAATTAATTACAAAACACAGAAGTGCAGTAAAGAGCGCAATTTGAACGTTAGCCCACATGGCACAAAGTGCTTAAGATGATGCTATATTTGCAAACAGGACATTAGGTAGATTAGCACAATACAGAGCAATTCAGTTAGAGACAGCATGACCTTTTATTGCTTATGCTCAAAAGCAGCAGAAGAAACCTCTCCTATAATGAACATTTAGCTATCTCTACTCTGTTGCTGTTTTCTAGTATTATCTAAATGAACATGTATTTTCTGTATTGTAGATGAATTTGGGTTTCTGTAGCCTTTCAACAGGGAGATTTCCTTTTCTCAGTTCAATGTTCTGAGTATTGTCAATGAGGTCATACATATGTTCTCAGTAATATAATGGAAGCTTCAGTTTAACCATCAAGATATTGATTTCCGCCTTGGGAAACTACCAAGCTGGGTGTCATTAAAATAACATTTGCCATTTCACAGTGATTGCAGTAATGCAGAGTCTCCTCTGGTGCACCAGAGAACAGTATTCCCCCCCTTATTGTCCTTTCCACAGTGAAAGTTGTGCATTAAACGGTGCCTCCTGCAGGTAACAACAGTGTTGCATGCACTACCTCACCTTAGTATGTTTGAGATCATAACTACAACCTAGGCTAAAATGGAGTTTCTCCCAGAAAGAAAAGAAAAGTAATTAAAAAAAACCCTTCTTACTTCACCTAAGAAAAATAAGTATCATTTATACATCAAAACTAATGAGTACAATGTGATTAAGATCTCAGTTTTATCTCTTTTCTGTATGATAAAGTGCTATGACCCCTTCACATCATGCTGGTAAATTGGCTTAATAATGACTCTGAAAATGTCACCTGCACTTCCCACCCAGCAGCTGAGTTTTACTACAAGTCCTTTAATTGGAAATACAATTTTCCAGCTAGGCTTTCTTTACTAAAAAAGTTATTGTTCTTGCATTTGAATACCTTGCACTTGCTTTGTGTTAAAATGTAATGCTTGGCACATACAGTATGTGTTTCTGAATAATATCCTCAAATATAACAAGTAGGGCCAAGTGTATAGTGTCAGAAAATGGTTTGCTGAGGGCAGGAGCCTGTTTTAGTTAACATGGGAAAAAGGCACCTCAATGTACAGCATTGGATAGTCTTCAGGTACAGATACTTGGCTCTAGAGCATCTCTCAATGCTGTGAGTGAAACAATGAGAAGAAATTAGATAGGGGATTTAATTACAGGAAAGTAAGGAGCAGGGGATGGGAAGTGGCCCAAGGAAGGGTCTGTGGTTAGTGGCATGTTCAGTCAGGCTATGCTGGCCACCTGGATTTCTATTAATTTAAACAAGTTAGTTAAGGAGTACCTCTGCTGAGCCACCACAGCTGCAGCTGGAGGTGTGAAGGAGGATAATGGGTGCCCCTGCTCCCAGCTGGGTGGGTGGCAGGAATGCAGCTGAGTCAGGGGGGGAAACCGTGACCTCACTGGGTGGACTCACCAAAGAGACTGAAAGAAAAGCTCTCAATCCTCCTGGAAATCCCCAGCTGAACGCAGCACAGGGAGGCATACAGCACATCTGCTATTTCTCCAGGACAAGTAGACCATATATGTACATTGTCTTGGGATCATTGTTAAAAAGAATATTTCCATCCCACTCTTAACACAAGTACATTCAAAGCAGGAATAGCTAAACTTTTTTACAGTTAAGGCATTGTTAGCTTGTGCGTGACTAGAGACTCTATATTTTCAAGGGGGATGAAGAGTACTAAAGAAGGCACTTCTCCATGGGTTCCTCTGGACTTTGGTCCCCCTAGTCCTGCTGTGATGATTGCCCAGCCTTCATCTATGTTAGTTTGCTCCTGAGCTTCTTTGTGTAGTGGACCAACTAATTCCTTCCAAGAGGAAACCCAGAACGGGTGGATGAGAACTTCACTCCAGGATCTGCTCCACACGCCAACAAGGATGAGGGCTGTGCAAGAGTTCACCACTCAGCCCACCAGTCTTTCAACATTATCTACATAACTTTTGGGTTCCCTGGCATCTCATGTATGAATGACACAGTGCTGCCTTCCTGAGGTAAAGCCACCATGCTCGTGGGTTGTCAAGGCTCTTTCCCTAAATGTATCTGTCTTATCTTGAACTGGTACACTAAGAACAACTACCCCATTGCAGGGAGACAGAGGGGCAAGCTGGGACTGAAGAGATCAAAGGCATCCCAGATGGCTTCTAGACTTCATCTGCCAGGCAGCTCCCACCAGATGGCATGACAGCTTGGCACAACAAGATACAACCACTGTGCTGAGCTGTGCCAGCTTGTGTTTCAGATGTTGAATCCAGCCTTTTCCAAGGCCAGAGATGCCACCAAAACGTCTTCTACAACTTCACATAAATGTGCAAGCAGCACTGAGTCTTTGGTGAGGAAGTCTTCACTGGCCCACCTTTCCTGTACCATGTTCAATGTTCCTCTGGTCTGGGACTGGGGCTCTGTCTCCAGCCCAATAGATCAGAGAGCCGGGCTGCCACGTCCATATCCTGAACTCTCAGTGCTAAGCAGGAGAAACCAGAGGAAGGGCCACCTCACCACTAGATCTTCATCCCCCGTGATCCTGAGGGGCCTGTATCCCTCATGCTCCAGAAGGAGACCAGACATCCAGGACCAGGTGAGAGCTGATGCTGTATGGGTCAGGATCAGGGGGTTATTTGTTGCTTGGGCAGTTAAATGTACACAGGTGGCAATAAGCACTTGCCTCCCGTCCAAGACACAGGTCCACGGAAGTTCCTTGTGATAAGCTTGTATAAAGCAGTTAGCACTCTCCTGCTATGGCCCACTGGCTGAAGTATGGATGTGGAACTTATCAGCAGCTCCTCCCCAAAAATGGGTAACCCTGACTGTGTAGTGTGGACCATGCGGGTGCACAAACTCTGCAGAGTGGCATTGCAAACACCTATCACCTGTGTGACTGTGATGGATTTTTTCTATCCTTAAATCAATGGCTCTGTTAAGTCTGACACCTTTTCTATGGGAGTGGCTTTGAAGTGTGATAATGTAGTTCCAAGGGGGCTCTCAGTTCCCAGCCAGGCACCTTAGAGGTGATATTCCGTCTTTCTAAATTTTGCATCCTGGGTTGGCAGTCTAGTGACAAACACTGGTGTCCGTAACACCAAACCTTCCCTATACAAGGGAAGGACTGCCATGGGTTGCACACAAAAATTAGGTGATTTAGCAAGTGGGGCTGTGTTGAGGCAAATATGTTCTGCAGATGTAAGAGCCAGCGTTGCACTCTGTCTGGTGGTACCCCTCATCCAAGCCTGCCCTATCTCAGCTGGGGTCTCCCAGGTAGAGGCCATCTCAGTGAAGGGGTTCTACCACCGTGTGCCAAGAAACTGCGGGTGCAAGTGGGTTGGGAACAGGCTGAGGGTTGGCTTTGCCAGGGAGTAATGACGAAGGTGTGCTGCCTTTTTTTGGTGTACTCTGTTGTGGTTCTGCACAGAGTGCAGCACAGATGACAAGCAATGAAGCTACAGGGGCACAGTGCTGAATGAATATGAAGGTCTCTGGACTGGGACCATGACATAGTTTGTTCTGAGTTTTGCTGAAGGTGGTCAGCTCCAGGGGTGATGATCATGAAGAGCGTGAGCATGAGTCATCCCTCACCAGCTGACCAGAGGCCCTGGGCTTCCTTCATGGATCATAAAGGCTGCATAGATGTAGCCTAAGCGTCTCTGTAAGCATCAGAACTCAACTGTCAGGCACCACTATTACTCACAACTTGTCATCTGATAGGGTAAGTTCTTCTGAACCTAATTTTCAAATAAAAGCGTCTAAATCTGTGCTTTTTTTTTTTTTTTCTGGTGGGTAGATATCCAAATGATAGTGCTGTCCAGGGAGAAACTCATGACTAAGTCTTCCTGGAATTTTTACATCCTCCTACTTATTCCACTTTGCAGCTCATTGTCATACACATACCCTGAGCCTACTGAATACAAAGGATGCGTGGAAAGGAGGAAGAGAGATTGGTTGCCATACCACCCACTTTCCCCTGCTACTGGGCACCTCCTCAGAAAGGCTGCAGAACAAGGTGTGCTCACAGCTGGATCTCCCTCGGATACCAGGCTGGAGCAGCAATCACAGTCAGGAGCCTGTAGTTGGCTAGGTCAGCTGCTGCCAAGACAAATACCCTCATCTCTTGATGCTCTGAAAGAAAAGCTTTCAGATCAAGATCTTGGCTGGTCCCCTTGCAAGATGGGAATGACATATTTTCTCCACACTAGTAATTTGAAAGAGGAGTTTAGACTGCTAAGATCAGGTCAGTGTTCATGAGTTAATAAATCATCAACTTCCCCAAAAAGTTTTAATCAAAAAAAGCCTCCCTGCCAACTTTACTATAGATCAACATCAGATCAATACTGTAAAATAATCCCTCCAAATTCATGTTTGTTTATTAAATTTAGGTGTGAACAGCTCCCATTTTGTAACAAAAATGAACACCAAGACTGCTGTATGTAGCATCTATTTGGTTTATATTGGTCTGAACTGCCCTATAAATTTTGGGGGAATTACATGTTTTATGGCATCATTACAGGCACGCAGAGGAGGAGGAGGAGAGGCAGGACGTAGCTAAAAAAGGGTCTGCAAATTTAGTGTACTAAAAATACTGGAAGTGGTATTCTGATCTTTCGGGTTAGCTGGAGCAGAAGGGGAAGTGTTTAGTGGTTTGAGCAAAAAGGAATGAAGACTGTGGATTTTTCAACAAAAGCTTCCTTATTTCATCTGTTAATTAGTAATTGATGTTATCTAGGTGTTAATAAAAGCAAACAAAAGACAAAGAGCTTTGAACAAGCCGTCTTGAAATCCTGCCACTCCCACCGGTTCATTACTGAGCTTTTTATTGCCTTACATAATCTCACCATTTCATTAGTTCTTCACTCATCCTAGTCACCGTAGTCTGCAAGGTTTTATAGACTGCATTTCTGATAAAAGGTACAGTCTCTTGCTATTCATCAGTGCAGAGCCTTGCTCAGTCACTAGAATCCTGATCTGCAGTCAGGACCTGAAGCTACCATACGAGTGTGATGATGTGAGTGGTAAGACCTTCCCTTGTCTCTGGGCTGTCTCTACGTTGTGCTGTGCCCCACTGTCATGTCTGCAGTGCTGCAAGTGCTCACAGCAGACAGCATCACAGGGCAATCAGCCTCTCCTCATTGAGGTCTCTGTAAACTCCATAAGTGCTGAAGAGTCACCTCTTAACAGAAGACTAAATATTGTCTTTCATACTTACTTTACAGCCACGGGTCAGAGCAGTTGCATTTCCGCCCTCAGATGTAGGGGCTCAATAAAAATGCCACTGCAATCTGAAGCAAAAGGAATGTTGCTATTCTCACTCCTCACTGTGAAAAGTCAGGCCTGTTGACATGCAAAGGCAGACATAAATGACATAACTTTGTTAATTCTTCCTTTGTTTACTTTTGTTGAAAATGCTCTTATAGCACTGCATTTTTACTCTCAGTAATGTTTGATGCCAAATGTGATATGCACCTATGGTATGACTGTTATAATTCATATTGAATCTTTCTTCAGACAGTGACATTAATATTTTTCATCTTTTTTGCAACTCAACATATTATACTTACATTTTCAAGCATTTAAATGACCTTTCACTTTTGTCTTGAAAATCTCTTTTAAGTAAGACTTTTTAATCTCTTTAAAGAGAGCTTTTGGCGGGACATTAACTTTCAGTCCAAGCCCATCTAAGAGCAACTGCATCCTTTTCATGCTAAACATCATTCAGCTCCTCGCTTTGCAGGCAAACACCACCTAAATATTTTTGGTTTGCAGCAGCGAAAAAATGTGTCTGAGATGGGTCTCATACCCAGCCCTTCGGTGCTGACTTCATCCCTTCAGGGTTTTTCCATCCCCTCAGACACGTGGTAAACTCTGTCTTTCCTTTTTCTGATGCAACGTAGCCTACATTATTGAAACACTCCATTGCTGATTTACTAATTAGTTTTTATTACCAGAATTGGTCTGACCTTATCTACCTTTAGTACTGTTCTTTCTGGCTCTGTTCCTCTAGAGCATTCTCATCTATTCCCATGTACAATGCGCATTCAGGAGCTTGTTTAGGTTATGAGTCAGAAGATAAGCCCGTCTTCCAGTCTGCAGCGGTAGCTGGAAGGCTCCTGAGGCTTAGCTGTAATCTCCAATATTCTTTACAGTAATTGTTATTTTCTTTGCAAGGTAGATTGAGGGATCAATACCCAAAAGCAGTAGAGATATTATTATAATTAGCCTGGCATTTGTAATCCAGAATATAGACTATAGAGAAGATTTTACAGACATAGAAGTGCATGCCCTAAATATCACATCATTTTTTCCTGCTGTTAAACAGAGGGGGTGTCAAGAATCCTCAGTTTGAGGGGAACAGTCTCTGGAGTCTGGCTAAGGTTTGTTCCACCATATACTTCTTGCTCTGACAAAGACAGAAGAGGGTGATGGGAAACGGTTGTTCCACCTTCTCCTTCCTGACCAGCTGTGCCAATAGTGCCATGACATAAATAGTTACAACAACATTAACTTAAGCCAAACACAAATGAGCCCAGAAAAACTCTCTGTTGGATTAGGCAGCTGTACTGCTGCAGCCTCCCATAAACGTGCTTATCTGTTCACCAGGCTTAGGTGTCATGTAGGAAGCCTACCCAAGGGGGCTTGATTCACTATCAAAGAGCAAGATTACACCAGATTACAGTCAAGTTTAGTTGAAAGCCTATGGCTGCTGTTAGAAGCTGAGGACTTCAGCCCAACAGGAAAATGGGTGCTATCACAGACTTGTGTGCAGATCACATGGGAGATTGTGGCACTTGGGGTTTCATACAGGCAAAAAAGCTGGAGTGATTTTTTGATAATTTCTGTTGAGTTGTTGCTTCCACAGAAGTTGTCAGATCTCTTCAGACACCTGAGTCTGCTACCTTCAGTGGAGGAGCAGCACCCTTCAACAGTTCAGGGCCTAAACATGAGGAATTACACATTGTTGGACATTCATACCCTGCACTTCAGTAGTATTGCACTGCACATACACAGCAGCATGGCAGCCTGAACATTTTGCTACACAGGTTAAATGTAGGAGGAATCCCCTGCATTACATGAGTGTGACTACATCACTCTAATCACAACATGATTTATCATAGACATTCAGGAAAGAATTTCTGGAAAACACATTTTTGCCCTGGAAATGGAAAAATTTCCCACAGAGTAGGAAGTACTTCATATGAAAGGCTCTCTGCCTTTTGCTCCCTCTCATATCAGACAAATGCACTTTATGATGCTTTTTTATTATGCCTAGCATGTTTTTAAGCACAATGCATAACACTTCTAGAAGAACACTGTGGATAAAAATGTTGTGTAATGTTGTCTGCCGGATTTGTAATATAGACTGTACAGACAGCTGGTACATGAACTATACCGTAGGCAAAGAGGCAAAACTGTTTTCTTGTGAGGCATTGCTAAATTATTGCCCAGTTATGAGCAGGTTGGAGCATATTGTAGTGTCTGGAATAACACCTGCAATTTTCCCTGTAGATTTTGCCCTAAGAGAAGATGGTGCAGTCATTACTCATTCTCTTTATAAAGCTATAGCAATTTGGCACTCAGTCCCTCAGTTGAGGGAGAAGAAAGGGACTGTGGTCTTCATTCAGGCATAGTAATTTTTCAGGAAAATACAGCTGACAATGACAGAAGACTTCCCAATAGAGTACACAAACCAGGGACAGAAAAAACAAAAAAACTCCGCAGTGCTCCCAAGAGTGCAAGAAACCTTCCTCAAACAACGAAAAAGGTTCTTGTGGTAGCGACCAACTTCCTGTTCCCAAGCACCATCACCTGCTTCAGCAGCATCCAGAAGTGACAAATTAAGAGGCTTAATTCAAAATCCTAGAAATGCTCAAAAAGCATACTCAACTCCCCAAAGACATAAAATAATAATCTACCTTTTCAGTGGGAGTGCTCACAAAGAGAGACAACAAGAGACTGATCTAGTTACAATGCATGCAAAATGACCGACTTGGGCAAGGAGCAGATCATAAAAGGTGAAACAGTTTAGGCTAGATTCATAATCAGGATGAAAGGCAATGGCATTCAAAGGAGAATGGCTCAAGCAGCCATGTAACTCCACCAAGATTTGCAGTCTTGGGCACGGCTAATGGGCAATCTTTTATCCAAAGACAGAGCAAAGATGGGATAGGCAAAGGGGCTGCTGCCAGAAAGTGTGGTGGCATTAACAAGGGAAACATGCCCGAATACAGAGGAGAGAAACTGCAGAGAAAATATTCAGAATGCAGTGATGAAAAAACTGTTCAAACAAGGGAAACAAAGGAACAAAATCACAGAAACAAGCAGACATCAAGAGATGAGTACTTGCAAGTACATGAGCTCAGAACAGCATAAAACAGCAAAGGAAACCACCAGCCACAAAACACACCAATGAACAGGAGATGTCTGTAAACTTAGGTGGAGTCCGAGATGCAAGAGAAGGGTTGGAGCCACTAATAAACTAGAAACCAAAAGCCGAACAAACACTGGGACATGGCCCTGTGCTTTATGTCACAAAAGAACCCTGAGCCTTTTGCAAGGAGAGAAAGTGAAATTGTAGCAAAACAAAGGAAATTAAAATCATATGATGGCACACATGCAAAAAACAGAAACATAGTGTAACTTAAAAGCAGGGTATTTTCAGGTAGAGAACAAAGAGAACAAAGAAGCCTCTGCTTTTATTAAAATATATGACCCTAACAAACCCAAAGCCAAAAGAAATGTTCCTATCATAGAAAAACAGCAAACTGATGGCGTAGCAGGAGGACTAAATCTTCAGTTCCATCAAGGCAGCTAGAAGGCTAGTAAATTACCATCATGTTATTTCTTTTGATGGACTGGGATGTCTTCCAGGCTTGTTACATGTGATAATAGATAGAACAGTTTGGCTGTTATAGGAACCGACTCCCAAAAAAATCAATTCCATTACAAGAGCAAAACAACTAACAATGGAGCCACAAAGAGAATGGAAAAGCAGGTTGTATTGTCACAGAAGCCAAGAGCTGGATAAATAGCATGGTACTTGCTTAGAAACCAGGCAAGCTATTTGCCAGGAGACTCTTCAAACAAAACACTAAAAAGAGCTCAACATCAAAGGCCCACAAAAGGAGAAATATAAACTGATTTGACATCAGCACAACATGTTGGCAACCAGTGCCAAACTGGATATTAATAAATGCCATTGGAGCTACTTCACCATATTTGGGATGTCACCAGGTTGATAGAAATGGCAAAGAATGACATTTGGGGTAAAAATTAAGGGCAAGACTTTCAATGTTACCAGAAAGACGTACAAGAAGATTCTTAGGAAGTTTCATCCTAGCGGATGATGTTCTGGTGGCACAGATACAGTGATAGCTTGGGGAAGGCTGCTGCAAACCATGGCAGAAATTCCCACTGTTTTCTGGGACCATCCAGGAACACAGGACAGCAGCTGGAACTGGCGTTACATGCAGGAGCCCATTGACAGCACAAGGTTCATGACCTGGCCTTAGGAAGGCAGAAGTAATAAAACACATATCCACACTGAAGGGATTCACTCAGTTAACAAACTATTAGCATTGAACCAGAACCTTTAGGTGTAAGTTAACTTTCATGATTACTATTACACAAATGTGGTATATGGTTACCTGAACATGGCATAGCTATCCCATACCTCAGAGACAGCCTCCCTAAAATATTGAGATGTGTACAGAAAGATGTGACAGAGGCTGCAGAAGTGGCAGTAAGTGGCTTCTGTGTTGAAGGCCACACTGAAACAGGGGCTTGCAGGACCATGCACATGTGAAAAGTGCGTGGGAAATATGTCTAGTGTGTCCAAGTGCGGGAAGGCTTCAAAGAGAAGGTGACCATGAATTACTAGATAGCTTTTTAAAAAGCCATTACTACTAGCTTCTGGAAGTTTTCATCACTTGCTTCTGATGTTGAAGAGCTGGCATTTAAACATATGCTTCAGGAGACTGAGATGCACCTAGCTGGCTTCTTTTCGAAAGGGACATTGTAACATGAAGCATGGCAGTTCACCAAAAATATGACATCATCAGCTCAAAAGAAATACAGGCAAATGAATGACACAGAAAACACCAATCAAGGTAGTTACGCAACAATTTCAAGACAGAGGTTAGAAAGAGTCTGAGAACACGCTACATAAAATAAGAAATTGCAAGTGTTCGTGCCAGTCATTCTGTTGGGAGGCGGAACAATCAGAATGAGGCATGATCTGTCTCCAAAGACTGGTGAGATGGGATGAGTGGACCATGACAATATCATATTTTAAAAGCAGTCATATTGCAGCAAAATTTTTCTCCAAGACACGTTTGAGCCAATCTGAAAAAACCTGGGAAAGCTGATATGCCATAGCCAGCTGACCATAAGACCCTATGGTCACTTCTGATACGTGGGGGAAAATCAAAGGCGATTTAAGTAAACCACTTTCCTAACAGGCCTAGTAGCATTGCAGGGGTGGAATTTTTCATTGCAATCATCTGGTGTGCTTCCAATAAAACCAGCTACTCCTAGGGACTCCTAGGGACCAGGGACACAGACAATGTAGTCACAGCAACTGTCCTGGACAAGGAAGATGCATTGGGCCTGCTATCTCATGGTGTGGTTTCACGGGGGAAATCCAGGTTATGCAAAGCTTCACTCAAGTTACCTGTATGTGGAAGGTCAGTGGTATTAGATCAGCACTAGTGGAAAAGGGGCAGAAATGTTTTTTAGTGCCCAGCAGAACGTTTTGTGATTACCACAATTTGCCACTTCTGCAGCAAAATTTACTGAAGGCATTTGATGTTCATTGTGAAAGCCACAGGAGGAAAACAAACATGTAAAAGAAGGAATTTGCAGTCCAAAGATGGGGCTCCCATTCCTGACTGTGGTGGATTCAGGGTTTAAGTTCTTTACGGAACAGTGAGGAAGGATTTTTAGCTGGATCTTCTATATTGCAGAACATCTTTAACCAGAAATGTATTCTGTGCAGAGATCACCTGGCATTTCTCCTGAGTGTCTTCCCTTTAATTCTCTTTGTTTCTGTTCTGTTCTTGGGGGGAATGAGGGGAGGAAACAATTATTTTTGCTAGGGATAGGCTGCAGAAAATGGATGGGAGCAGTGTCCATCGGGGAGTGGCAGGGCATATGATACCCTCNTTTGAACCCCCCCCCCCCCCCCCAGGCACTCTCCCATCCTTGACTACTTCAGCTCTGGGGATATCCTGACTTAGACGTGCCTCTGCCTATTTGACTTTTTCTGGGTACGTGTCCAGCTTCCCCTTGAGTCCCTGTTAACCTTCAGTAGTTACTGCTTTGTCACACTCTTGTTTTATGCTCATACACTGAGCACAGCCAGCTGCCTTAAGCTTTTGCTTGATTCCTCTATGTGGAGAGTTATAAACCAGCCTTTTCAGTAAAGAAAATCCTTGAAGTGGCACAAGGCTCATCGTCTGTAGCTACATTAATTTATAGAAGAGTCCTTGTTGAAGACAAGAAAAATAAAACACTCCAGATTTTTCATTTTATCAGATCATTATACCAGCAACATCACTTCCAATTTAAATCCTATCTCCAAGAAAGATAGTTTTAAAACTTTATATACTAAATGGAAAGTTACATTCAACAGGATGTATAATTAAATGGCATTAATAGCTTCCTCATGAATTTCTGTAGTGCTCCTGGATGTGAGCTTCACATTCATCTGCTCTCCCTTCCTCATTGCCCTCCAGAAAACATCCACTTGGCAGTAAATGTCCATACCTCTGGCTGTGCCTTCTTGCCACCTTGCTGTGAACAGTGGGGCTGAGGAGGTGAGGGGCTCAGCACTCTCCCTAATTGCTACAGTAGAATCTACCCAGCATGACATAGCAAATTGTTAAGATTTTTAAATTGAAAATCATTTAAATGAGATGTTTCAAATGTAAAATGGCTTTTCTAAGCACTTAAGGCCCAAGGTTCTTCCACCGGGCCTATTGTCATAGGTATTATGTTTGAATAAAGCTCTGTTCTGATGGCTGGGTGCCTCACAGGTAAAATACAGTGAAGCACCAGGACATAAATTTGTAACAGAGAAGCAGGAGCTGAGTTTTACACCCTACAGCACAACTGACTCTAGAGGGAACTGGCCTCAATTTCCAATGCTGGTTACTCTGGTAGGTTCAAATGAGGCTCAGCACTTTTGAAAGTCAAACCTTGTTATTCAGGGACTCAAGCATAGATCCTGGATCTAGCTTCAAGAAAAACTGTTTGTGCCTGATGTTTCCCTGGGACACAGATTTTTCCAGCCTTAATGATTCTCTAAATTACGTCACCTACAGATGCCTACGTGTACAGCTTTCACCAGGATGGCAGTGGAAATGGCTAGGCTACTATTGTTTTTCCCCAGATTATGGGTCTGTTATGTAGGGATCTCTACTGCTGCAAACTGCTTTTCAGAGTGCCTTTTGGATTTTTCTGGGATCTGGTATGCCTTTCCTTTGTGTTTATCTCCTTTGTTTGTCTTTGGTTATTTTTCAAATTGATTTGCTGAAATTTGAATCAACTTAATTTAATTTCTTAATTCTCAGTCTCTACATAAGAAAAAGGAGCAAAACCACTACTTCTTGTTTTAATTCCATCACCAAAGTAGTGAGTATATTGATGTCTGTGATGAGCTTATACCCAACCTAGTAAAGCAAGATAATATGTCCCATACAAAGAGACAGAGCAATTTTATTCAAAAAATATGTGTTACACTTAACAGCTCCTGACATACACTCTCTTTGCTCATACTTTTAATGCCACAGGGTGTATACACCTGCAATGAATACCAATACTTAACATCAATAAGGAATCTCATTCTATCCAGGTGCAGGTGTGCACAATTTATCTGTGAGCAAATGGCATTTCTTTAATGCACTGCCTCCCTTCTCATTGCTCCTTAAGTCATTTGCATCTGAAGCAGATTGTAGGGGACCTTTTCTTCAACAGAGACAGGGGACAAATTGTCTTCTTCTTGGGGAATGCTCGTGTGCACTGTGTCTTTGTATTGCTGTGACATCTACAAACCTTATTCAAGGCTCACACAATCTTGCTCTTGGGCCAAATAAGTGAATTAACTCCATCACGCCATACCTTATTTCTTTGTTCTCATTATATCTCTTTTAAAGACAGGACATAGCATGCTGGGCCATTCAGTCCAGTTGAGACTCATAGGTTGCACCTTCTCTTGCCCCAGCAATGGCAGCAGTAGTAGTTGGTTGATATTATTGTTGCAGGAGTTGACAGTCTTTGATGTGCACAAGGAGCCACAGTGCCAAGCAAGGAGCAACCACAGAGCGAAGGCAGTTCTCTATTTGGAGGACTGGAGTGTAGCAGAAAGAGGAAGACTTGGGCAGATGGAAGAGCACAGGGAAGTGACAGGAGGGCACTGGCTAAAACAAGAGAGTATTCACACTGTCAACAGTACGGGGGCAGTCTAATGCTGGTGAGTTGCCCCCAGACAACTGCAAAACCAGCCATACCTTCACAAGTTGCCTTGTGGTTCTTCCAGCTATCACCTGAGTGCACAAAAGTCACCCAGCAGGTAGAGCGGAAACAGATGTCTGCTTGAACCCATCGTTAGAGAGGCAGAGATGGGAGCAACTGAGCAGCGCTGGTACCTGGGGGTGTTCTGAACTGCCTGTGGCCCCAGGCACCTTGTCACCATGAACCATGCTTGAAAAGTATCTCAGAGAAAATAACCACAGTCCTAAAAAATCTTCCAATCTCCTGAGTGTGCAGCTACCAAAGATGGCCACTGCCCTAGAAAATTTCGTCAGTGACACCAGAAATAGCAGTTTGAAAGGGACCTGATTCATTGACATTTGTTCTGTGAAATCTCACACTGATGCAATTTCGAGTAAATGCACATAGATTGAGTCAACCCACTTCTACTTCAGGTAAATAGCATTTATTTATTTCCTATGCCCACAAATCAGGAGGCTGAGCTTGCTTTCTTGTTTAACCCTGCATGATAGGCCCGATCAGCTGATTCAGAAGTAAAAAGTGGTTTGTGCAAATTGACATGGTTAAGTTTTTAAGCACCTCCATTTATGCAAGAATCCTAGAAGACTGAAACTGCAACATGAGATAGGTAAAAGGGATGACAGCAAAACAGAAAAGACAGTAACTGGAGACTCAGTAAAAACATGGCAGACACAAAATAGCTTTGTGCAGTGTTTCTGATGTCTTGGCTTAGTGCAGTGGCTTAGCAGACAGCATGGGAAAGCGCTTAACCTTACATCCCTGGCTCTGTCTCAGATCAGCCTTTGATGTGAAGAAATCGCTGGAAGAAGATGTAAAGACGAGTGACGGCAAGGACTTGGCAATGCCTGTGGCAGCTCCCAGCAGTGACACACAATGCATGTATTGCAGGTGTACAACATACTGTGTCATTAGAGCCACTGGGTCGGGAAAGACAGCATTTCTCTCCTTGAGCATTGCTCCAATCTCTTCCTGCTCCTCCACTGCCTTCAAGATGGATGGGGAAGTGCCAAAATTCAATGTTAGGATGCTGCGCCTCCCCTGGCAGTGATGTACTGTTATCGCATCAAACACGAAAGGAAGCTGTGGTGCCTGCACGCAAGGCTGCTGGGCTAACTGCGGCAGTACACACTCTCATCTCCCAACTCAGTTTTCACCAGAGTTTTAATTTATTTGCTCATAACTATTTATCTACCATTTTTTAAACCTCACACACGCAAGGTATCAGTACTTTAAAATACTTTAAACCATTTCCACCTCCCTGTTTCATTCTGATGTTGAAAGAACAGATACCTCATATGAATTATTGAACACCTAAGATGGAGACAGAATTGAAAAACAGACAAACTAAAGTGAAACCATATATATTTGGCAGTGTATCTGTTACGTTCTTGCTCAGCTCAAAAAGACCCAGCCGAAATTGCCCCGTGGCACCCAACTTGTGCTATGTACCATTTAGAAATCAAAACCTAAGGAAGATCTTTGGCAATATTTTTTCAGCAGATAAGCTGGCTAAACATTAACCTCTTTTTTGCAATCCCTAATCAGAGATTTCCATTCATATGGCTCCTCTGTACTCTGAACCTTGAGTTAATGTGTCTCCATTTTACAGGAAAGCTTTGTTCACATCACATTTGGGCTCTGCAGACTTCACAATGTGACCTCCTGCTGCTGGCTCAGGAAGGAACATAATGCTGCCTCTGCTTAGGTCACATTAGTTAACAAGTTCACGTCAGGTCCAATGTTTAGCTTGTTAAGCACTACTTGTGGTTTCTCAATGAAGCGCACCAACCTGAAAGTAGAATTTCACAGACTGAGAGAGCACCATGGTTTGGAAATTCACATTAGATGGACAAAAATATTTCCAAAACTCTAAACAGGAGTGAAGCAAGCCTGAAACAGATTGATTGCCTGGGAAAGCAGACCTTGACAGCACAACACCTACAAGCCCTCAAGAGTCTTCTTCCATGAAAAAAATCAAATAGAAAATTAAACATTTTGGTGTTTCTGGATGTGGTCTATTTTTCGAATATAAATAAGAGGGAGACATTAGCTCAGTTGCTGTGGAGAAGCTCAGCATGACCCAGCAATATGTGCTTGTGGCCCAGAAAGCCAACCATGTCCGGACTGCATCAAAAGACGTGTGACTAGCAGGTCAAGGGAGGTGATTCTTCCCTTCTACTCCACTCTCATGAGACCTCACCTGGAGTACTGCACCCAGCTCTGGAGTCCTCAGCACGGGACATGTTGGAGTAGGTTCAGAGGAGAACCACAAAGATGATCAGAGGACTGGAGAACCTCCCCTAGAAGGACAGGCTGAGAGGGTTGGGGTTGTTCAGCCTCAAAAGGCTCTAGGGACACCTTACAGCAGCCTTCCAGTACTTACAGGGGGTCTGCAGGAGAGATGCGGAGGGAATCCTTATCAGGGAGTGTAGTGATAGGATGAGGAATAAGAGTTTTAAGCTGAAAGAAGGTAGATTTAGATTAGACGTTAGGAAGAAATTTTTTCCTGTGAGGATGGTGAAGCAGTGGAACAGGTTGGCCAGAGAAGCTGCGGATGCCCCATCCCTGGAGATGTTCAAGGCCAGGCTGGATGAGGCTTTGAGCAACCTGGTCTTGAGGCTTTGAGCAACTTGATCTGGTAGAAGGTGTCCCTGCCCATGGCAAGGGTCTTGGAACTAGACAATCTTTATGGTCCCTTCCAAACCAAACCATTCTATGGTTCTATGATTCTATGATTCTATGATTTATCAGTACTAAGTATTAGAAAGGAAATAGAGATAAGAGGCATAATAGCAGCAGAAGTGTTAGATATGCACAGCAAAGGCTGAATTTTCATTTTGGTAATTTAGGATTGTTTTGTGACTTCTCAGTAGTGCAGAGCTGATGCAGTTAAACTGCTTGTGGGGCAGATACAGGGTCCTGGGGTGAAAATGTTCTTCCAGACGTGGTTCAGTAGCTCCCTGGTCCATCACAAAGCCCAGTCAGCAGCATGGAGTGAGGAAGACAGGAGGATCTGAAGAGGGGAAAGCATCTAAAAATGTTCTCTCTGTGTCCCAGCCTGCCTGGACTCTGCAGATGCTCTGTGGGCAGTGCTGAGCCAGCATCCTTGCATAGTAGAAGAGATGTCCCCTCTTCCTCTCCCAAATTCTGCAGCTCTGGGACTTGCTGAGCTGCAGTGAGAACTTGGGAACAGTGTTACTCTCAATATCCTGCATATCGGGGCTCTGATCACCTGTGTTTAAGTGTGCCTCTGCAGACTTAGCCACTCTCTTCTATGTCCTGAGAACCTAGTTTGGAAATGCTTTTCCTCAGCTCCTGCTTAGACATTTTATTTCCCAGACAAGAAATATATCTGGGCCACAATTCAGTAAACCATCCTTATCCCACACAACATTTCATCACATACTTAACAGTAACTTTAGCACTGACCTGAAGGGGATGTGAGCACATAGTCAACTTGCTGTCCATGCTAAATTATTTTCCTGAGCAAGGACTGGCAGAAGGATCAATCCTGAGCTGAACTGGGGCCTTGCCAGGTTCTATTTTTTAGAGGTCAGCTGTTTTTTGCTGTTGTTTAGCTTAAAGAAAACTGACAGCATTGCAAGAATGTATTTTACACAACAAAAAAAAAAGAAATATTTTTTATACTCTGCTGTAACTGCATAACAGTTGAAGGGATAAAGTTCACTAAAATAATTTATTTCTGGCCAGAAAGTAGAGATGAACATTTTCAGCTCAGAAAGTGAATGTTTTTCAGACTCACAAAAGGTGAGAACTCAAGGTGATAACTGAGACTGCCTTGTGGTCTTATTGCAGCCTTCATATAAAAGCTCCTGGGTAAATTATTTCTTCTTACATGCAGTCTAAGGCAGTAAACATTTTTGTAGAGTTCCTTACAGTACTGCAAAGCAGTCTTGTGAATGTAAGACCGTGAGAACAGAGATTATATTCAGTTTTTCAGATGTACAGCTCCAAGCGTGCTCTGATATTAAACAAATAAGAGACAGTGACAGAGTACAGGGTCAAATACAGTCCCCTGTTAAAAATGCAGCATATTAGCTTTGGATTTGGGCACAGATAAAGATACCATTTTCCAGTTGCGTTATAGCTGTGACCAGGATGAGCCCTCCACCAGCTCTCAGCAACCACAGTTCTTGTCTGAGGGTCTAAATTTTATGCAGTGAAGAGTGATAAGCCAGAAGCCTCCCTTCTATACACATATTTTATGTGTGCACCACACCACTGAGGCACAGTGTTTGCTGTGGTATTAGTAACGAGCTGTTTGTAAGTATGTGGTGTGAATCCTGAAGGGACTGTGGGGTGCAAGCAGGGTGCAAATTCTCGGAGTGGAGCCTGCTGCCGCCCCACTGCCCTGCTCAGCTGCCTTCCCGGCCCTAACGTGGCACTTTTGCTGAAGCTTTTCCCAGATGTACTCGGATCCTCCAGTGTCCCTCCTGTCATGGCCCTACTGAAACTAGCTCTTTCCTGAATGTCCTTCCCTTCTGGACCTCTAAGAAACCTCCCAACAGCCTACAGCATCTCACCTAGATGGGTTTGCTTCTCTCTAGGATCTTTCTGTGTTCATTTAAGAGAGTGGAAAAACGATTTCCTCCTAAGAAATTGTATACAGCTTTACTTGTAAATCCCCTGTGACTCACTACCCTCATGAGCAGATTTCTTTCACCGTTTTTGATGTCAGATACAATCTAAATTATATTTACATGTGTACTAGGCTTCTGCTATGCAAAGGATTTCCAGCATATTGAAGCAAAGCCTGCTAACTGCTTAGGACTAAGCAGTATTATCTGATTTTTTTTTTTTTTTAGTGTCTCAAGAATAGTAATCATATATTACTCTGCAGTAAAGCCATTATATAATGACCCATCTGTGGAAGAAAAATTCCCATGAACCTAGCAGTAAAGAGATGACCCATTTTAACTGCCTGTCAGTTCCACATGAAGCAGAGGAGCACAGCTATATTGCCCAAAACTGTCTCTCCAGTAAGGATGGTGGAAAGGAGAAACCTATGAATGGAGGCTGGTTTGTTTGAATAACATTTAGTGTGGATAGGCTGCACTGTTACAAATATCTCTATCTGTTTAGATTTACCTCTGTGGTCACTGAGGGATAGCAGAAGCATATAGTGTCATGTGCAATTACAGACTCCATCCCTCTCCGTGGGGGGTGGGAGGCAGCACAGCTTTCATTAAACATCTTTTTATCCCAAGCTAAGAACTGTACACAACTGATCAATAAACTGGAAAATACAACATGTATTCTATTCAAATTAATAAAAACTCAAACTGAATTGTAAGCAGAAAGGGTCAGACTATGATATTCACAGAATCACAGAATCACAGAATGTTAGGGATTGGAAGGGACCT
>VZTO01007607.1:25936-44821 GCA_013400615.1 Syrrhaptes paradoxus
TCCTCTGTCACCAGAGCACCCACCTCATTGATCAGTGGGCCTACATTGCCTCTGGTGTTAGCCTTATCTGCAATGTATTTAAAGAAGCCCTTTCTATTATCCTTGACCCCTCTAGCAAGCTTTAATTCTAAGGAGGCCTTAGCTTTCCTAGTTTCCTATTTTCCTAGTTTCCTATTCCTATAGGCAGAGAACAGCATTAAACGTGGTTTGGTGGAAGTGAAAAGGAAACACAAGGGAGCTAAGGGGTTAGCCAGTGTCAGTAAAGCACCACAGTCAGACAGAATCAGAGAAGAGAGAGAAAGACAAGTGCAGAGGGCCAGTCTGGTATAGTACTGCCAGGGTTGTATGGAACTGGGTGAGTTTTCCGCTGTGTAAGTGTGTAAGAAGTGTTTCCTGGTATTTGGTGCCTTGGTACACTGACCCTTTTCTCTCAACGTATTTTTCCAAAGATGTCACATTTCAGATGAAGCCTTTTGAAGCTATTTGATACGTTGCTATATGTATTTATTTATCATAGAATGGCCTGGGTTGAAAAGGACCTTAAAGATCATCTAGTTTCAACCCCTCTGCTGTGGGCAGTGTTGCCAACCACTAGAGCAGGTTGCTCAAAGTCTCATCCAGCCTGGCCTCGAACACCTCCAGGGATGGGGCATCCACAGCTTCTCTGGGCAACCTGTTCCAGTGTCTCACCACCCTCATAGTGAAAAATTTTCTCCTAATATCCAGCCTAAATCTCCCCTCCTTGCTATATGCATGCATGTTATATACAGCCATAAGGTATATATTAGAGAATATATAATACATGTTACCCACTTTACAATGGCAAAAATAACCTGTAGAACAGCAGTGACACTTCAGGACTTCCAATCAGCTGGGTAAGCCAATAAAAGGTGATTAATTTCTTCCTGCCCTTGCAGCACAATGGAGAAAGGATGCAGTTTCTCAAGACTGAAGTGGCTGTGCAACTCTTGATTGCTTTGCTACTGAGTTTCTACAAGGAGGGTGACTTACCTATGACTTTTGCCTCCTGCAGGGCAACCATTGATGATGATGTAAAGAGCTGTGCTGTGAGGTGTTCTTTAAGTTGGCTGTGCTTCCAGGTAATCACAAGATTTTGGTTTGTTTGTTTCAAGGGGTATTTTTTGTTTTGTAATTTCCTTCTTTTGGCTTGTGAATATTATTTATAGCTTGTTTTGTTTTTATGCAAGAACAATTACTCATTTCCTTTCTGCATGAAAACTTTCATCTGCTCTTTTGTGGCTACTTTCCTCCTAAGGACTGCTGTTTCAGATTCAAGAGGTCTTAACATTAATAATTAAAATTGTCAACTGCAGGTCAGCAGTTAGAAGACACTGGACACTAGGGCTAGATACAAGCTGCAGTGCTGATGGGGGGAAACAGTTTAATAAATAATGCAAACAACCTCCTACTTGCTTCTATGTGAGACAGATACACACCTGGGTGCAGGGAGGACTATCTTGTGCATTTCTCCCTGGATGTGTATCATCCCGTGGAGGAGGCCTTAGAGTGATTATTTACTGGGATTGACAAGCCTTCATCTGTTTGAGAAGCTATTCTCTTTAACCAAGAAACCATGTTAAAGCAGGCCCTCAGTACACAAACAGTAAATTATGCTAATCTCCCCTATGCTTATTTTACACCAGACTGATTGCCTTCATTTTGTATGTCAAAGACAGACATCCTCCTTTCCTGCCCAGCTCAGTATGCGCCACCAGCAACTGCCAACGTTGTCCCTGAAGGTGACTGATTCATTGAGAAGTCTTTTGAAACAGTCCCACAAGCTTTCCTCTTTGCTATAAAGCATAAACTTGGATTTATCTTCATGACCATGCACAACTGTAAATATAATTGCCTGTGGCAAAAATAAACTCTTAACACCAGCCCCAGCTTTTAATTCTGTGGCCATTTCTGAAGTGTGAGCCACACATATTTACAGTTCTGCTGCTGAAAGGTGGAGTTTGGAGGTCAGCATGTCCTTCTTGGTTCCAGCATGCACAACCCAAAAAAGCTGAACATTCTACTTTTTCCTAAGACAAAGTCCCCAAGCGAAAAGAATACATCAAGAAACCTAGAAAGATAGATCTGGGACACGCAATTGAAGTTGAGTTTGTCTCTAACAGCTCCAGAAGCATGCCCCATGCTTGTAAGCCTATGGAAAGCCTATGGAAAGCCTATGGACACCAAAGGTTTGGGGTGACAAACCTGAGGACTTCACAAACGTGGCTGGTTAGAGGTAAGGTTTTGGCCATTGTACAGAATGAATCTTCACACTCATCCAATACAGCTCTCCATTCTGCTGCTTACAATGCATTTTGCAAAACTTGCAACAGCAGTGTCTCATGTCTCATTGCAATGTCAATGTCCACATGAACAAGAATTTTCCTCTCCTATTCCCATGGATGAGAAAATTGCATCACAGAGAGGTCAAATTATTTTCTCTCAGACACGCAAAGCCAGAAACAGACTGCAGGAACATCTGATTTATCTTTCTGGCTTGAACCATCAGATGGCAGTTCCTTGGGAGGAAGAAAACAGACAGCTTTTTCAATAGTGGGTCATAATTGCTTTACCACACAGCAGATTGTAAGGCCATTGCTCGTGGTGTTTGTAACCACTAAGGACACCATTTTAAGAGGTTAATAAAATGTGAACCATCATTATGAAATGATTGTTCCAGTCTCTGTTCTTCTTGGTGCTGGCATTATCATTGTGATTTTATGTGCCTTTCTGAAACCATGCCATTTTTCTCCCTCTTACTTTAAGGACTTCTCCCACAGGCTCTGTAGATAGTTTTGCTATTTGACAAATACCAAGATTTGAGTAGCCAAGTTCTTAGATACATTTTGAGAGAGACTGTGCAGAATACAGTGTCATATTTCTTTCCCTAAATGCTCAATTTGAGTCAGATTCAAAACTAAGAAGGTAGGGGGAAGTAAAGAAAAAAAGAATCCCAAACCCATGACCTAAATAAGAAAATAAAGAGAACTTAGTAGAGCAAGGAAAGTTTTTAATAATGCAGGGTTCCAGTTCCTCAAGTAGAAAGAAGTTTAATTGATTTTAAAATATTTAAACTAGGAAATCTACCATAGGAAACATTTAAGATAATTTATTCAATTTTTTTAAAAAGCATTACCAGAGATGTGTGTGTGATGGAAATCTCGAATGATTCAAACCCAGGGAGGTGAAGTATTCATAATATGCTCCTAGTTATTTTCTGTGCCAATGCTTCCTGTCATTTCCTGGATTCAACTTTTTTCTAATTCTGCTGCCAGTGGCACTGTAAGAATTAGTAGCAAGCATGCTGGGTCAAGGGGGCTACAGTGATGACAGAGGCAATCTGGCCTTCAGGGAGGTATTGGCATATGGAATGGCACCAGGGAACTAGAGAGCTTTCTGAGGAAAGTGTCACCTCCCACACAGCGAGGAGGCAGGGAATGCTGCAGGGACATGGGTGTTTTCCTTGGATGAGCTGGCCAGAACTTTGCTAAGTTCTTTGTATGTGAGTGGTGATAGACACCTAATTTTCACAGCAAAGAAAGATGGCTTTGGGCCTTGTGAGCTGACCACCTGTCTTTTATTTCATCTTTGGGATTTATTTTTCTTTTGCGTAATTGTTTTTCTTCCCCTTCTGAGAGAGAGAGAGCAGTGCCATTTTGGGTTCAGAAACTCGGCCTTTGAAAATCAAAGCAGCTCCCCTGCACTCCTATGAGTAAAAAGTAGGACAGTTGTCTTGTACTCAGGGGGAGCAGATCATGGAGGCACATTACAATCTGTGGAGCTGCAAGCAGCTCTTTATGGCTTATGCATATAACTATGCCTGTCTGCTCCCTGGGTGCTGTGGAAGTCTCTGCACCCTTAGCTATTCAGATCAGAAGTAGTCAAGGAATGAGAGGATAATGAGAAGACCACTCTCTCCCCTCCTACCACTACAAAGAGGGAACATTAATTTCCAGGATGTATTAGCTGCCCAGAGTATAGACTCACCCTGCAGAAGAGGGCATAACAAGAGTCATCAAAGCTAGTTTGGCTGTGAGAGGTTGTAGTCTGAGGTTCCACTGGCATGTGAAGTAACAGCAATGGCCTTTCCATTTCTGGGACACACATGTGTTTCTTTCATTTTTCATTGAGCATGCTGAGAAGGAAAACTTTTAGACATGGCTAGATTTCAAATGATATCTTTTATTCACAAATGCACACATGAGCCATGGTAATTTCTGCAGTGTAGGAGAAAGAAATTTGGTTCAAGGTCTCAAGCTAGTAAAAGGAGTGCAATGTTATGTCTGAGTACCATTGGAAATACTGGTGGAAAATCATGACAAGAACTTATAGCTTTACTGGAGGAAGGGCTTTCTTCCCTCTTACAACTTCAGTAGCTTCTCCTATGGAAAGTCTTGAGACAATTGAGGAAAAAAAATTTTAAGGAAACACAAAAATAACTTATCTGTCAAATATAATGCCATTTGTCTGTAATCACAGTATTCAGGAGCTTTCTTTGCTTGCTAAAATTTTCTGCTAGGTTCAGTTATCTTGGGGGACAAAGTAATCTACATTAGGCATGCACAAATGATGAAGTAATCTACATTTCCCCAAACCTTTTGCTTTGCCACCCTGTGGCAAAGCATGGTGACACAGTGAAGAACAGTCTGCATAAGTGGAATAAACGTATCTTGTATGCTGCCATAGTATTGTTTCTGTTTGCCTGCTTCCAAATGTGGGTTGTTAAATGAATTTCAGGGTTGCCATTAGAAGCTAAGCACTCAGAAGCTCTTCGAAGCTCTTCGGATGAATCTAAGGCTCATCTAATACTCAGTCTTTAGCTCAGGCAAAACAGCCTGGAGGAACCAGACACCTGGCTGAATTGTAATCTATCGTGATGCTGCAGGACCAAACTCCTTTGATGTAGAGGCTCGTTGTGATGTTGTTTGCTCTTCTACAGGCTTTGTTACTGAGGTATTTTTTATTACTTCCATTTGGTCTTTGCTTAGAGTTCACCTTCACGCCTTCCTGTTATTTTGGTGCTAATGAAAACTAATCTCTTTCAAAAGTTTCTTCTTCAACTCCTTGAACAATTTCTGAACAGAGATGAGTATCAAATCCCATGAGCAAGCACAGCTTTTTTTTTCCTAGATTATTGGTAGATGCTAACCTGTAAGTGTTACCAAACTTTGCAATATCATGAGTTAGTCTCAAGGGCTTGCCTGGTGGTCAGAAGATTTAAAAGAAAATATTTCTCTAGTTACTTCATAATCCCATTACTCAGAAATGCTTTGGAGTCAAGTGTAATTTAAAGGATCAGTCAGGTCCAAAAACTGTTCACAGGAGATTCCAAGGTCTGGTTTAGGAGAACCAGTGAGCCACCTTCTTCATGGCAGTGTTGACAAACACAGTCAATAATAGAGCTTATAGGTATTTTTCACCAGTTATGTGTGGAATGGTTTTGACTTACATGTGCTGATTCTTTCAACACTTCTCTGCTGCCTGGCTCTGTTAATGTGCTGAAATCTAGAAGAAGGGGAAACATACCCTCTTGTGTGCTTTCACTGTGGTTGCTCCCATATGGAAAGGGCTTCTGCAGTGCCAGGGATACCTGATGCATGTGTCTGCCAGTCCCTGATGCTGTTCAAAGCTGATCTGGAGAGAATGGTGAACACTGGGGGCTGACAAATGGATCTAGAGGTCGGGACAGTCTGGAGTGTGGGAAAGAATTTAGCTGCTGCAAAGGCAGAACTGAGACTTCTCCCTGCCTTTAACACGTCTGTGATAGATTTGGGGAAGATTTGGAGGATGTCTGAATCTTATTATCTTTTCTATGCCTTTTGTTTTATTTTCCTTTTTCATGTTTAAATCTGTTTTGCTTGTTTTATTTTTTTTTCCCTGCAGAAATTATTTTGGGACAGCTTGCACACCAGTGATAGCAGTCCTCATTGATATTTAGCTATAATTCCCTATCAGGTTTTAGGTGGTCCAAGGAGGGGGCAACATTCCCACAGGATACACTTCAGCTGTGAAGCAATGAAGGGGTTTGTGGTAAGCTGAAGATGGAAGAAGAGGTTAACACACAGAAAAGATGTGTTACTCTGTTGAGTTTTAAGGTACAAAGGGAATAGTGCTACATCATAAAATGTATTTACATCCCTTCATTTATTCTCCCTGTAGTATAAAATGCCCTATGTCTCTGTGCTTCTCTTCTTATTGGAAAGTATATAAAGATTAAATGATTAAAAGAGCCCTAGTGCACTAAATAAGTAACACCAGAAAAAAAAAAAAAAAAAAAAGAAAATCTAACACACTAAAACTGTTTTGTGATAAACTAAATTAATTCTTTAATTCTTTAGTGTGATGCATTGATGTGTGAGGTTCTTAGCTTATCTGCTTTTAGGAGATTTTATGCTGTCTGCCCTGACATGAATACCAAACATTCATAAGCACGCAGAGGAAGGTTGGTTACCTACTTGTTCAAGTAGTTACAGAACAACAAGCTTTTGGCTTTGGCTGGATAGTTAGGGTGCTTCAATCTTCCCATTCTTAGACTGAAGAGAGAGAGTCATACATAGACCCTGAGAGTTCAATATAAAAATAAATATAAACCCCCCCCACACACACACATATCATAAATTAGGTTTGGATCTTTCTTAGGCTTGAGAGTATCCAAACAGAAAAACTGAACAAATGTACTGATTACAGTTAAAAAGTTTGTGTTTCTCCTCATAAAGAGTGGCTTTCACAGTAATGCCCCTCATCCTTCTCTTCATGTGTTTTTGTAGCAAGGCTCTAGTCAGGTGTGGTAATACAATATTTCATAGCTCATCTCTCTTGGGCATGATCAGACCTTTAGCATATGTACTAAAGCATCCAAAACACAGTCCCTCACTTCTGCTTGGACCAAATATGGTCCTTTCCCATATTGTCAGAAAGATTAGCTCAGTCCACCTTTAGGAGTCTTGCATTTGGCTGTTCCTTCTGTGTCCTCTCTCACTGCAACAGCACTTTCCTTCCTGCAATGCAGGTGAGTTAAAGGTTATGTGTCTCAGTGACCAAGTGTAACCAGTACCGAATACCTTCCTCAATAATCAGTATCTGCCTATAAGGTGAGCACCTGTTGCCTTGTGAACAATAAAACATTTGTTCATTCAATATCATGTATTTTAGACCATATTTAAAATTGATTAATTAAAATGTAGTAACTCCATCAGGAATTTACCTTCAGAAATAGTGGTGTCCTTAGGAGACTTGTCACCCCTGGACAGGGTACATGATAGTGAAGACTAAAACCCAGGCAACATCTTTGATATCAAATAGGGTGACTGATCCAGAATTCAATGGAAAGGTAGGGCAGTCTCAGTGTTATCAGGCTGAGCAATTCAAAGGTGAAATATCAATAACTGTGAGATGGAGATTAGAATTATTACAATGTTATTACAGTGCCTCATTACTTTTAAGAGGAGGTTTGATCAGGAGCTTCCAAGAAAAAATAAGTTCATAGGCAAAACTTCTCTCTGAAGGACTACAGATGGCTTTGGTGGACAGGTGAGGGTTTGGCATATACTGAGAAGAGGGAAATATGGCTCTTTCACATGGATTTTAGAAGAGCCAGTGCTCTGTCTGAGCAATGCTGGGGGGAGGAACACAGTAATGCAGGTAAAAGAGCTAGTGAAGAAGTGGTCTGTAGACTGCTGTAGGCATGAGTTTTAAAAGAGCAACTCAAAATGAATACGTAGACAGGAAAGGCAGTTACTCGAAGGAAATCCCAGGTTCAGAAGGAGCATAGAAAGCACTAGAGAAATAGGTGGTGAAGGTATGTCTGTCTCAGCACTAGCACAGCAAGCAGTGAACAAGTGGAGAGGAGTTGTGCAACAAGGTCCAGATAAAGACAATTTTTTACTCTGTCACAAACCTCTGTGTGTGATGACAGCCAGATCATTTTACCCTTGTTGTGCTTTTTTCTCCATCCCGTTGAGGAAATGTTTCTTCCTCCATGTTTGCATGGTTCTAGCACAGGAGGGCCTCACTCAGGTCTTCTGGGGCCTTCAGGCATCATGGCAACAAAATTATACCTAATTATAACAGAAATCATAGAATCATAGAATCATAGAATCATAGAATCATAGAGTGGCCTGGGTTGAAAAGAACCTCAAAGATCATCTAGTTTCAACCCCCCGACTGTGGACAGGGTTGCCAATGACTAGAACAGCCTGCCCAGGGCCCCANATCATCTTAGTGGCCCTCCTCTGGACCCGCTCCAAGAGCTCCACGTCCTTCCTGTGCTGGGGGCCCCAGGCCTGGACACAGTACTCCAGATGGGGCCTCACAAGAGCCGAGTAGAGGGGCACAATCACCTCCCTCTCCCTGCTGGACACCCCTTTTTTAATGCAGCCCAAACACAGTTGGCTTTGTGGGCTGCAAGCACGCACTGCCAGCTCATATCCAGCTTCTTGTCCACTAGGACCCCCAAGCCCTCAACAGAGCTGCACTCTATTATTTTAAATAATAGAAAGGAGGCCAGGTCCAAGTACAGGCCTGCAAAATTAAGATAATAAAGCAGGGGGAAAGCACAAAATGTCCATAACCTTTACTAGGAAAGGAGGAGGGCTCACTGGCTTTGAAATCTCTGGGTCTCCTTCCATTTGTGCATCCCTTTTGCTCTCATCATTGCTCTGTGCCTTCATTTTTATAGCTATCAGCTGACATCCAGCAGCTAAAATCTACTGTGTCATTCCCAACTGTAGCTTGCATATTAATACAACCTGCCTCTCTATCCCTGTTTCCACGGAAATGGAAGCTAGCAGCATGACAATAAAATAGGAGAAAATAATCAAGAGAGCAGTCTAATACCTTTTCTTACTTCTGCTTAGCAGTAGCAATAAGACAAATGCTTTCTGTCTAAAATAATGTCCAGTGGTGGATCTCTAAGTGCTTTCCAAATGTAACGGTAGTTATCCTCAAAACATCCTTGAGGTAAATGGTATTCCTACTTCATAGCAGACAAACAGAATCATAGAATCATAGAATGGTTTGGGTTGGAAGCAACCTTAGAGATCATCTAGTTCCAATCCCCTGCCATGGGCAGGGACACCTTCCACTAGCCCAGGTTGCTCAAAACCTCATCCAGCCTGGCCTTGAACACCTCCAGCGATGGGACATCCATGGCTTCTCTGGGCAACCTGTTCCAGTACCTCACCACCCTCATAGGAAAAACTTCTTCCTGATTTCCAATATAAATCTACCGTCTTTCTGCTTAAGTGTTACCCCTCATCCTGTCACTACAGTCCCTGCCTATCTCTCCTGTAGGTCCCCTGTAAGTACTGAAAGGCTGCTAGAAGATCTCCTCTTTTCTCCAGGGTGAGTAATCCCAACTCTCTCAGCCTCAGCCTGTCTTCATATGGGAGCTGCTCCAGCCTTCTGATTATCTTCATGGCCCTCCGCTGTACTTGGTCTGACAGGTTCATGTCTTTCCTGTGCTGAGGACTCCAGAGCTGAATGCAGTGCTCCAGGTGGGTTCTCACGAGAGCAGGATAGAGGGGGAGAATCACCTCCCTCGACCTGCTGGTCATGCTTCTTTTGATGCAGCCCAGGATATGGTTGGCTTTTGGGGCTCCAAATGTGTATTGCTGGGTCATGTTAAGCTTCTCATGTACCAGCACTCCCAAGTCCTCCTCAGAGCTGCTCTCTATCCATTCTCCACCCAGCCTGGATTTGTGTTTGGGATTGCCTCGACTCATATGTAGGACCTTGCACTTGGCCTTGTTAAATTTCATGACCTTGGCATGTCCCCACCTCTCAAGCCTGTCAAGGTCCCTCTGGATGGCATCCCTTCCCTCCAGCGTGTCCACCACACCACACAGCTTGGTGTCATTGGCAAACTTGCTGAGGGTGCACTCAATCCTACTGTCCATGTCTTCAACAAAGATGTTAAACAACACTGGTCCCAGTACTGACCACTGAGGAATGCCACTCATCACTGGTCTCCACTTGGACATTGAGTCATTGACCACAACTCCGAGTGTGACCATCCGGCCAATTCCTTACCCACCACATGGACCAACTGTCAAACAGTGGATAGACTTTTTAGACTTGAAGCTTCCTTCCCAGGTACGTACAGAGTCCTTGTTTCAGATTGGGTCTTTTAAGCACTGCATAGCAGTGTCACATAGCATGTGACATGACAGGACCATGTTAATGAGTTTAGGAACAGACCCCAGGGCTCTCCATCGCATCACTTTCCCCCAGGAACAATCCTCTTTCTAGATGTAGAAGGAAGTTAAATGGCCTTTCCTGGCTTCCTGGGATTACAAATACAAATTAAATAACACCAAAAATAACAAAAACTGAGTGTCTGGCTTCCATTCCCACTACCATTCTCAGAAAAAATGAAATCAGAGAGTAGCAAAGCCTTTCAAGCACCTTTAAAACAATTGCCTGTACCATATGTCTGACCTTCTCACTCCCATTTCCATGGAAACGGTGCAGAGAAAAAAAATGCAGTAGAATGGGACAGAGGACAGTTAACGCAAGCGTATGAGGTAGTTCTCAATAATAGACTCCAGTTTGAGGTTGGGTGCATTTTAAGAAGGGAAATTTAAAACCTGATAGATATCTGAAGGTGGATCTCTCCCCAGTACAAATCCTCAGCAGATAGTCAGATATTCTTTCTTAGCATTTGTTTCACAATAAACTTTATTGCATTGATTGATAGGTCTCTTCAGCTTGGTTGTTGGTTGCACCAAAATTTGCCTTGTAGTCCTATGGAACAAGTATATTAGAAGAGGTACATATGAATCTTAAGCTTCAGACACATTGAAAATAAGTCTGTCTGTCTTTCCGTACACCTTTGCATTACCTGTGCACTTCTGTGTTTCCACTGGGAAACATGTAGCACTGATTTCATGTGCCAGCTGCCATATGGTTCCCTTTGCTTTCTGGGGTGATGCAAGCATTGTAATGAATGACTGTTCATTCTGGACAGTACCACAGATTAATGGGAACACAACAGTATTTTTCCTGTGAGGATTTGTTTTACTTGCCTTCAATGAAAATTTATATGTACATCAACAAGTGGGAGGCAGCAGGCTTGGGATGTAGGTTTCTGGAGCAGAAGGCTCTCAGCTTTCTCCTTTCTTTGCCAAAGAGATGAGACAAATTGGTGACAATAGGTTCATACAAAGTTGTTTATTTTGTGTTACTGACAGAACCAAAGACAGAAAATTCCAGAGCATTCTGTAATATACAGCTGGAATACTTTAAATGGATCAAACTGACATTTGGAAAAAAGGAAGGAAAAGGTTTCCAGAGCTTTTTGCTGTCATCCTGGTGTGGAGGTGGTTCTGCATGTACACGAGGGGACACTTGTGCATGGATTGACTGTTGCAGAGGTCTGTCTGGGCTTGGAAGTTTCCCTGTGGGCATCATTTTGCAGGATATATCAGTCAGGAAACTTCTAATACATCCTAAATGAGGTGTATCCTCTAGGAAAGTGTCCAGTCATATAGAGGAGAAAGAGGGGGGCACTGACTGTTAGGACTTTACCCAGTTAAAGAGAGTTTGCTCTCAGGAAAGAATCTCTGAGCAAGAAGCCTGTGCTGCCTTAAACAAAAATTTTATAAGATGCTGTAATTCTTCATTACAGCTGCTTCAGAGTTATTTCAGACTCTCCTCTGTCCTCACTATGGACCATTCAGTCAGAAAATAGAGGAAAAAAATGCCCAGAGGCCAGTAGCAGCCAGCTACTGAAGGCTCTTGTTAAAATAACTGAAGGAGTTCAGAGTAAGGGATTTCAATGTGCAAAGGAGAGTTGCCGAGGCCAAGAGAGGGGTAGACACTCTCAGGGGAAGAAGAGCCATTTAGAGAAGTCCTGATGGCAGGGAGAGGAGGAGGGGGGAGCAGGTCATGGAGCATAATCAGTCTTGCAACAATTGGCAAAATGTAAATAAAAAGTAAATGAGGGGGAATTGTGGTCTGCTTATGGATATTCTGTAAGCAGACAAATAGGTTGACTTAATTGGATAAGTTATTAACCGTGAATTATTCATTACAGATGGATGACTAACAAGTCTGTTTATTCTTGTAACCCATTTTGTATTTCTCCACAGATCTCGCAGGTAAATGAAGAACTGGTTACTTAGGTAAGGCATTTTGATAAAGGAACAAGGCAAACTAGACAACTTGCTTACAATGGCTTCCTGCCCAAGGGCACTTGACACAGATTACATTACACAAAGAAATAATTCAGATGTGACTCTGAAACAACCACATGACTCACAATGAGCCTTTATTAGAAACCATGTTAATTGTTTACATGTGCAATTAAATAATCTCTACTTCATTTTGGCAAGAATAGAGCCAGTTCAATTCTCCTTGAATTTTACTTGGAAGAGTCTTGAGTTGAGACCAAGTGGAGTAGATGTACCTTTATCCATAGAGCTAAGATGTTTTGGCAAGATAGATCTGAACTGTAGAGAGCTGTTAAGTGATGGTGTCCCTCCACTCCAGGAAAGTAAAGCAGGAGCTGCGTTACTCACTGGCTAATTTATTTATCTTCAGATATTGCATGGGAAAAGAATTGCTGCCCTGGAAGAGCCTTGCCTTTCTGATGCTAGGAAACAGTCAGGTCAAGCTTGATCAGAAAAAAGATGCAGCATTAAAATTCAGCTCCTCTTTGAATTGTTTGGGAAAGCTTTGCTTTCTGGCCCATCTAGCTTTTCAGTAAAGTGATATCACAAATCTGATAGACTTCTTGCCTACAAGCCAAGGCACCCAGAGCTGTTTTCTGCTTCTGAGAGACAAAGGACAAAACTCTGTTCTTGGACTGATCACCATGGGTCTGCTACACCCCCTGTACCTCTGTGAGAGCACAACTTACCCAGAAACAACTCTTAAGATCTAGACTGATCTGCCCTGGGTCTGCTACAACCCCCTCTACTTCTGTGAAGGCACAACTTACCCAGAAACTCCTCTTAAGATCTAGATTGTGCCTGAGGGTCTCCGCATGGCCTTGCAGCCTGCATAGCTCATGTTAGTCCTCCCTCCATTATTACAGCTCTGCTCCAGATGTGCTTCCGCTGTATGGCTCCCACATAGTATGGCTCCTTTGCTATATAGTTCCCATCACCAACAGTGACTGGATTTTTAATTTACTTACCAGAATATTTTCGCTCTGGTACCAAAGATTCTTCACATATGAGCAATAAGGATGAGTGACTGATGATAGCTCCTCTGCTTCTGAGCCTCTCCTCTCCTTACTCTATGCCCATGTTCCTGTTAAACACTTCTTTGGTTCATAGACCAGTGATTCTTTCCAGGTCACTCATCTCACCGCTGCCTTAGGAGGAAGGCACAGGGGTCCAAAGCATTGCAGCAAGGAAGGCTGATGTCCACCCTTAGGAGCTCTCTTCCCCCTTGGACTTGCTCACCTTCAGAACTGAAAAGCAGCAATGCCTCTTGCTTTCAGGTGAACACGGACTTCTTTGCCATGCACAATTCAGAGCCAGTCCTGCAGGGAAGAGGGGCCCTATGGAGGGTCCTGTGCCCCAGAGTGAGGCAGCTCTTGGCCCGCTAGGTCACCCCACATTCATGTCTTTCACATGGTGTTGGGACACAGGGACAGGTCCCTTTCTTAAAAGATTATCAAACTTAAGCTTTCTTCCATTACCTCAAAATAATACATCAAAGTGTCAAAGAAGGCATACAGTGGAGTGAGGTATGGTAAATCAGAAGATATTTTTGGTTGACTCTCTTTTGAAAGCTGTGTGGCTTGTTTGGTGGAAATCCTTACGGTCTTCTGAGGAGGGAGTCATCCATGTAAAGAGAGTCCTGCACATCTCTGGATTTCAGAAGCTGCTTTTCAAGCTGTGTCTCTGTTACCCAGAGAACCTCAGTTCTAACTCCTCCACACTGCAGTGCCTCACAGATTCTGTGGTGCACTGTCAGGTGGTACTGCTGGGAGGTGGCTCCAGGGGTGCCCTGGATATACCCCACTCGGAGATCATGGCTATCAGACACTAGGAAGAAGACAAGAGTAGGGCCGTCCTTCTCCTCAAAGAGATATAACTGCAGCCTTATTGCCTTGCCTTTCCTGCTCATGAGGTTCGGAATGTAACCTTGGAAATGCACTTCAATTTTGCAAATATTACCTTTTGCTTCCAAGCATTCTTCAGGAATCTTATCAGCAATGCTGAATGGTTTTTGCTTTGAGCTGAATTGCCAAAATAGCTATGTAGTCGGGTTGTGACTCAAAAGATCTGGCATCTGTTCAGCGCTCTGCTACCAAGTTCATCTGCAGACATAAACAGATCCCTTCTGGCTGCAATGCAGAGGGGTGAACTAACAGCAAAATTGAGGGATTTAATTAGCTATGTGTTTTGCTTGTTCAGATGCATAAATTATTATGGTCCCATCACATGTTAAGAAGGAAAGCAGTGAGAGAGAAACACCTAAAAGGTCTGCACAGCCTCAGCATAGCACCCAAGTGCAGAGAAAAGGAAGAAACAAACTTCTAGAAAGCTCCAGCCAGTTCTAGAGCTCCCTGGAGCCTCTGGAAATGTTTTCGCATTTATCAGGTCAGAGTATTTATCAGGCTAATATTTGAGTTTATACATAAAAAAAAGCAAGCATGTTTGTGTATGTATTTATATTATGTAGTTGTACAGTTACATAGTTGTAATTATAAATATAGGTTACAGTTGCATAGTTTAAAGTTATATAGCTTTTACGTATAATTCTACACCTACATAACTAGAAAATCACATATACTTACACATATATACTTTTTTTTCTGGTTTAAAGAAAGAGTGAAGACTTGCTCTTTCCTGAAGAAAAAACAAGGACAAGATCAGCTCAAGCCTATCTACCTCTCTACCCTCCTAAATGTGGTAGAAATCAACTAATATATTCAAAAAGGTATTGGAGAGACAGAGGATTGACAACATAGTCTTCATTGCCTTAGAAAACCAGATCAAAAATCAAGCTTAGCATTTGGAAAGATATCTATAGTCCTCACACTCTATCATTTGAATATGCAGAAATAATTATTTTCAAATGTCCTCACAGAAAAATGGTTTTATAATTTTGTTCACCTTTTTACACTCTAACTTCACTGGATTAAATACTGTGTTTTTCAGACCTGCTGCCCATTTTCTGCCTCTTTCCTTTTTCATGTTGAAAACAACTTACAAAACAGCCATTCAAAAGTCAGCATAGCCTCAGACTCGGACTAGTGATACCTTGGATCAGTTCCTCCTTATTTAGCAGCTTTATCTTGGTCTACAAGTAATTTTTAAATTAAGGATGTCCACCTAGCTGGCTGGTGACTGTACCCATCCTGTGAGCTGATTCCATCCAGTTCTCAACTGACTTAAACTGTTTCCAGGTGTGTTGATGCATGCTTGTGTCCTGAGTCCCTAAGCCACTGTCACACCCAACTGATCAGTCCATAGCATGGCCCCAAAATTGACATCCCAGTTTTGGAAAGATTGGCTGAGAGAGGACTCAGCTTTAAATGAACAACTCTTCAATTGTCATTCAGCTGATACACACAAAATCCCTTGTTCCTTTCCTCCCATTGTCCCAAAAGTCCACCATAGACTACTACAGAGCTTTAGGCACATGGACAAACATCAAGAGAGATTTGGAAAACATTAAGGAAGTGTGAAAAAGCAAAATTACCAAGTACTTACGTTGCCCACTGTTTAGTTTGACCTGGAGGGTTTATTCCTACTCGTTAACTCTAATTGCAGAAATATTTTGCATTATTCTCTGCATGGGTCATGAAGCTTGCTTGTTCTGAAGAAAAATGTGGACACATTGTTTATTGTCAGTGAGGAAGCTTCTCCAAAGTCTTTCTCCATCTCTCTGCAAAATCAGAGTTGCTCCCTCAGCCCTCCAGCCTCAAACTGCTAGCAAATCCTGTTCAAACATTTTTCATCGGTGGTCACAGGTCCAACAGCATTTTTCTGGGAACATTCTCACTAAAGAGAGTTCCAGTAGTGTTACTTTTCCACTCTACAGAAGATTTTATGGGAAGGACTCCCAAATGTGGCCAAAGAAGCAGGACTGAACTACAAACAGACTGCTTGTGATCTTCAGGTACTCCTGAGCATTATCCTCACAGAGGCTCCAGTCTGACTCTAGTGATATTACAGAAAATTCAAGGAATTCAGCACTGTGTACACAGGGTTTGACCCAAATAAACTCTCTATTGCCTTTGGGTGGAGGAGTGAATTTTGAGTGCTTTCAAGGCATGAAATACACCCTCTAAATAGACTCTTGCAGATGATGCAACAGATACTAGACTAACCAAGAAAGCTGGGAAGTATTTTGCTCTGGAATAATTTTATAATTTCAAATAGCCTCTCAAGAGTTTACACATTCATCAAACTGTATCTTTTCTCAGAATCCAACAGTTTCATGCAATATTTTTTGGGTGATCATGGTTGAGAGTACTTATGACCATTTTTGACAGGTTGCCATTTCATGTGACATATAAACTGCAGAAACCAGTGCAAAGAGTTCCTTTAAGTCCCACTCAGACATGAGTTCCCTTCTTTTCCTCTCTCCACACCACTTTTATGACCCCCATTATCAAACACAATTTAATCTTTCAAGGCTTCTTGCTCAGCAACCCCATTTCCAGGAATAAGAGAATTCTTCGCAGCCTCCTGACATGACCATTTACTAAACTCTGTGTGTTGGCACTGCTTATATTACAGGAGGTTGCTTACTTGCTGTGCAGGCACTGGCTTTTGGTGACACCTATATCCTGTTGTAGCAGCCTTTATGCTCCTTGCCCTGCCTGTTTCTCTCCTCTCCTACTCCTCCACTAGCCTGCCTCAACTCCAGTGAGAACTGTCTAATGACATAAAACATAACAGTCCCAAATATTTATATAAAAGCACAATCTACTGTGGAACAGTATGGCCACTGGAAAGCCCAAGTACGTGACTTATCTTTCCTGTATCATATTTCTTCAGTTCTTTCTACTTTTTGAATTACTTTTGTAAGCTTATAAAGATGAAGATGGCTTTTTCTTTCTGGTTTTGCATCATGTTGATCACCATGGACTGTGCAATAATAACATAAGTTATAGCAAGATGATAATGGTTTTGAACGTAGTAGGACAGAAGGAAGTTAAACTGTGCCAGCCTGAAACAAGCATTATGGGTTTTGAAGCTTACTAGTAGTCTCTTATCCAAGTAATTAACTGATCAGAACCACCAGAATAATTGTATTATCAGGTTTTGTGCATCCCTCAGTGCTTCAGTGGATGTTCTTGTCAACTGCAGAAAATAAACTTTTGCCTGAAGGTATTCAGTTGTATAAATAACTTATTAACCCATCAGCATCCTCACTGGGCTAAGGCAAAACATTGTGTGACTCTTCATTTTCGAGAGTATGTCTTTCTCCCATTCTTCTTGGCTGTATTACTAGTCCTGGATCTAACAACTTTTTCTTTTTTTCATCCAGTCACATGGGGAAGAGCAAACAAGAAGGATATTTTTGCATCTCTGTGAATTACTTTGTTATAATCCTGTTTTTCCTTTGTACAAGAAACAAGCTGCTCTGATTCTGCTTGTGAGCACACATGAAGTTATGGCCTTTCCCATTTTGTTCTGATGAAGTTAGAGGATAGTTTGGTCTCCCTCTACCTTAGCTAGAAGTTCTGTGGAGGAAAAAATTCACCAAGGAAAACATTTCTGAAATTCTATGGGCTATCAGATGGATTTAGGATCACAATGTTTCACGAAATCAAGAGTATCAGATTAGATTATATTGACAGAAAATGAGAAAGGGGAGGTAAGCATGGCTTAACTTAGTGAAACACCTTGAAAGATCCCAATTACTAGGTGGAATAACACTCAATGGACTCAGCATTCTGTTGAAGGTTATTTTTCCAAGTGCAACCTTAGCCTAAATACACTCTCCCTGCTGCTGTAATCTGTATTGGTTGGCCACCAATTCTTCAAATAAGATGAAACACTGTTCTCTCCTGAATTTCCTGTTTATAAAATATTTCATCTTCTCCTGTGTAATGTTTGTATCACAACACAAATCATCAGCTTTCTTTGACCCTGACACCATTTTATAGGCTTAATAATAATAAATCTATGTCCTGAAATAGTTTCTGCAGATTACAGCAATCAGTCAAAATTCAGGGAGCCTTAAACCATTAATGTCATCGGCAATGATCCAGCACCCTGGGAATCCATCTAAATCAGCCATTATTACTGAAAATGCTCCTTAAGAGCCTTAAGATAAAGGTAGTATTTGGTAGCATAAATTACAGTTCTATTTTTATCAGCCATTGAGGGATGATTTTCATAGTGATTTTTTGTATCTGTTTTGAACAAGACAAAGCCAGAACAATTCTTTTTTTTTTTGCCTGATGCAGCTGTTTTGGTTATTGTAATAGAAAAATAGAAGTCAATACATAGTAGATTGCTTTGCTAGAGTGAAATTAAAGTATTTATTATGTAAAGTTGTCTCTGGATTTTTTGAAGGAAAAGGAAAGAGCTGCCATCACAAGTCCTTAGTGCACTTCATGTTGAAACTTTTCTTGTTCAAGGCAATACTCCTAAAAGAAGCTGTACTCACTTTTTGAACTACAGATACCTAGAGGTTTGGTAATTTCACACTCTGGAGTTTTGTGATGTGGAGAAACAATGCAAGAGTTCAGCACAAAGCAATTCCTTCACTGAGAGATACAGCTACAACTCTCTGTATTGTGATTTTCTGTAGCCATCTGTTAATAGAGTACCTGAAAGTCTATCAGGTAAAATCAATGGCAACAGTGAAATGTTGCAGAACTCAGATACTTTTCTATTTTGTGGGTAAAACTCTGTTTACTTTGTGGTTTGTGTGTAGTTTTAAAAATTA
>VZTO01007608.1:0-39180 GCA_013400615.1 Syrrhaptes paradoxus
CTGTGTGTGTAAGGATGCAAGCAGCATAGTTATTTAATTCCATTCTTTTGTTTAAAATGCATAAAAGAATTAGTCATCCTTTACTTTTTTTGCACTTTATTTCATTCATAAATACTGATGCTGAAGTGTTATTAAAAATGTAATATTTGGACCACGTCTTAGTTGATGTATTTAACTTCTCTGCCAGTCACCTTATTAAAATCAGTTTTCAGGAGTGTTAATTTTCTAATACCACTCAATTTTATTGCAAAGTAGTAAAAGCTCTTAATCTCAGTTTATGACATGTGACTGCAGGATGGTAACGAGGAATACCAGTATTTCTTTAAACAAGGTATCATTGGAGTCAGAGTATGTGCTACAATGCTTTAGAGATGCTCTTCTCTGAAGTTCTGGAATTTGGATGCAATGTGTATTACAGGTTAATACCCAGTACACAGAAACCAATTCACCAATTTAAACCTCATTATTTCCTGTCACTTTGCTTTAAACTACAACCAGCACGGGGGACAAAGCTGTGCCCATTGTCCACTGTCATTTGCTTTATATATGGAGACACAGAGTTGTTTGTTGACCTTTGAAGTAAAGTGTCAAGCTCCTTTAATATTCTTTCATTTCAGATGATAAGGAATACAACTGAGAGTGCTCGGTCAGTCCCACATGACTCGTGTCCTCAGTGGTAATGAGGCTAAGTGGTGCAGATGACCCTTAATGTAAGAAGGGAGCAGCAGAGTGCCTGCTCCAGCATGTCTGCAGGGCCACATCATCCTGTAACTGGAAGGCAGTTACTTACTGCTTCTTTTTCTGTGGGATACAGACAGCTCACTACTCCATTGGAATGATTCTTACCCATGCATTAGGTACTTTGTTTTTTTATATGAAAAATATTACAGTGCAATATTATGACACAATACAAAACATTACAGTATTATTGGAAGAAAAATTTTGCTAAAGAGCATAGCAAGCCTACCTTGGAGTTTGATCAAACTGTTGTATAAGTAAGCAAACTTGAGAAAAGATAGCAGGGGTCCCATAATTTTTATTCATACAGAAATTAGGAGTATCTGGGTATCCCTCACTAACAGAACCTAGTGTATAAGAGTAAGCACGTGCCTTCAGGGCATGAGGTAGAGCTCTTCAGGCTGCTAAGACATTTGAGATACAATCTGAAAAAACCCTTAGCACTCTGACCTGATCCAGCTGAGGACTTAAGCAATGCTGAACTTCAGTCATGGCTGACTTCATTGGAGCTGCCTATAGGCTTAAAGGTGAGCACACTCTGGCATGCTGTGCTGTGTAGGGACAAGTGGCGTGGCACTGCATGCCACCCTGAAGAACGGAAAATACATCAGTGCTGTAGCCCAACATACAAATTATTGCTGCTTCAGTCACTGCATTTTAAAAAAACACAACCTCTTTCAACAGAATGGATCATCTCTCCTATCCACAGGAAGCAATGTAGGAAGACAAGATGCAGACTGAGCCAAGTGTCTTCTGCAAATAGCAAAGGCTCTCCAACCTCCTCATCATTTTGAACAAAAAATTAATCACAGATGGAAAGTTCTGATTTTTATCCTTGGACATTGGTGAGAGTTTTGAAGAGAGTGGATAGCTCTTTTCACCTCCGTATGAAGTGTTTGTGGAACTGATTGCTCAGCCATCGGCTGGGCAGAACCTTTTTTCCTATCACAAAGCTATGCTCGCAAGTAGAGTTGCACTCACATCCTTGCAGCAAGATTGGTAACTGAATGGACTGAGAGCCTGCACTATGTTCTAACACCTTTAGACACACAGTCCTCCTCAAAATGAACCTGTTGATGGGAACTTTGTGCTATAGCAAAATGTGAGTCTAAACTTTGTCACCAATCTTCAAAGATATTTTAGTACCTAACTCCTACGTAAATCAATGGAAGTTGGGTACCTAAATAGTAATTAAGTGCCCATGTAGCTCTGACAATCTGCGCCTTTGATCTCAAAATCTGTCAGTCCAGCTCATTACAACCTCTAAATTTGCTTTAAAAAATACACAAAAACAATGTTAAGGATAAGATTAATTAATAGTGGCATTAACTGTAGCAAAGCAAAGAGACAGATTGCACTGACAGAGAAACTAGAAAGGATAATGGATTTAATGGCATATGTTCTAATGGAAAAAATAACCTACTGCATGAGACTGTCATATCTGAAAAAAAAGTGGCTACCATTTACAGTTCATATAGGGACAAAAAGTTTTATACACTTGCAGTATATAAATCACTGAAAAGAGTAAGCTAAGATCTTTAAAGTAGCGATGATATATTTTCCCCTGTGGAAGCTCAAGCCCAATTTTGTATCTACAGCATCTCTCTCTGGCTCAAAGGGCTGACCTATCTCAAACACTCAGTGCTGGGGAGGGGTGTATCCTGAGTGGAGACACCCAGTCTCTCTGAGCAAATACCCATCATGGAGCAAGCATGAAACCTCTTATGTTCATTTACTACTACATAACACAAGGAACTCATCATTTAACCTACTAGCTGCCGTAGTTATCATTTAAAGTATGTCCCCAAGGAGGGTAAGGACAGAGCCCTTAAATCAAGTCTGAGAATTTGACCAGTGTCAGTGAGCCAGAAAGTTAGACATTCCTAGTCCAGATATCTCCCATGTGGGATTTTCATGTGTGCTAACCACTGAGATAACAACTACAAAACTGAACAGGATGTTGCCTCCTCTTCATCATTTTTCTTCACAAGGATGTGGATCTCCATGAGGAAGCTGGATAAAGTTAAAAGCTATTGAGGCTAAGATACTTCTGACAGTGTATACAAGCAAAAATTCAGGAGGTTTTTTTACAGGACCTTGGTGATAGGCAGAGAAGAACTTTGAGGATGGCAGCTGGAACCTCAGCCCCTCTTTGGTCCTATCATCATTCAATGATGCAGGATGATACTGCAGCCTCTGAGCTACCTCTGGGCTCTCACTGGCATGCCAGCTGTCATACTGCAAGCATCACACCTGTATCAGTACAACACTAAGCTCGAAGATATAATGCACTGCTATGGCTAAACTGCCTTCAGACCCAAGCTAACATTTCCGGTTATGTCTGTGCTAACTTGGTGTTCTTCACCTGTGCTTCACAGTGCAGGGCAAGCATGTATTTCTGTTGGATTCCTTTGTAGACCTAGTTTTCAGTGCTTTCTTCACAGGATTCTCTGCCGCTTCTCTGAGGCTGACTTCATGATTGATCTAGATGATTAGATCTACAGATGCAGACATAGTGGAAGACAGTAAATTTAAAAATTAAGTATAATTGAATAAGATAACTGTCACACAAATTTATAATCAAGCTGATCTAGAATGCAATACATGGCGGCAGTAATAATTTTACGTGGAAATGATGTGGTGAAATCTGTGAGACTTAAGGGGGATGGGGTTTCATCCTAAACACTTAGGAGCAGGAAGCAAGTGCCTAAGTGTGGTGGTTGCAATTTGTCCCAACTTGCTGTTACCATCCCAATTGCACTTTTCCTGTCAGTTCAAAAGTTGTGGGTGGAGGGGGGAGAATAAAAGAGAAAAAAACCTTTGTAATGATATTAAAATAGTCGGTTTCAGTTTCATGTTCCCATGGCATTCAATTTAAGCAGCTGGATAGTGAAGAAGTGGCTAAGGAACAAAGTGCTGATATGTGGGCCAGATCTCCAGGTATGATGGCTAAGTGCACAGTCCAGTTTGGGGAGGGAATGCACAGGAAGAGGAACTCTTACCCAAGCCCTCTCCTTGTCCTGGGGCTGCTGTGTGCAGGGCCAGCCCTCAGGCACAGGTTAGAGCAGCCCTGAGGCCACCTTGCTAAGTCGACAGATCCCTCTGCAAGCAGAAGATTACTCCAGAAGAATGTTATGGACTGCTGTGTTCAATTTGGTTTTAAAGGATTCATGTACTAATTGAGCTTCTACTACCTACCAGCTGAAATATCATTTGACCTCCCTGTCAGGGAACAGTATTTCCAGCATCCTGACAATTGTCATTGTGTAATTGACCACCACAACCAAAAAATAAACAAGTGGCTGCAGAATGAATTTTGCTGATTGAATTTCCTGTATGAGAGTGATCAGGTAAATATAGTGCTGCAGCTGATTTTTTCAAGCAACAAAACTATGGAACGCCTCAGGGCACCCATGAAATAGACAGAAACACGAACCTGGGACAAACTGGGAACAATAGTCACCAGTGAATTACTTGTTCGAATGCCCTAGCTCATGCTAGTAATAGAAAAAACAAACAAACAAACAAACAATGGACTACAGTATGTGGTCTTCTTCATAATTATTTGGTAACTCCAGAATACTTGAAAGATGAGGTAACAAAGGAAAAGAAAGGTAATTTAAAGGGTTCCTGCCTGCATCACTCTGACAAATGCTCAGTTGACTGGTGGGTCTGTATTTCCAGTAAGTATATATTAACTGAAAGAATCCCTTCTTTTCTTCCATTTGTTTTTAATTAATTTATTAATTAATTAATTTATTTTTTTTCTGTGGTATTTAATGAATCTTTAAACACTTCTTTATATTTGGGCACTGCATCTTTACAAGCACTCATCTGTGCCACAAAATGTTTGGCACAGATCCTTTTCTTTCCAGAACTTATTTATCTTATCCCAGAGGATAGGTTTGCTTTGGTGCCCCAGATGGTGATAAACTAAACTTGCCTTCTGTAAAACCTCAGATTGCAGGGAGATGGAGTGGCCTCCAGTGGGTGTCCAGGACATCTAAGGGGACACTTGCTGAAGTAACTAGACAGAAGACTTCAAGGGACTAACTAGAAATAAATTTCCTTAATGGCCTGGCATCTTCCCCTACTCTTTCTTGAGAAAGGAATGTCAACATTTAGCCTTGAAGAAAGGACTGATTACATATGTGAAATCCTATTCAAGACCCAACTTGAAGCTTCATGAACAGTGAGCTGTTCTGGTCTTAGCTTTCAGTTGGTTGAGGGTTTTGTTTTGTTTTGTTTTTTTAAATCCCTTTATTTCCTATAGAAAGAGTAGTTGGGGCACCTGATATGACTTATCTGAGGCAAAATTGTCCACAAAAAAACTGGAAGAGCAAATGCTCAGTGGAAGCAGAGAATTGTTGTGATTCTGTTATTTTTGTGTATACAAATGCATCAGGAGAGGGAGTTATCTGGAGCCAGTTTGTCCCCAGGGCTTGTACACTGACAAACCAATACACTTCAGTACCAATAACTGATTTACTCTAATCTCCTAAACCTTACAGGCTTGGCCAGCTTCTCTGTGCCTGGGAAACATTTTTCTTTTCAGCCAGACCTTCAAGGGCCAGTGCAGTGGAGCGAGATGTGTGTGATACTGTATTTGGCCTCATGTATTCTGACAGCTTCAGTGCAAGCTTCAGTGTGAGCCTCTGGGTTCCAATGTGAGACTGCGCTCCAGATCTTGGCTCTCTCCCCCGATGTCCATCTGCCTCTCCAGGGTTCACAGGAGCTGGACATGCCTTGGGGAACAGCATAGATCACTCATGCCTCCTTTAGAGGACAGGAGGATTAGGAGGTCACCAGGCCATAAATGCTAAAAAACTGTGCAACCCTAGTCTGTATGTGTTTCTTAGAGAGGTGATCAAAGCAAAATGAGGATTACACAAACTGAAAGACAGATACATTGAGGTCAATCAGCTTAACGTATTTACATGCAGATAACCAAGAGAATCTGTTGTTCTTTGTATTAGGTCTTACACAACTCTCAAAGAGGCAATGTCTATCTGCCTCATGTATAAACTGTATAAAATGATATTGAGATTTACAGGTATATTAATCTTATCAGGCACAGTGAAGAAAAAAATAACAGAAATTAAATGCATAATTTTGAACCAATTTGTCACTTTGTTTTATTATAACCCATGTCACTTTCATAAAATAAAAGAACTGACTCAGTAGAACACCCACCTAATTGCGTGTCAAAAAGATTTAAACCTGGGATTAAGTGATCTGATGAATCAGAACTTTACTTACTAGAGTTCTTCTGAGCATACTAACAAAATACTAGAAAGTGAAAGTAGAAATATATTTGGTCTTCCAAAAAACCTTTTTAGTCTATCAAATAACTCAAAAGTTATAAGGGTAAAGGTAATAAACTGTCTTTCTCTTAGTAAGAGACAAAAAAGAGAAACAGCAGTGAGCAAGTGAATTTCAGCACAATTAAAAAGACAAGTAAGAAAACACTGTTCATGTTTCTTGGTGATATGAAAATGGGAGCAGAGAGAGGACAAAAACTCTAATTGCTATCTGTGAAAACTATGGTAGCAAAACTAAAAACAAGTTTTCACTGTGGAACTGTGCATAAGAGCAGGATATTTTTTTCTGTCAATGTATTTGCCTTCCGTCTCACTTCCATGTGATGGTTACTTTTCATCTCTAAACTCAGCATGTTCTTTAGTCACCTGCCTTGCTTGGCAGCAGCTATGGGGAGTCCCACAGCAGGGGATGGGAGTGGTCCTGTGGCAGCACAGTGGTCATTGAGTGTCAGACCATCCTGGAGCCCAGCACCCAAGGGAGCCCTAACCTAAGCCAGTGTCTTCCTTCCCTACTTGAAATTTTGTTTGATATATTCCTAAAAATTGCATGCAATTGCAACAATTAGGGAAGCCAGGACCTGCATGTTGCATACAGCCGCTGCATCCAGTCCTACAGTATTTTGTCTCTGACTTTGCTCATTAGCTCTGTGTCAACTTTGACAGTCCTTACTTTTCATAGTATCTTTCTGACCAAAGAAAAATTGAGATTTTTAAATATACTGCTTTTGATCTTTGACTTATTCAGGAAAAGATGTCAGAAGGATATTAATAACCTAATTTTTTAGGTTACAACCCAAATGTTTCATAAGAATGCCACAGGTCAAAGATTTGTATAGGAGATGAATAAGAAATTGAGATGCCATATTTCTACCACAGAACTCTCATACACATCAGCACACAAAATAATCCACAGCTCCAATTCATCTTAGTGGGACAAAAACAATCTAAAAGAGAAATAAAACCAACTCCATATTACTAGAAAGAATTGAACTCTGATGTATATTGATGTTCAGACCCTTCAGAATAGTATTTTTTGATAGAAAAGCTTCTGTTGCAACATTTTTAGGCATTTATTTATTTCAAATGTGTATGTTTGTGAGTTTATTTAAATAATGTGTATTATGCTGCATACATATATGAATTATATTTGTATATGTTTTTGTATTACATTGATCAACTATCATATGCACAGGAAGTCTGGTACAATGTTTTAGTAGGTTCAACTCCTTAGTTCTCTGGGCATTGAATTGAATCATTCCAACTGCTTCAGGAGCTTTAGGAAGAAACTGGTCCCTGCATGGACCAATATAATTTTACATCTTATGTATATGTGGTTATATATGTATAAATTAACGTATAAGTTAACCTTGGCTGGATGTCAGGTGCCCACCAAGTTGCTCTATCACACCTCTCCTCAGCAGGACAAGGAGGGGAGAAGAAAAGATGGAAAAAAATTTGTGGGTAAAGATAAAGGCAGTTTGATAAAGTGAAGCAAAGGCTGTGCACGGAAGTAAAGGAAAACAAAGATTTTATTCTCTACTTCCCATCAGCAGGCTGTGTCCAGTCACTTCCTGAGAAGCAGGGCTTCAGTACCTGTAGCGATTGTTCTGGAAGACGAACATCATAAAAACAAATGCTCCCCCCATCACCTCCTCCTTTCTCTTAGCTTTTATTGCTGAGCAGACATCATATGGTATGGAATATCTCGTTGGTCAGTTTGGGTCAGCTGTCCTGGCTGTGTCCCTTCCCAAGATTTTGCCCACCACCAGCCTACTGGTGGTGGGGAAAAAGTTGGAGCACTGCCCAGTGGCAGCCAAAACACTGGTGTGTCATCAGCACCTCTCCAGCTACCCATACAAAGCACAGCACTGTGAGGGGTGCTATGGGGAAATTAACTCCATCTCAGACAGACCTAATATGGTAGAGATTTAGATTAGATATGAGGAAGAAATCCTTCACTGTGAGGTTGGTGAGGCACTGGAACAGGTTGCCCAGGGAAGCTGTGGATGCCCCATCCCTGGAGGTGTTCAAGGCCAGGCTGGATGAGGCTTTGAGCAACCTGGGCTAGTGGAAGTTCTCCCTACCTGTGGCAGGAGGGTTGGAAGTAGATGACCTTTAATGTCCCTTCTGACCCAAACCATTCCATAATTCTATACCCAAACTTAGATATCCAGAACAAAATAAATGTGTCTTCTGTCTTTCATGGAAATTACAGATTACTGTACCACCTAAAGACACTGCTTTTTTCCCTCATAATTATAAAAGTTTAAGACATTATAGACTATCACCCTAATTTATACACTGAACTAGACTGAAATATGTGAGGATGGTCCTAGAGTAATTCAGGAGGTAGTACACAGAAAGCTATTTCTGGTCTAGTCAGTTTGCAATAAGAGATCTTCTCTTTCTGTAACACTGTTCAGTGTAGACACAGATGTAAAACAATATTCTCGCTATTCACAGGCATATATTAAAATGCAAAAAGTCATCTATTACATATTAGATCTTGCACGCTATAAATACAATAGTCACAGTATCTGTAAAGATCTAAGCGACCATGTTACACTTTTGACCCTCATGGCTATGGAGAGAACAGTCTGCTGTAGTGAGCCAACCTGTCAATAAAAAAAATTCTGATTCTTGCATGACCAGTTTATATTCTCTTTTACCTTCACCAATCCCAACAAAAAGCAACTTAGGAATGGGCAAGGAAGTATGGAACTTTTCTTCTTTAATTCTGAAATTTCCTCTGAAACTGGACTCTGTTGTTTATCATCAAACTTCATGACATCAGGCTGATGCTTTTTACGTGTGATACATGTTCTTAGTCTCTGTGCAGTTCTTCCAAAACTAGTATTTTTAACCTCTAAAATAATCTACCCAATTCCTAAATCTCAGGGCTTGCTTTTGGTATTCATATCAGAAAGCCAATAACATAGAACTAGCTTTAATTAGAAAACATTTGGACAGGCTCAGTAAAAGAGGAAGGCTGAAAGTATATGTTGACCTTACTTGCAAATGCAGTCAGAGTCACACAGGGCCATTGCGTGGTCAAGATTTTGTGCTCTGCTTCCATACATTAGAAAGGCTTCCTAATAATCTTTGGTACTTTTCATTAAGAGTTGCTACATTTCTTCTNATTTTAACCAAATGCAAGATTTTGGATAAAAAGACTCTTTAATCCATATTCAGTACACAAAAAACTAACTTTGCTAACTTTGATCATACAAAGATATCTTGTCAGAGATGAAATACAGAAGTGAAAAGAGGTGAAAAATGAATGAAGTGACATTACACCAGTTGAGCTTTGTTGTCCTTGCTGTACTATACTAGAACAAGCACTTCTTGCTAGTATGATGGAACAGCTCAACAATTTTCAGGCACAAAGACTACTTGAGGGAAAATTCAATAAGTAAGCTAAGAATACCAAACTGTAATCAGGCCTTGGGGAAGAAGCAGTATTGAAACACAACTTTTTTTTTGACAGTTTTGAGTGTAGCTCTGGTGGTCTGTTTCAAAAACTGTCAAAATGATGACAAGTGGTCTTAGGAGTCTACTTTGACTCTTAAACCAAGTAATCTGGCTGCCTTCTTGGTATTAGTGCTGTTAGCAATTTAAAAAGTCTGCTTTTTGAAAGAGAAGAGATGTTAAAATAGAAAAATGACTATGCTGAATGTAGTGTAATTACTTTTCATGACATCCTCATTGGAATCAATAGGATTGACTAATTAAGACATCTAAGCTGAAATCAATAGGATCTGACAGCTAACACCTCCCTGTAGCAATAAGCCAGCATATGCATCTATACTGATGTGAAAATTAGCCAATCCTATTTCTATCACTGTTCAGGAATGAACATTTTCCCTAACAACAAAGACATTCCATACCTAATCTACTTCCCACATTCCAAAAGCAAAGCTGCTGAAACTGATATACCTTCTGGTTTGGAGTGCACATTTGCAGTTTGTTACAAAAGATCTTTGATAGGCCTGATGTTTGTGTTCTCNTAATAATCTTTGGTACTTTTCATTAAGAGTTGCTACCTTTATTCTTTTTTTTTTTTAATTTCTTCCATTTTGTAAGAGCGGAAGAAGAAATGTTTTCTGCTGTCCTAGTTCTGGAGAACTTTTCTTAGTTTGGATAAATAAACTCACATTCAAGTCTGGTTAGTATTTTTCCATGAGTTAAGAATTTTACTAGGTCTCTTCTGTCTGTAAAATGTGATTAATTTTAAATTACAGCATGACCCAAACAGCACTTGAGACTAAACTGAAATATTTTATTAAAAATATATATATATCAATTTTAACCAAATGCAAGATTTTGGATAAAAAGACTCTTTAATCCATATTCAGTACACAAAAAACTAACTTTGCTAACTTTGATCATACAAAGATATCTTGTCAGAGATGAAATACAGAAGTGAAAAGAGGTGAAAAATGAATGAAGTGACATTACACCAGTTGAGCTTTGTTGTCCTTGCTGTACTATACTAGAACAAGCACTTCTTGCTAGTATGATGGAACAGCTCAACAATTTTCAGGCACAAAGACTACTTGAGGGAAAATTCAATAAGTAAGCTAAGAATACCAAACTGTAATCAGGCCTTGGGGAAGAAGCAGTATTGAAACACAACTTTTTTTTTGACAGTTTTGAGTGTAGCTCTGGTGGTCTGTTTCAAAAACTGTCAAAATGATGACAAGTGGTCTTAGGAGTCTACTTTGACTCTTAAACCAAGTAATCTGGCTGCCTTCTTGGTATTAGTGCTGTTAGCAATTTAAAAAGTCTGCTTTTTGAAAGAGAAGAGATGTTAAAATAGAAAAATGACTATGCTGAATGTAGTGTAATTACTTTTCATGACATCCTCATTGGAATCAATAGGATTGACTAATTAAGACATCTAAGCTGAAATCAATAGGATCTGACAGCTAACACCTCCCTGTAGCAATAAGCCAGCATATGCATCTATACTGATGTGAAAATTAGCCAATCCTATTTCTATCACTGTTCAGGAATGAACATTTTCCCTAACAACAAAGACATTCCATACCTAATCTACTTCCCACATTCCAAAAGCAAAGCTGCTGAAACTGATATACCTTCTGGTTTGGAGTGCACATTTGCAGTTTGTTACAAAAGAGCTTTGATAGGCCTGATGTTTGTGTTCTCCTTCCTAAGATGCCAGTGGACTATAACAGGCAACTGTGATGTATGTTCATGCCAAAAAGCATCAAATGCAGAGCCAGCAGTCCAGAACTGGGGAAAAAACCCACATCCAATACCTGCTTTTTGTTTTTTTCTTTCATTAATGAGGCTTTAATGGAAAAGCTTATGGGTGGATAGTTTCCTGCCAGATCCTTCACTGAGAGTTTTCTCTGCCTTCCAGCAAGCGTTTAGTCTTCTCCCAGTGTATTTCTGGAGATCTATGCAAAGTTCATCCTGCATTACTCCTGAACCTATCATCAATGAACAGTAAAATAGGTTCATAGAAGTCATGGCACCTTGAGGCTTTCTTGAGTTGGAAAGGGGAGAGGAAAGAATCAAAATACAACTTGTGCTATCCAATGGACACGCCATCTGAGGTTTGTTTTTCTGCTAGTTGGGTTCTGGGTTTTGTTGTAATTTTTGTTAATTTTTTTATTTCTAGGCAGAACTAATAGCCAATAACATTTTCCATCTTTACTTTGCAGTGAGGCTGTGACTGTTCTTCCAGCCATATTGGTGAGCAGGATAGCCTTCATTAAACCAAGTGCACGCCTTTTGACATTACACCTAAGTGACCTTGAAGACAGATCAGGAAATTAAAAGAGTGCAGAACACATCAGAATTTCTTCTGAATTATACTGCTGTCCCTAGAATTTGCTTCATATCTATTAATATCCTGATTTTTTTTCCCTTCCAATTGCTGTTGGGTCTTTGCACAGTTTATTTTGCTATTTAATGAATGGCCAAATGAGTATTGTTTGCTTTAATACAGTTGTCAGTAGCAGACTAGAACTATGTCTTCCAACCACTAAAAGTAACAGTAAACAGTCATTATAAGACATTTTAACTGCTCACTGTGGACCATACACATTTTCTCTTTCTCTCAGGTATAGGCACATTTACTTGGAGGAAGAGTATGAATTGAAGCATGACTGCATGAGGCCTGTGTACTTTGACTCATGAATTTTCAAGATAAAACTCAGATATTTTTAAGATCCAAAGTAACAGCATGTCCTATCCCAATTATAAAGTACAAACCAATGCAAAATATATTATAAATCACAATCTCTTGTACCAAATTCTGTCTCTGTAATTTCTGAGTAAAAGTGCTTCCATAATTTCTTGTCCTCCAAGGGATTTTGCAGATGCCTGGATATCAACAAAAAAGAGGTTATATGATTCATATTGGAGAAGAACTCAAGTCCAGATGCCCTAAGCAAGCAGTAAATCTTGATATTGGACACATTCAAAACTTACTGTAGGCATAACTTTCCTTCCAAGAAATTTCTTCATATCTGCATGTAATATTTGATTTGGGTTTAAATTTGAACATGTGTAGAATGATTTATCTTGAACTGGGCTGGCAAGAATATCCTTGACAGTGGGTGTTTTTCTTATTTATGTAATGTTTGCCCTGGCTTTGTTCAAGTCAGTGGAGTTTTTCTATTGCGTCAGACCCCAGAGAATTTAAGCACCGCTGCTGATCTCACCTGCAGTAACACGGCTTGGAATGAGAGGATGGCATTCAAGTAGAAACTTCCAGCCTGCTTAGGAACCCATGCTGAACCTGATTCAATAGCCTCTGACCTGTCCTTCTCTAAAAGTACCACTGCTAAAACAACTTCACCATGTTGTTCAATTACTGAATTTTCATCAAAACTATGGCTACAAAGGAGATCAAATTACCTAGCAAATTTGAAAAGATGGTAGAATACAAAAATTTTGAAGGGGAATGAGACAAATTGCATTGTGAACAATCACAGGAGATGCCAGAACATGCTTTCCCTTTTTCCATTTTAGTAAGAGAAGGTCTCATAGGCTATGGACTTCAGAGTGATTGGTACAGTTTCTTAATTTTTTTCCCTTATGTGTCTTTTGGCAAATCTCTTGGCCCAGGTAGTTATTAGGTTCCTCAAAATAGTCTTCGAATAGTTCTTGGGTACCATCCTCCATACCTCTCTCTAAGGTTCTGTAGGAGAATAGGGAGCTGCGTAAGAGCTAACACTTCCCCAGAACAGACACATTGCTTAGAATGAGAGCTAGTGAAGCATGCATCCGAAATACATTTCCTGAAAAATGTTTTTGGCTTGTGCATCCAACACAAGAGTAAGTGCTAAGATCACCTCCCTTGAGCATGGAGAAAACCAAATTCAGATACCTATTCTGCTTTTTTCGTGGCAGTAGGCTAACACAAGACCTTCCGTATGACAGATGAAAAATGCTGGATTAAGGAGAAGCTCCCTTTTTCCTTACAAAATAATTTATAAAGGACAGAGTAGCTCTAATAAGATAAATTTAGACTTCACTGGAAAGCCAAGTTTTTTTACGATTAAGGTACACACAGGGAAACTGGCAGAGATATGCTGAAAATTCTTGGTCTAGCTCCAGAGGCAGAACCTGAGTGCAGATCTCCTACCTCTCTGCCAGTGCTTTAGACTTCAGTTTGCTCTGTGCTCTTTCTGTCATTTTCTTTGCAAAAGGGAAATCCAGTTTTAAGTTCATGAGTCTCAGGGAAGGTTAATGACTGAGGATTCCATTAGGTGACGGCTTAACTTTGCAGTATAGCATCTCGTTACTTTTAAGGGGCCAACCCTTCAAGTTTCTCCCTGTCTCTTTTTCCTTGTCCATAACAATGGGATATTGGTGCTTCTCACATCCTATAAGTGTAATTATAAAATTGCAGGAACAAGGTTAATGGGACCATGTAAGTTCTGTGCATGGATATCTAATAACACAATAGCCCATGAAGACAGTGAGCCAGGGATTCACAAAGGCTGAAATGAGAAACTAATTAAAAAGAAACACCCCTGGGTTATAGACTCCACTAGCAGTTCTTTTCTTGAGGTTCCAGGTGTTCAGTGTAAGACGAGCCGTAGCAGAGGTGCTATAGAAAAGTCATTTCTGTGTCTGAAAGGTTGGAGGATTTCTGCAACAGTTAAGCCCATAACATGTGAGTTTTATAATAATAAGGCTATTGCTAATATCTTCTATCTCTGTGATATCAAGGAAAGAACTTCATACTTGAAATATAGTACAAATATTATAAATATGGTAAAAAACTATTTCTACATCAGCATTCCCATAAAGTATTTTCATCAATTCAGCCAAATAAGAGCCTATAAGCTAAGCATTACATAGATTGAATAACAAGGTACAGGTGCCCTGGCTTAAGCCTGCAGAGCTCTGTGATACTTCTCAGGAGAATACCTTCCATTTTAACTGTATTATATTCATTATTCCTTTCCTCCCCCTCCTTTCTTCTTACATTTTAATTCATTTTGAGGCTTCTTCTTCCTCACATGGCCTTTTATTTTCAAAATAAGCCATTTGTGCAGTATCTTTTCAAATGCCTTTGGAAAATTTAAACATATAATGCAGCTACATTCTCTTTATCTGTCATGCTAGCAGTATCTTCAAAAAGTCTAGTGTATTTGTAAAGCAAGAGCAGCTCTCCTAGCATTCTTACTGCATCTTGTTAACTAATCCCCTTGTCACCAACTCACTTTCACTTTCTTCTGTCACAGATTAAGCCATCAACAATGCTGTAATTCGAATGATCTGGTTTCCTTCTTTTTCCGTGAAGTGACATTAACTCATATTTGAGTTGTAAGAAGGCTACATAGTTTTCACTGAACAAAATATAATCAAATCTTACTTCTTTTAAACGCTACTTGAGCATTTTGCTAGTTACTATGCAATGCCATCAAGGATATTTAAGAACCTAGACAGAAGTAAAATGCAGATTGGTTAAGATGTGGGATCCAGACCCTGCTGAAGTCACCATTTACTTTACTACCATGGCACTAACACATCCTCCTTTGCTGGGAGCAAGCAACTTGATTTTCCCATGTCCTGGGGAGGTCGAAGTAGAGCTCCTTGACTGTCCTGTTAAACAAGGCTGATATTATCCCATAAAAACCCATCAGAAATAAAGCCTCCTCAGCACAACAGAACTGAGCAGGTATTGGTGATGAAAAGAATACAGGAGGGACTGTGGAGTCACCCATACTTAGGCTTTTAGGCTTTCTGGACTGCTACAAACTGTAAAGTGCTACTAGCAGGCAGAACCAGTCCAAGTACAAATTAAAGCCATAAGCAGATGCTACTGACTTGTTTCAAATAGAAAACAACGGACCATAGAAGCAATAATGCAAGAAAGTATAGTTTTAACAGGCAACCCCATTTTCTGGCTGACTAGAGTCACTTGACCTTCATCCTTGCTTTTTACAGTGTGTCCAAAATAAACAGAAGTTTTGTGCAATGCACACCTTGCTAGGGGATCTTGCAGATAGAGATAGGGGACTGGTTCCCTGTTATATTAAACTTAATTTAGCTGTGCAAAACAATTGTAAATATTTTCCAACTCGACAGGACTTTATATCCCTCTTGCTTTTTATGATGAAGCACACTTGACAAAAAGAGGAAAAGACAACAGAGAGCAAAGCCATAGGAATCAGCCCCAAATAGCAATTTGATACCTTTTTCCTGACTGACCTACACAAAATCTCTGAACAGCCTTTAAGACCTTTAATTTCTTTGACTTCTTTCATCTCTTCAAGATTTTTGAAATTGGGAACTCCACAGTCACTAGTTTCACATAAAAATTACATCTTAAAACTTTGTGGGAGACCTTAACTGCATCCTTTGGAAAGGAGGAGATGTATAGTAAGGAAAAATTACTATTGTGATCTCACGTAAGACTGGTGAATCTCGTTCAGCATAGCATGCTTTCTCATCTCTTGTATGGTGAAACATCCTTTATAATCTTTTATAAGGTAACATGGCAGATACATCAGTGTGAAAATGTTATGCACTATAGGGTTTTTAAAAATATGTGCACCTCCCTCTCCCTCAGATATGACCAACACACAGTTTTAAAAGGCTAGCAGTTTGAGGACTAATCTATACACTGTTCCTTGCTTAGGCCAAAATTCAGCTTTTATCAAGAACTGTTTTGTTTCTGAATGTCTTCAACAATTAGATTTACAGGACTTTTTTTTCTTGTTTATGTGTCTTTCTGGTAACACTTGGAAATATCTGCAAAACTTTTACAGTTTTACAGTAAATAATTTAATTTTAGGAAGAACCAGCACTCAGGTAATTTCAGCCCACAAAATAGGTATGCCAGGAAGTTATGAAGGTCTGAATTTGATATGATGAACATTAAACGGGTTGCAACTGATGCTGTATTGTAATGGAGTCTGTATCAACAGTCTCCCATGCTGAGAAAGAAGACTCATGTTTTATGCATCTGATTCATGTGATGGCAGGAAAGACACACTCTTGAAGACAGAGATGTGTTACAGTTGTGTTGTTGAGAGTGGGGAATGCATAGAAATTTATCCAGGAGAAAAGAACAGTGTCTGGAGCTGGGAGTTAAAATATATAGAGCTAAGTTGTATTTCTAGTCAGAACTCTCATGTTTTCACTGCTCTGGATGCACAGATATGTGAGAGCCTGTGTTACAGGACTCAGCTAACGGTGGGGTCAAACAGCAAGGAAGGGTGAGGACACTCAGCCATAGACAGGGATTGTACGAAACCTCACAGCTTGTGGGAACAGCCCATCGCCCACCAGAATCAAGAGGCATGGTGCCTCCTTGCCTGGGAAGGGTTGTTGCATGCACCTTTCTACCTTATGGCAGAAAACCCTCCTACGAACTTCACATTTGATGACAGGGACTTGGCTGGTCACTAGAGAGAGGGCTTGAAGACAGTCCACTGTTAAGGAGGCTCCCACAGCAGATTTTCGTCTCCGCCACTGAGTACCTGTGGGACCAAATGTAAATTCTGCCTTCTCTAGGCCTCAGTTTCCCCATTTGCCAGCTGGGAACATCTAATCCATGCCATTGCCACAGCTCTTGAAGATCTCTGAATATAAGAAGCAGCTTAGTGCAGATGTCTACTAAATAAGACATTAGAAGGAGGTTATAAAACGTGTCTGGGCACAGACAGAGATTTGCAGGGGCAGAACAGGCACAGAGCAGTCGCACGCAGTGGGACCCAGATGTTTATTATTATTTTTCATTCTATTTTTCTGCTTTTATAGCTCTGTTTTTTATTTTGAGCACTAGCCATTGGATGCAAAGGCAATTATTGCCCCTGCATGAAAGTTGTGCTTTTTCATTTCCATCTCTTTTATTATGGCAATTGAATTCTCATCACTGACCCATATTCCTCCTTATCCCTATAGGATATATACTTTTTCAGTTCTTCTCTCCATTGCTCCATTGTATTGATCAAGCGATTTGCAACCTGTCCTTCCTTTAATGTCATTTCAAACTTCCATCTCTCTAGCCTCCTATCTCTCCCAGGCAAATATTTGGTGGATGCAATCTTCTCCACTATAGCATCTGATTATTTATGTATTTAAATGCCACGTTACATGCATAAATGGATGCATGGTACACAGAAAATAATGAAGAATCTCCCAGTAGGTGCCAGGGAAACCCTATTGTTATTATAAAGGCAAGTGAGACAGTAGGATGGCTTAAAAATATACAAATAAAGTTAACCATTAAGAATGATAGAGAGATTTCTAGAGAACAGTCCTAATAATTGTCTCCTTCAGCAGTCAGAACAACAACAACAAAAAAGCCCAAAGAAAGAGAAGAATCTGCCCCTCTGTAGGAGGAAACACATTTTTTTTCCATTTCTCCTGGAAAAGCTTGAATGGTCAAAGTCGGATCAGTTTTGTACTGATGTAACACAAGCAGGGAAATAAATGGAGGCTTGTAAAAGCTTTTCCAATTTTCTGTTGACTAGAGTATAGATGTATTTTTAAGTACTTATACATAAAAATAAAGTATATATGTATTATTCTATGATTCTATGATTATGAATGTTTGTTGGTTTTTTTACACAGACCTCCTGCTTTAGAAACCAAACAAGTATCTGAATTTTTCTGGCTGTGCTCTTCATCCTTCCATAGGTCTCTGCATTCCTGAAGTTGGGATAGACTGCAAAGGGCTGCTCACAGAGGCTTAACTGCAGGATTGGAACATTGATGTACAGTACATGTGAGCTCTTGTTAGAGAGACTCACTCCTGAGAAACCTGCCAACCTCTAATGTTTCCTAGCATCAAATTTAAAGATTCTTCATGAAGTGTTGAAATAAAACCTGTTCCTAGCCTTTGATACCGAGCCTTTTCACACACATATTTGCACTTAGTATCTCCCTAAGTTTGCACAGGAGCCAGAGTTGTGAAAGCAGATGAAGAGTAGCTCTGTGCTCCCATCTGATGTTGGTTCAGATCACTGGAAGGATGTTCTTATAAACAAAGAGCTGCAGGCCATGCCAAAGCCCCTTTCCTCCTCCTAATCCACAGCTCAGTTAAGAAATAACATATTTTTCTTCATTCAGGGCTCCTTTTATCTTTTCTCCTTCTCAAGTGTCTGTGGTTTTCTCCTCTTTTCTGTCACACTTCTGCTGAATGTTGATGAGAGACTACTTAGGCCAATCCTAAAGTGATTTTGTGTTTTTGTTTTGTTTTGTTTTTCCTTCAGGGCTGGCAATACCTGTTCCCTGCATTTAAGAATACCAGGTAGCTTAGATAGCCTGAACACTGTATGGTGTCCTATGATGACACGCTTTCTCACCTCTCCTGAGGAAAGGAGATGCATTAGAAGATGGGGCAGAAATGTTTCTCTCAGTGAATCTTGCAAAAGAACAAAACTGCTCTGTCTTCTGTGCCTTGTGAGCAAAAATCACAGAATGAAGTTGTATTGGAGAGGAGAGAAAACAAAGGTTCAGCGCTGGTGTTCTGGGTCAGTAGGTTCCAAATGCACACTTACTTTTACATCTGTTGCACTGATTTATAAATAAGGTGGAGGTTAACTGTTTTCTGTTTTCCTTTTGCTACAACTTCCTCTGAGCTCAGAACATATGCCTTCTTGATACTATTTCAAAGGAACCATCTTTTTTTGGGGAGGGGAGGGTAATTTAACTAGACCTAGTGAAAAGTCCCATTTTAAAATTGTACCCTCTTTGCTTGTTAAAAATGTACAGCACTCATTTCCATTTTACTCGATTTGCTAGGATCTAGCTGTATTTTTAGCAGCAGTGGTTAGCAGAAAAATACATGCCCCAATCTCTTTCTTCCTGCTGTAGCTGTGACTGCTGGGTGTGCTTGATGGTTGATGGCTTTCTGTGTTGGTTTGTGCTGGAGAGGTTAAAATATTAATGCCAGCTCTGTAGAACAGAGAGCAAACGAGGTGTAGCTTGACAAAAATCTGTCAAGAGAAAATTTACTTAGTTCAAGGGAACTAAAGGGAGTCTCCTCCCAAGTAGGGTGAGATTTGACTAACACAGGTGCTTGTATAAGCACCTGCTTCTGTCTGACATTGATGAACTTCTGGCAAAGGTAGGGAAGGCACAGGAGAAATAGTTGCCTTTCTTTGTATCAGCTGAACAGTCCTTCTTACACCAAAGAGAAACCTTTTCATAATTCCATCAAAGAAAATGGTATATAGGAACGAGGCTTCCCCAAGGCTGTGAGGAACCGCACTGGTGCCAGTCAGCGGGCAAAATGTTTGCCCAAGGGTGTTGTAGCAGGGCAGATACCCTGATGTTGCTTTATTAGTAGAACAAAAAGTCTATTGTGGACTACTTATGTGCAGCCTTAATGGGAAGTATGCAAATCCATCAGCCTCAATGGCACTATTCATGTATGTAAAGTTGAACGCGTGCTTGAGATCTCTGTTCCTTCCACCCAGGCCATTCTGTTGTTAGTTCAACAAAAAAGCAAAGCAGTTCCTCCAGCTTTTCCCTTGGTAACATTTGTGACAGCACTGGTAGAAAAACCTGCAATGGAAAAATGATATTGAATGTTTAGAATGAGAGGTGTTCTAGTTTTGTCACAAAAAACGTTAATAGAAAACAATAGTGGAATTATATTTTGGTGACTTCAGGAAGCCCAAAGCTTAAAAGCCTGCAATAACTGTGAACAGCAAAAGCTTGCTACAATCCCAGATTTGCATGGTCTTTACAAAACAAGCCATGCTCAAAATCAGGTGGACTGCTTATAGGTTGCAAAGACTTCCTTTTGAGTTCAGTCCTCTGAGGTGATGTATTGCAAAAATCATGCCTTATTTGAGCAATGGTGGCTTGGAGAATACAGTTCACAGTGAAATACTGGAACCATCTGTATTACAAAGTAGGCAGCAACAAACATTTCTCAACAGAAGTGTGTAAAAATACAGTGATCTATTTTGCAATGGAAATATCTATATGAGGCAATTCTGCCATCTTGCAATCACATGCCTAAAGATGTCAATGCATAGTTTAAAAGCAAGTGGTAAAGTATTAATTTCTTACATCTCCATCTATTTGTCATTTACCATGAAATACTTAAGTGTTTTTTGCATTGTTTTGAAAAGGTCCATATTTAAATAAAAACCTCTTTTCGGTCCCCATGCTACGTATTTCATTTTATCTGTATGAGAAATGTGAAACTAGGGAATTAATAATTATTTCACTTGGAAAGGTATGAAGCAAATTCCATTGCCTTTGTCTGATTAGAATCTTCCCTGCTGGTTTAATTAAAAATGGCCATGTGACAAGCAAAGAAAGCATATCTCCTTTGGGGTGGAGGGAGGAGGAGGGAATGGTATTGTATTTTCCGGTAAACAGTGAAACCTGAAGCTCCAGAGTTGTAAAATTTAAATGCTTAATACAAATGAAAAATGCAGACTCAGGTCAACTATAGACAAATGTCACTAGACTGGATGCAAAATGCACTGCAGGCAGAAAAGATGACATTTATCAGTCATCCATACATCAGTAACTAAAACAATTTTAGGGTTGTCTAGACAGGCATCTATTATTCCTCAAATTTAAAAGCTTTAGTAGAAAGACAACAGCAAATGCTCTATTTATATTTAGGGCTTTTTTTTACAGAAGAGACAAGATAGGGAAAGGAAAAATTATAGTTTTCAAAATGAAAACTATAAATTTGCTTTTCTTTCTTTCTGTCTTTTTTTTAAATCTTTTTTGCTGTCTGGGTAAAGAGAATTTTCTTGGCATGTTCTGAAGGCAATTTAAGTGAATTATCAGAGTGTGCATGCAATGCTGGCTGTAATTATTACAGTACAGCCCTGTAATATTGAGCTTAATTACTGTGTACAGTGTTTGGCCTTTATGTTTTCTGCTTAATTTACCCTGTATAGTTAACATGAATTTAGTGAAATCATTATGCACTTTTCAGGTTTCTTCTTTGGGAAAAAAATATTTACATTCTCAGGAGAAACAAACTAAAATAGATACAAATATTGAAGTAAATCATTCTGGTGGATGGACCCCTTCCCTCTGTTGGTTATATGGAGCCACTGTTTTGCAAATATATATTCATGTGCTGAATTAAGGTCTGTGAACTGTCCCATTAGCTGGAACAAGCATACTTGCAAGCTTCAATTTCAACATCTGACTAAATATTTTCACAATTTAAACCATATGCAGTAAGGTTTTTTCTCATCATTTTTACCCCATACAGCACCAAGCATTTTTGTAAGAACATGCACAAAATTGCAATTATTCTCTTTACCGTGCAGAACACATACTACATATTTTGGAACGAATGAAATTATTTGTATGATGAAATTATTTATACTGCTGCTTTAAATTAATCTATGGGTATGCTGTACTTAAGCAGAAGCAGTATAGCTCTACTCATCTGCAATCTGTTGTCCATTAATATCTCTTCTGTTCACAGGTCTCTCTTTTATACCGACTCCTCCAGCAGCAGGAACCAGTTCAGTGTCAGGTTGCCCCTCTGGCAGCAGGGCTGGAGTGCCAGCTGTTCGAGCCCTAGTGCTAGCCGTTTACAGCCCTGCAAAATATAAGGTCGGTTCTGGCTGGCACATGCAGAACAGAGAAAATAAGTGCTGGAGCAACTTGGTAAAAATACAGAAGCAAAAGATGTTGCTTACAGAGCAGGTCTTAACAGAGTGCTCTGACTTTTAAAAAGATGGATGCTTTTAATGGGCCACAATGAAAGGCAGGCTGCTCATGAAAGAAACAAGAAGAAAATGTTCAAAAAGTGAATAATAGAAAAAAATTATCAAGGCTTTCAGCTGGGAACATTCAATTGTATTCACTGCCATTCAAAAAGTAAAACTGCTGTAGAGCCTAACACCTATACACACTGCCAGGGCTTGGGGGGTTTGTTTTGTTCTGGTTTTTCCTGCCTAGAGTTCTTCCTATAGCACTTACCTTCAGTGTCTGCCATGAAGAGGTGATGAGTTTGTGTGACATCGTGGTTCTCATATTTTACCAACTTGGGGATGTCAGGCAAAGGTAAAGAAACAGGCACAGGGAGATGTCACTGTCCCCCAGGTTCACTCCACATACAATACTGACCCATTCATATTTGGAAAGAGCTCTGAAGCATTTATATGCATTACAGAAGTGCAAATTAACACTGCAGTAGAGTCTGGACACAGCAGACCCCCTTATTTTTCTTTTGGCAGAGGTCATAGGAAAATTCTGAATGTATATGAAAATTCAGACTCCTTTTGATTAAAATCATATGTAATTCTGGCAGCTTTATCTATTGTTTTGATGGGTGATCCTGCCAGCATTAACGGGTGCTGTTTTCTGACAAAGCTGCCTCACCTGAGAAATAAATAAAAGCCAATAACCTCTTGTCTTTGATCTCCTAACCAGAGCATCTCGCAGGGCGGAGAGAGGCCTCTCCCCCCACCTCGCGAGCGGGAGCAGAGCGCGGGGCTGTGGCAGCTGAGGGGGGGGTGCTGCCCCCTGAGGCCGGGCAGGGACCCTCCCTCTGCCCCCGCTCGCTGCCGGCTGCTCGTTACCCGAGGGGTCGCAGCCCCCAGGGACGGTGCCTGGCCGTTGTATTTTCCCCTATTTTCCACTAGGTGGAGCTGCAACAATATTTTTCCCGTCCCTATGCTAAGGAGGAAGTACTTACGAGCCTATTTGAAAGGCAATGTTCGTCTTAACAATTCAAATGTATGTATTCCTGTTAATTTGTATTTGATAAAGGTTCAGAAGTCTTTTGTTGTATGTCTAGTTAGCCTGCATGCTACATTTAGATCATTTGCAAATCTCTTTGATTATGAGCCTTTGAATTTTTAAGTGGCTGTATACTTGTGCTTATTTGTTTCTGTGTACATGTATGTGTATTTCTGCATTTGTAGGGGGGTGTGTATATAAAAGGCAGGAAGAAAAAGCTGTGTCTTCACAGCTTGTTGTTCTCATGAATGAAATGGTAAAGCACAGAGCAATGCCTAGTACGTACACAATGCCAATACATTATTCAGAGACAAGTGGAGATTAAGGATTTGATTGTCTTCTGTGTAAAGCTCGGTGGGACCAGTCTTCAGTACCCAAAACTGAGACAGGACAGTGCTTAGCTTTCAGAAAGCTCCTTTGCTATTTCTGTTCCTCTTGGACAGTTTATTGAAGTGGGAGCTCAACACCCTCGTACCAGTGTTTAGCATCTGGTTATCATATATTCTTTTTAAAGGGTCAAGACCCCTAATGGCAGATACCTCTAAACGCTGAAAGCTGGGGGAAAAAAAAAAAAAAAAAAAAAGAAGTCAGGTGTGGCAGATGTACAAGTGTGCTTGCCCTGGCTGTGCTGTAGATTCAGGACTATCATTATTTGAACCGAAGTGTCTGCATTTTGTCGCTCAAATTCACAACCGTGGATGTCCCTTTAGACCTTGGCTGTTTGTGGAGGGTGTGATACTTGAACTGGCCAAGCACATCCTTTCCCTTCCCTATTAGGCACAGCTGTGGCAAAATCTTTGTTCAGATGCAAGAGCTCTTGGCACTATCTAAACCTTTGCTGCCTCTGGTTTTCCTGGCTGCAATGAGCCCCTTTAGGGGTTTCAGAGTTTGGCAAGTAGTAATGTTTCTGGTTAGTGGGAGCAGCAGTGATATCAGTTCCCCAGAGATTGCATGGGCTTCCCATTTGTTTCTTGATTAAACGTGAGATGTACTTCTGAATAATAAAGTCCTCTGTAGTTTAGACCCCATGTAAACCAGATTATTCCTCTTTTGAGCTGGATCCAGCATGAGATTGGTAATCTGACGTTCCCAGAAAGAGCTTGGGTGATTTTTGACATATCATTGGAAAAAGTATTTTAATCCTATAACCTGTTTAAGAACCTCAGTCAGGTACCAGAGGTTCTTCCGTACTAGGGATTGCCTCTTTGCACTTCAGCATCAGGAACTGAGGGGTTTATGAACTGGTAGCACCTTCTAGGTAATAGTAATGGTAGTGTGTGTGTGTGGTGAAGGGGTATTGATGGGTGTCTCAAGCCTGCCATACAGCACGCTCTCAATTTGAGGTAGTTAAAGTCTGATTTTCATTGCACAAGCCAAAGTTTTGGGTATTTCAGACTTAATGCTTTATGAATGCAGAGAGGCGTGGAGGGAAACTGGGGAAAAATCATGTTTTTTCTAGTGAAGTGGCTGTCATCTTTTTACACAGGTAGATTTTATGATGGAATAAATACACTTCTTAATCAGATGTCTTCCTGCTCCACTTCTGATTAGTAAAACCTGTGAGACTATTTGGAAATACCTGTCTAATGTATGTCCATCTGACTGATGTACCACATTGTGTCCCCCCATTTCTCAACAGTGTTAGAGCATGCATCTTTGTAAATTCTTGTCCAAGTGGCAAACTTTGAACATTAATTTCTTAATTTATAGGTCAGAATATAAACAGGTTTGAGCACCTTTGGTCTACAAACACAGGGTTGTGTTTCTACATAGGCATTTCTCTTCTGAATGGTTACCGTGACTGCTTCTATCCGTGTATAGCAATAATAAGAGCTGGAATTTAACCATTTTTTTGTGCTGATCAGCTCTAAGAATGCAGAGTGATCTTTTTGAACCTCCATGTTTTTTTCTAGCCTTTTTTTAAACTTCTGTCAAAGTTTCTGAACTGCTGTAGGTCAGACTAAAGTAGGAAGCACAGAAGGACTTCTGAAATGACATTCTATCAACAGGAGAATGACTGTCTCTGTCCTTTTTTCTTTTACTTTAAACTATTCTGTAAGCTTAAGAAAAGGAAAGAGGGTTTTAGAGCATTTTGCCTGCTGGATAATGGCCAAAAAGAACTGCAGAAAATGGGAGAAAAATTTTGGAAAATCTACCTGAGCACCCACAAAAATGACCAATCACAAAGAAGTCTGTGAAACTGAGACTCTCATGTTGTGGCTAAGTAAATTACTAACAAGACTAGGGCTATGCGAGTGGATCAGATGTGACTGTCCCTGGTACTGTGCACTCATTCCACAATGCATGTTGATTTTGAATATTAATTTTAGATAAAGAAGTAGATATGTTCTGTATGCAAACATAATAAAGGGTGAAAAGTTATCCATGAGGTGTACCTCATGGTGAGGTGATGCAGTAAGAATGACAAGACATTCCTACTGTGTGTAGTAATGTTGAACACAGTAGGAAGAGATTAGCTGTAACATAACTTTTTTATTGTTTCTTTTTCTCTTTCTTTCTTTGCTTCTTCCTTCCTTTCTTTCTCTCTCTCTTTCTTTCTCCCTTTCTCTCTTTCTATCTTTCTCTCTTTCTATTCTCCTTCCTTCCTTCCTTCCTTCCTTCCTTCCTTCCTTCCTTTCTTCCCTCCATCCTTCCTTCCATCCTTCCCTCCACCTTGCCTTGTCTTCTTTTGTTTCAGGCTGCCATTTGTGCTACAAAGGCCTAGGAATAACATCTGTCCCAATAATGGTTGTTACAAAGTTCGTATTACATGATGTAATTAAAATTGAACAATTTTTAGGGCATCTTTTGTGAGACAGGAGACTAAGAATAGTAACCCCTGGTGAGGGTGGGAAGCTGCCACTCCGCCAGGAAGGCGTGCTGGTCAGCAGTGGGAGGCTCTGCGCAGCGGTCGACCATCATTATAGCTGTGCATTATAGCTGTGCTTCTGGAATGGATTGGGGAAATCTCTTGCCAGGAAAAAGGTGAGTCTGGGAAAGAGTAAGCTACATATTATTTCACTTTAGGTCCTGTAAAAGCTGACTCGCTACTCTTTGAAGACTGGTAACTGTATTCACGTAAGTGGCGTAATACTAGGAGACCTGTAGGCAATTAGCCTACACTCGCTGAATAATCAAAGGTGTTGGAGGTTTGCGAACCAGTAAAAATATTTGTGAAGAAATGCAAGTGTCTAAACATTTTAGAGCCATTTAATCTAATTTTGACTGGATATGGTAACCTAACTCGATAAATGGACACTGCTGCTGCAGCAGTTATGGTTATAAAGGCCACCATAATGGCCAAAAAAAGATTCTTTCCTACATATTGATTGTTCAAGTTCAGTAATCAAACCAGAGGTTTTTAATAGGAAGATCAGTTTGGACAGTCACGTCAAATAATTTCTGATATTTCAGGTCAGAAGCACTGCTAGGAGAATCTTTCAAATGTTTGATATCTCATAGAATTTTCAACATGTGTTAGCTGGTGTGGGTGGAATACACCAGAGGATAATGCATTCTGGTATTTCTGAAGCCATCACAATTCATGATAGCTGAGATACAGAGCTCTTCTATAATTATCTGTACTTGCAGAAGAGTCTGTTGATGCAAGAAATACATTGTGAGCGAATTATGCAAGATGACACGAAGTTGAAACAGTGATATTTTCACACATTGCTTTCCCAGCTATAAGCAGCCCTCTGGCTGCAAGGTGTTATTCTACCTACTGTGATACTCACTGCATCCATATGGTGGGTAAACAGGCACCCTTTATTTTTGGTAACAGAAGAAACAGGAAGCTTCCTAATACATGTGAATGTATGCAGCCATTTTGTCTACTGAAAAACAGCCACAAGATAATCTAGAAGATAAATAGATAAGTATTTTAATCTCCCACTTGACAGAGTGCGAGGCTATTGTGATAAATTAAGTTCCACCCATGATACAAAATTGGAGCAGGTAAGAAGAGGTTGAGGCCAAATCTGCTGGCACAGTTTAACATAGTGTCAATCTAGAAGAGAAGCTGTTGATTCTCTGATCATTGCTAGAATATAGTGTAATGGTTCCTTTGACACCTTTGTCTTTTATTTCATCAGTATGTACTACATGACGTTTTGTACTTGTGAAAGGTGCTGAACTGACAGGCCTTGAAACTGAAGTCTTCTCTTTGTACACATATCAGACGATACACAGACAAACACAGCATCCCCTCTCTGCCTCCTTCTCTCTTTCCTACACTTCAGCTGCTTTCTCACTGCAGCTTTCTCATATGACCACCATTTGAAGTGAAAAGATAGTCTGATCTCTGCTACAATCCAGCAGTTGCTGTTTGCTGTTAGTGTTACCAGGAAGGTTGCTTGTCCTGTGCGGGTTTTGTGGTTTTTTGTTATACAGAAATGTATTTCCATGAATTTAAATAATTCCAGCTCATTTCATGGGAGTCACAAACCGGCCATTAGGCTGTAATATCTTTAGGTTATCAGTGACCTGAACCTGGTAACCTATAGCAGAGGTGAAATGCTCCATATCCTATTTCCATTCCTACTCATACATGCATTTGTTCGTATGAAGTTAATCATGCATACAAGAGAATTTTTTTCTCTAAAGTGCACAGTAGATCTGTGTTTTTCTCCTTTCTGTCTTTTTGGAGACGACAAAGGAGATAATGAATGGGTAAAGTAGAAATTTTATTGTTAACAGTACCAGTGAATTCACAGTAAAATTATTATGTTTCATAATATTAGTGAAATTTGTCTCTTTATTCACATAACACAGAATTCCCATTGGGAATATAGGATCCATCATGCAGATCAGAGAGGACAGTTTTGCCAGTAGTATGGACTTCTAATGGTTTTACCATTCTTGCACTTGGAGGGGAGAGGGATGTGGGGAAAGGAGTTATTGTTTCCTCTCAATTTCAAATAATGTGACCAAGTAGAGAAAAAGATAATATGAAACAATCCACATTCAAGACCAACAGCTTGCAAAACTTAAAATTCAAAATGTATTTAGGAGTTATTTTATGTTTGTCTATCGTCTACTTAAAGAAAAAATAGTATAAGTACTTCAAAAAGAATTTACCATCCTCAAATTAAAAAAAAAAATCACAAGTCTATGGCTTTCACGCTATTTAGATTGAGCAGCAGAATAACTTGAGGTGGGGTGGCAGTGGTCCAGGGTCAAAGTTCAAAATTTCTGGAAGGGGAGTTTTCTGACCAAAATTTGGGGCAAGGTCTCTGTTTTTTATAACATAATTAGTAAAATATAGTTGAACTTATAAACTGCAATAATCCATATGGTTTTTAGTTGTTTTTTTTTACAGTACTTTGTATTTTTTTATCTTCTCAGGGTGTTTCTTGGTGTGCAGAAAAGATTATATTTTCTGCTCTTCTCAGGAAGTTTGTTATGTAATTAGGTCTTCAGTTTTCTTTTACCTGATGCTGCAAATTATGATATTTTTTCAAATAATATGTCAAGACCATACTCCTGTTGTTTAGTTTGTTCATACTCTGGTAGGTTATAAAACAATAACAGTAATAAAAAGGAAGAAAGTATAACTTTTTATTGGAAAAGATAAAAGAGCAGGTTTTTAAAAATTATCTCTACAACAACATAGGGCAAGGTCACTGTGCTTAGGAGTAGCATTGTATTCCTAATCCAGTTACTCCTACAAGGTATCATGTGAACAAAGACTTAAATTATTTTTGTCAGAAATGGGTTTGCATTAAGGATCTGTTTAGTGATTAAGGGCAAAAACTGCCCCCTATCATTTTTCACACTTGAATTTACTCATTCTTTCAGACGTGTCTCAGCTAGATCAACTAAATTTTCCTTTAAAGGCTGAGAACGTATCCTCACTCAGTCACAGTCCAGAAGGAATTCAGCTATTTCAAGAAGTCTCATTACACAAGATCCTTCTATTGCCTCTTGTTATTTATCTTTCAGTACTATCACCTTTTACTACCTTTTCTTCTTTCTTAATTCAAATTAATAAAGTCCTGCTGTAAATGATTCTTCAGTTCCTTTGAAATTTCTTTTGAAAGAGTGAGAAGTCCTCAAAAATCACAATACTCATAAAATGGTTGAGGGGGGAAAAAAAAACCTTTATTCTTTCCTCTAGACTTCAGTGACACTATGAAGTTTCACATAATTTGCAGACTGCATCTCATAAAATACTGGCAAAATTTATTCAATTCAAATTAAATAGATGTAGCACAGAGTAATCTTTCTCTATTAAATATGTCACTTTTTGCAATTGTTTCTTAATATCCCTCACAGCTTCCATCTAAGATTAGCACTTTCTTTGCTGCCACAGTTTCACTAACCTACTGAATTATTCACTGAAGCATAACCTTCAGATATCAGGTTAGAAAGACCTTGATTATGGCAGGAAGTGAACTGTATAAACCATTTTTCTTTAAAAGAAAATTTCTCAGTGTAGAAAAGTCTGAAATGAGATAAGTATTAAATGTGTGTAAAAATTAACTTCATAATTGATAGGAATTTAGCCAACTGTGACATTCCTGTATTTTGTTTATAATAATGTACAATAACATTCTAGATATTATTTCATAGTGTAAAAACACGTATATTTTCATGGTGCTTATTTAAACTTGAAGTACAATCCAGGATATCCACGTTGGTCTCAGCTGTAAAACAGAGCTGTGGAATCTTTCACATGGATTTAACATACGGGACAAAGAATATTTGCATCCAATTCCTGATTTTGTCCTGTTTGCTGAAAATTACTTTTAAGGGGCTCTCAGCTCTGGAAACCATGGTGACAGAGTGGAAGGCTTCCCTACAGCAAACTGCTATTATTGACCATTACTTTGTTCCGAACAACTGTTGAAAGGTCATTTGAACATCTACCAAGGAGACAACAACTTTGGGAATGCTTTCTTTGCGAGTGTTGAAACACAAACTCACCACTTGCCTGCCTACTTCTCAGGACCTGTCCAGTGGCACTGAGGAGCTGAAACATAATTATGAAGTTTAATAGGCTTAGACACCCTCGCTTTTAGAGGTACTATGATAGTAAAATGTCAGGGCAAACAACATTCTACAAATCATTCTGCTAGTCATGTGTACAAATTTTCATAATGACTTGACCTAGAATAGGAACAAATTGTGTTTTCCTAAGGCGGGTGATAACTGCATAATTATGCAACTGATTCTGCTAATATTATCAGCCTTATGTTCCTTTCCCAGATGTCAGAGCAATGGCACAGAAGGAGAAAACAGGTGGCAAGATTGTGGGATATTGCATATTGGTACAGTTCATAACAGAATTTTCTATGTGGATTTGTTGACCATAGTTTGAAGAACTGTAATCTAAAACATGCTGCACAAGGATTTCACATTTCGAGTTTAGCAGGAGCTTCAGCAAATTTTCTGCTCTGCAACAAAATGTTCAATTCCTAAGACGTGTTTAAACCCCTTGCTTCCTCTTCTCTGTCTTTCTTTCTCTGAGTGATGTGTGTGATTTGTAGAGTTTTATGAACATGTAGGGGTGTCACTTATGGGTAGCTAAATTTGCATTAATTGACTATGTGAATTCTCAAGTCAGATATAATTTTAAAAGAATTACAAGCAATGTAAAGGAAACTATTGGTTTAATGAATTTTTAAAAAGGATGTATATAGATTGCTCTTCAAGGGTCCTTAGACAACAAGAACCCTCTGAAAGTAGTGTGGAATGTAATAAAAATTGGGCTCATGTTGAGAGCATATAGGTGATTTTTTTCCTCATCCTTTAGTAAACATTATGTGTACATACATCATAAGGATACAAGCAGTCATGTATCCTTGTATACATTTATTTGGTAATTCAGCTCTGTATTTATTCTGTGTTTATTGAAGAAGTATGCCTTTGACAACAAGGTCTGCAGCTGTGACATTTGAATTGTGGACCAAAAATGCGTGAGAAAGAATTAAACTTCCTATATGGGAAAGAGGCTAAAATGTGTACTTAGGGAAACTGGTCATTTTATACTTAGAAATATATGTTGGAAGTCACCCTGGGCATAACTTTGTGTACGCTGTTTCAGTCTAACTGCATCCACTGAAACTGCCTGTGAATTGCATCTAGTGTTCATAATTCTTTAATTATTGCATTTTTGCCTTTTGCTAGTGTTTCCTAGAAATTTTGTCAGGCTTAAAATAATTGGAAGCCAACTACGAGTATCGGCACTGAAAATGGAAGTTGTAAAAGACAGTAAAGATTGTGATAGTGGCTCTTCCCATAAAACAGACAAAATGAACATCTCATTATGTGCTTGAAGATATGATAACCTGAAACACTGATTAAAAGGAAAGCTATTAAACTGATTTTTTTTTTTCCAATGAATTGTTTTGCCATCAGGCTAGAAGGAAGGTTGTGTAAACTGAGACAAACTACTTTTATTTGAGTTTTACCTTTTCTCTCTCACTGGAATGTTTTGAAGAAGAATCCGTTTGTTAACATGTAGATTTGCCTTTAATGGAGTGATAGGAGAACTCAAAATATGTCAAGAAACTTCAATATCCTTGCTCAGTTTTTTCTGAAGTGAATTTATGAAAAATTTCTGATTCTGCCTATATGCTTTTACAGAATCCTTTAGAGTTGGAATTAACAAAAAAAACTATTTGGTGAAAAATTGAAAAATACCAGATCAAAACTTGCTTTTCATGTTAGGACTTTGCATAATTGATGGACAAGCTGGACTTTGAATGTTGCACTTTCTTCAGATTTGTAGGCATTTGGAAGGTTAATAGCAGACATATGTTACAGCGGTTGCCAATAGCAACCCCTGTGATTCTGGTTTGGTTCAAACAGCCATTCAACCCCACTTGTCCCCACTCATTAATTCCAAAAGCTAGCCATGCAGATTGTTTTGGGGGATGACATTTTACATGTGTGTCTGGCAGTCTTTTCTGTATGTATTTATCTAAACATTTATATTTCTTCCGTCACCACATTACACAAGTGTGAATGAATCTTGGCTGACAACATAGCTGTGAGGAATGGAGAGGGAGTATTATCTTCCCCATTCAACAGAGAGAGAGAACTAGGATTTTAAGACTTACTGAAAGTTTTAAAGAAATAGGTATCACTGCTGGATATTGCTGCTGAAGTGTTTGAGCCTTTATCTGCTTTTCCTTTTTTTCTTATGTCCATGGAGAAACAGCCTTGAGTCTCCTGTGCCAGAGGCTCCTCTGGATTGCTACCAGGGACAATAGCTTAGCTCTTGGAAAGGGTTTTGGGATTCTTAGCATTATTATAACAATTTTTTGCATGGTGTAATTCTGACTTTTAGACACATATGTGTGTTTCTATATGTATATATTTGTTGTTCTTGTAATCATTAAATATTCATTGCGATCGGGTATGCATATGCAAACGTTTTTGTGATAAACTGCCTGTACTACTTGATGATAGTCAAGCTACTTGTGGATCTACTTCTAGTTACACTGTGGAACCTGTTCCAACAAATGTCTGGGTTTTTTCCTTCTTAAATGTCCAATAGATACATCAACCATTCGCAATGGGATTGGGAAGGAGCTTGTGAAGCCATGGCCCAAGACATGTGAACTGCTGCTAAAGAAATCTAAAACATTATGCAGATAATGTAAAATGGAAATGCTTCTTCAGGAACTGATAAGCAGCTTGGAGAATAAAGCAACCTCTGAACCATTCTTTGAGGACACTCTTAGCAGCCCACTCTTGGACCTCATATCTATAGCTACCCCTTTCTCTCATGCCTACACTGCTCCTCCAAAGCTTGACTCTGTTTATACGTTGTGCAGTAGAGGGAAAGAAACAAAGATGAGAATGCATGCAATTCTGGTGACAGTAGTTTTCAATTCTTCTATCGTGTTTTGTAAGGGACAATGCACAGCCATTTCTAGATTATTTGAAATGGGTAGTGTCATTCTGATTGATGTATTTATCCAGCACACCTTCATACATTTCCTTTTAATGTCCTATACTTTCCAAGGCATATTCCTGAAAGTGCATGGTTAAGCCTGTTGGACAATCCCATGTAAAAGTGATTCTCAGAAGTAATGAGAAGTGTAGTAAAATAGTTATAAATACAACTTGCTATAGCACGGCAAGACTGTCTCTCCTTAGTCCCCTGAAGTCTGCTCAGCATAAGGAAGATAAAATAGCTGAATAGAGATGTAGTCTAGCTGGACTCTTAAGAAACGAGTGTGTAACTCTTCTGGCAAAGGGGCTGGATCCGGGCAAGCATCTCTCCATTGTGAACTTTTTAGGGACCGCTTTAGTAGAAGCTTACAAGCATGGTGGGATTTCCATACAAATGAGTGTGGATGTTTCTAATGTTAGCTGATGCATTATTACTCTGAACAGACCTTGAGGGGGGTCAATAAGGACTTTTTACCCACAGCAGACTTGATAGCCATACGTGTATGCAAATGGCACCCATTAGGAGAGGTAGTGTCTCCCTTCTCCTAAAAAGGGTAAGGTGTGAAGTTAACCCTCTGTTCTCAGGCATGAGCTGCTGCCAGTATCCATGTCTTGCTCCCTCCCAGCCCGTGCTGTCATGAGTAATATACCTGCATTACAGTTAAGTGTGTTCCTGTTATACAAGCTAAGAGGAACTAACTTCAGAGAGCTACTGAACATATATTTCCTTGAGTTGTACTGAAAGAAAAGAAAACTGGTGAAAGTCCATCTCAGACACATGAAATGGAGATGATTGTGAAAGAATGGGGAAAAAAAAGGTCCTAAGGAAGGCTGAGGAGGGCTAAAAAAAAAAAAAAAAGAGGAATAATTGGAATAAGAACAGAGGGAATGTATTTAAAGATTACAAAAAAGGAGGGAGATTCAGTATTCACAAAGGGGAGTGAAAAATTATTTTAGAAGAAAAACATACCAAAGGGGCTATGAAGAGGAAAATAGTAGGGAAGGAGGAAGAAGGGGGAGAGCAGGAGAAAGGACTGAGGTAAGAACAAAAGAAGGAACAAAGAAAAGAACAAGCCCCAGCTCACTCTGCAGTTATTGTATTTTGGCCATAAATATTTGCAGGTGGTTACAGTGGTAATTTCCCCACTTCTCCTCCCTTCTTCCTTTTTAGAAGCAGCACACAAATCACTAGAATCTCCAAAACCGATGAAACTCTCAAAAAGCGAGTTCTGCGTCTAAATCCACTACAGTCGCTCCACATTATCCACATCATTATAACAATGTTTTCCTCTTTTTAAGAGAGCTGGGAGGCACACGGAACTGGCCCATCATTGTATTACACTGAACTTGAAGCAGTCTCTCTCTTTAACACACAAAAAAGCTGTATATACATTTTTCTTTGAGCTCCATCAACAGATCCTGGGCTTGTTGCTCTTTGTGTGTTAATATTTTCAGTTGTACTTGTTATTTTCTTAGCTCATTTGGGCTTTTACTATTTCTGTCCAAATTAATAGTAATTTACAAGTGGGAAACATTTCTAGAAACTTGCCCCATTTCAGGCACTGGCATGGCTCTCCACAGCCACAGGAGGCTCCAGCTTCCCTCCGTCTGTAGCTGCTGAGGGCATCGTGCCTGCGACTCTCTTTTTCTTCTGTTGTGGAGCTTCTGTAGGAAATCAGAAAAGGTGTGCCAGTGCGTCTCTCACGTATTTTCATAATTTCTCTGATAATCTTTGCTCGCGGTTGCACTGTGCTCTGTGTGTGGTGGTGGTAGTTTCACCTGCCCGCTTTTATGTGTCGTTAGTTATCCCTGTGCTCCTGGATCTGGGCAGACACGTCTTCACCAGCAGCGGCTTCAGCATCGTGTCTGGGCCTTGTAAATCCTGGCAGCAAAGCTACACATGCAACAAAGGCTTTGTGACAAAACGGAACAATGACAATTAATGACAGGTAAATTTGGGAGAGGAAGGAGGAACACTCTTAGGTTGTGTAGAAAGATGCATTTCCAGGCTTTCGAGCGTGAGGCAACATTTTACAATTCAGGCAACAGTTTTAAAGCCCGATAGAGAAAGCCCTTCATCTGGCAGAGCTCAAAGCTGGTGTTAATGTCTGCCTTTTGCAGAACCTCTCGACTTTGGTCAGGGCTAGCTTTTGTCTGGTGGGAGCGTCACTGGGCGATTGGGGCATTATTGCTTTAAAAAAGACCTTAATTGTGTGATCAGTCTATAAATTAGATATTACCCAGTGTGAGTTGTGGTGGCGGGACTTGCCTCCTTGACTTCAGGGGGACCACTCACTTCAGTAAGGTTTTACATGGTCAGGACTTCAGGTTTAGAGAATAAATACTTTATTTTACAGCAAACATACTGTAAGAGCTTGTCTTACAAAATTATTCTGAGCTCTGCAAATGCTAAAAATATATGTTCATTTAACATGCAGGATTTTTGTTTACAATGGGAATTAAACAGAGGGAATGTCGGTGTAAGAAGAGGTGGACTTAATGGGTTAAAAACTGTGTAAATGTTACTCTAGTTAAATTACAGCTTGTTGTTCAGATGAATACTCTCCACTTCTCATATAGCTTTAAATTATGGACAAATGCTTGCAATTGTGAACTACCTACATTGTGGCTGCCTGTTCCCAGGCTTCATCAACCCTAGCTGTCCAATGGGATTACTGTAAGCTTTCACGGCAGTCTGCCAGCCACTGATCAGAAATTCATATCCCTGGATGTTAGATTGCTCTCTTTATTCCATCCTTGTGATGGCTGTGATTGCTGTCATGGTGTTAGGTTAGAAATTAGCATTTTGTGGCCCAAATTTTGCCATCCAGAACATAATCAGAAAAAAGAGGGGGGGGGGGAGGGGGAAGAAAAATCAAAGAACAGTAATTTCATCTGTCAAAGAAGGGAAATGCAGTGTTACCATGATACAGATGTCTACGAAACTTAGGTCAGGAAATGTTGTGGTATTTATGGTCCTATTTGGTGAATGCTTAGGCAGGTGGTGTTTTTCTGTTACTACAGACTTCTGCTTATAGATTAATGCTTTTCCTCTGACAAAAAAGAAAAAAGTAAACAAACAAAAATCCATCGGTGAAACTATAGGTGGATTTCAGAAACTCTTAAATTAAAAAAAAAAAAGATCTCTAGCAGATACTTTCAAGGACATGCTGAATTAATCACAAGAGGCTGGTTAGCAGGAGGTCAGAGAGAGACTTCTCAACATCATTTTGGGTCATATGTCTAGAGGCGATGGCAGTATGTATGTGCTGTATTGTAATATCCCCTTTCTAGTTTTCTTTCCTCAGTCAGAAAAGGATGAACACATATTGCATAGGGCTCTTGAAAGGAAAGAGATACTGGTAAAAATCAGTAGTTTGGAGGATTTTTCCTATTTAAAACGGAGTCATATCTGACTGGCTAATAAAAATATGTCGTTGTTTTTCATCAGATTTGTACTACATTGAGCAGTCCTCGTGTTCCTATATTTTATTTTCTAAATATGCTGTATCTGACTATAAAAAGGTGCTGATTAAAAAGCACAGTAGTAGTCAGTGATAGATTTAATGAACATTTATTATTGCTCTAAACAAAGAATTTTCTATTAACCTGTTTCAAAACAATTTATCAGGGATTATTACAGGAAATTATAGGAAAAAATGTTTAAAATTTAGTGTAGAGATATGTTTAGGTCCTTAAAGGTATCTTGTTATTCTTTTTTAGGCAACACACAGACATGCTAATTTTTCCTGTCACTAGCACTGAACAAGCTGGAAGGATTCTGACATGCGAGGTGCACAGATTCTGTTAGGAGCCTTGATTTTTATCCACCCAAGCTTATCCGTCATCTCTAATCATGCAAAAAGCAGGATTACTTAATCATTTCATTTTATTGAAAAGAAAAAGAAAGATTTACATTAAAATGATGACATGCAAGAAAAAAATAAATTGAAAATGATTATGAAGAAAATGTAATGTAGAGACTAAAGCTCCATTGGTTTTGTGATGCTCATTTAAAGCAATGATCTAGTAAAGCCGAGATATAAAAGTAATGATGATGTTAGCTGTTGAAGTATAACCATTTTATCTTTACATTTTAACATACACTCTAAACATGAGGTGTGTAGTCGATTGCAGCAGATAACTGAGGAAGATACTATTTCTCACCTCTGCTGTATTTATTCCTTGCATTAAGTTGTACCTTTGTCTGAAGTGTATTTTAGCACACAAATGCTAACATGCAAGGCATACTGGCATTTTCACAAGCACTTCAGTGTGCATGTGCCTAGCTGTTAGTCTTCCTACATAGGATATGCCAAAATTATACTGATTTTTAGACTACTTGCAGAAAGCATTGATTTAAGGCAAGTGTGAATTATATTTTGGAGATAAAATTAAGAAATTATTCATGGGTGGCTTCTCTATCTTTTGGATTTTAGACATTGTATTATATTTCCTGCTGGTTCTAGGTTTCATACACTTGATTTAATACATTCCTTTCTTTGTTTGTTTGTTCTCTTTACCTATTTTGAATATTTCTTTAAGTTAATACATTTTTATCTTATGTAACCTTTGTGTCTAGGTATGTCAGAATTTAGGTGGTAAAAGGGCTGGGGAAAATATACCTGCAAACAATTGATGTCACAAAACATTAATTTAGAAAACATATTATATTTTCCAAAATAAAGTGTGTTAAAGGAGCAAATGAGGAGACACTTTCTATGTATGTACAACAAGTGGTGTATTTCATCAAAGAAAATTTATTAAATAAAGTACCAGACTTTAAGTCTTGGTCTGATATTTGCATAAAAAGGTGCATTAAACAAGTAATTACATTACAAATCAATGTTTACCAATTAGGTCATTAATAATTCATTCTTCTGTACTAAGTTGAATGAATTTAAGGTTGAATACTCTGGTGCCAAATTGTTTTAGGTACATTAACATTTAATGAAATCTGAAAAATATCCAACTTTTTCCTTTAATACATAACATTTCTAGATGTTGAATATTCATTTATTTTAAGCGCTGAAAAAAGAGAAAACAAAGTTCAGGGGTTTTGTTTAGGTTTACATCAGTGGAAGAGTCTTGTATTGCTATTGGAGTTGAGAGTGAAGAAATAAGAAATGAACCAGAAAAGACAAAAAGAGGTGTGTGGCTATTTATTTGAATTCAGTCATTTTTGAAATATTTTCTGACATAAGCTCTGTGCACTGCTTGGCTGTCATAACTGACTGTTTTGACAGGTAACCTTCTAGTAGCAGGGAAACGGTTAAAAATGTCATAGAGTAAAACTGTATCAGTCAGAAAAAGATTGGAAGTCCCATACCACAAGAAAAATTCCTGTTTATATGTTGTTTCTGAGTTCTGTTTTAGAAAGGATACAATTAGTATTAGAGAAAAAATATTAAGTAGATAAGAAATTTAGCCTTTTTATAGCTTCCTTATGTTGCTATAAAACCCCCCCTAAAACTCTGTCTGCTTCCATGGAAATTAAAGTACTGCTTTTAGTTAAAAAAAAAAGACACACTTCCATTTTTTGAAATATTTTCTATCTTTCCTCTTCTTGAACACATAGGTTCACAAATCCTAGAAATGCAGCTGAACTCATAGTGAGATATTTTAATATAGGACAAATGTCAACATTCTGCATAGTGACTGTGGACAATTTTAGGCACAAGAACAATGGATTTGTAGCTTTTCTTCTGATAATACAAGAGAATATAAGAGATTTTATACAGTATACAGTTACTTTCCTGTAATGAAGAAGTCCACTGATTTTACCAACACAGACTGAGTAATACACCGAGGATAAAAAGAGGCGTTTCAACAATAAATTTTCTTCCAGACTAAGTAATCTTTCTGTACTGCTGAAAATGAATTTAGGTAGTACTTATATAAGTTTATATAGCTGGTGTTATCTTACATTGAAAGAGTTATCTTCCTGACTGATTCATACAACTTTCCTTAGTTAGTGTGGTCAAACATCTTCGTGTCAAGTTTTCTTTCACAGAAGTGGAAATATTTTTTTTCTTTTTTT
>VZTO01007608.1:39202-52586 GCA_013400615.1 Syrrhaptes paradoxus
TTTCCCCCATGCTGGCTAAGGTTATTCTGATGGTATGATTCTTGTTCAGATGTGGAGTTAGTGATTTTTTGATGGTTGTCCTGAAAACAAAATTATTTACTGAAAAAAATCAGGTCTGATCTTATATTGTCTTATTTCCGTGCTTTTATATCTGTGTACCTAAAAGAACTGCAGTTTATGTTTATAATTTGGGTATTTGCCTGGCCACTTGCAAAATGTTAGCAAGAATCATGTAATTTTGGATAACATTAGACATTTTTATCTAACCAGTATCTTGGATTTTGCAATATTTGTCATGTTATAGTCCGAAGAATCTTCTTTTGTTCCTTCTCTGGAAGGATTTTATATTTAATTTTTTTTTTTTTGGTATTTTCTAAAAATTCACTTTCATAGATATTGAAATGTTCTTTTGTTAAGTTTCCTTTAATTTCTGATAAATTGTAGCTATAGTACTAAATGCAGACACTTATTATTTGTTAAGCATCTTTGAATATGAAAATCTGATTCAGTTATTAGGAATAATGAAAGCGTAATGTCAAAACAGCAAAGAAGAGTGACAAAAACCTGCAACAGATGTTAGTAACTATAGTGTTTAAGCAATAGGTGGCAGTGTTAGCTAAATACTCTTTGCTTTGAATTGGAAAAGAATGGGAGTACTTAAGAGGAATAGGACTTGTACACAATTGCAAATTTGTGCAAACAAATTCTACATCATTAAAGATGCTTTCGAAAAGTTTTCCTAAAAAACTTTAAATTCGATATCCATTATCACTTAAATGATCTACATTTTTGTATCGTGTGATTTATTAGTGAAAACATGATATTGGAATCTAAAATATTCAACTTCTGTCTGAAAATCAGAACATTTTCCTATGACATACTGTATTTGAAAATGTCATCCATTTTAACTTCATTGCATATTTATGTTCATAAACACCAATATTACAGAAATTACTTTTCTGTTTTATGACAAAGTTATAAATATAGGACCTAGTTAATACAGCTTATAGCACATAGTACTTCTGTAGAGATTACAGGGTAAACTTTATGAATTCTTTTAGCATGTACAGCACAGCACCACAGAGTATACCTGCACTGATCTATGAATAGTGTTTCCCTCTTTATATACAAGTAGGTACTCTTTTCCCAACTTTCAGAAAAACATGTATTAACTGTAAAGGCATGGCATTCCTTAGCAAAACTGATGCTTCAATATACATTTTTCTACTGAGTATGCCAATATGCCTATTTACTTAAACATAAAATGCTTCACAAAATGCAACATTGTACATTACAATAAAAAAGACAATTAGTTTAAGCCATTTTAGTCCTTTGAGTGTTACTTATGTAAATTTCATCATATAATAATTAAAATACCATATTGACCAATGCAGCAGCCATATTCCATACCATGTGTTCTACCTCTAGGATACAGCTTTCATACGGTAGCACTTCCAAGAGATGTGTTCATCAGTGTGTGATAGAAACAGTATGCTGTACTTTTTTAGTTTGAAAGGGGAAGGGGGGGAAGAGACTTGCTATAGTATGTAGTTTTAATTTGATAACTACACCTTAACTATTTACTATGTTATATCTATTTATTTTTAATCTAAAATTAGGATGTTGCTTGTAAGGAGTAGAAAGGTAAATGGTAATCATGCTAGAGAAAGAAGGTAGTGATGGATAGAAGCAATGATGAAATGTGTCTGGTAGGGAAGTTTTTTTCTGTACCACCATTTCGTTGCTGCTCTGGGATTACAGCAAAATGGTGGCTACTTATATTTTATGGAAAATGTAAATTTTATGGTAACCTTCCTATAGACTCCAAATTGCTTCTCCCTTCCAACCTTATTACTGCTTTGTTAGAATGAGCATGCAGTTTGCCTTCCGAACCTTGTAGTACTATGGAAATGTAAAAGCTCAGCTGCAAAATTTTGCATTGGCAATATAGACTTTACTTACGTTTATATGATTAAAACAAAACACAATGAAATGGGAAAATCATCTTGTTTTATAACTAAGATTAAGAGTGGATTCTTGTTTTGCACAGGACAGAACGACTGTAGCTGAATGCAAACATTTGAGACACCTTTTTTTTTATAACACTTAGTCTTTATTATCAAACAATTCTAATAAGTAGCAGATCACAAGAAGGAGAAAGATAAAGTCCTGATGTTTTGCTTTCTAGTCTTACTGTTTCTCTGTTCCCAATAGTTGACATGGCATGGAGTGACAATACTGTCTTGTAAAAGATCCCCTTATCTACCTCCTTGGGTAGGTGTTCAGGTACTGAAACAGCACTTTACTGAAATGGCTTTTTGGTTGTGTCACAGTTTACAGAAGGGTGTTATTTGTGATGATATGATTTTTCTGAGGTACCTAATTTTTAGAAATTAAAAGAATTAGAATATGTGGCTTGTAAATCTGATTTTTATTAACTACATGTGTAGAAAATAAGAGAATGAAGGAAAGCAAAAAGCAAAGGGAAGTGAACAGAAGCAAATTTTAAAAATGAAATGAAACAGAGAAAGTCTGAGAAATATTTCAATGCTGCCTTTTTCTTAAATTCTGAAGGGAAGATTCTGTATAGAAGCTTTTGTTTCAGCAATTACTCTATTATAGTTAAATTGTATTATTTTAATATGGGGCATTTTTAACATGCAATTATAGCTCTCTTGAGGTAGATAAATATTTAAAATTAAATGTACATAATATTATCTAAAATTTCAGTGCCTAATTTTACGACGTGCTTCATATATAAGTTACCTCAATTTTGAAGATGTGACATTTTAAATTTTAGAAAAAAAAATATTAAAAAATGAGCTTTCAGAGTCATGTTGCACTCTTTGTTTATTGGGTGGATGTAAGTGAGGTGATAAAGTATTGAATTTAAAGCATGTCATAATGGAATGCATGTACTGATGCTACTTATTTTTAAGGAAGCAGGCTCTTCAAGGAGTAAATTCTTTCTTTGAATGTTTGTGCATCTTATTGAATTTGGCATTGTGGTGACTGTAATAACACAATCCATATAAGAGAATACTTTATCTCCAGAGGTACTGGTTACCTATAGGCAGAGGTGGTGAATGGATACTTAAATTTATACCACTGTGCACAAACACACTATCCTCCTTAGCATGTCATGGCAGCTGGAGACAGAAGAGGTACTATGTTCCAAGTATTCCTTTAACTTCCCGTTCATCCTCCACACTTTTTACACAAGTGAATCTGTTGATATCTCTGAGAGTAAGTGGTGAGTCACAGCATTATATAAAATCAACATTGCTCTGAGTCATTTCTGATTAGTGCATAAATTTAAACATCAATATTAATTTATTTGTAGTTACTTTGTTGTGAAATGGTCAAACACATTTGAGCGGAGGTTTTAAATATAAAAACTGTAATGAGTTAAATTTCTGTGATGCAATCACGAGCTTCTAGTTGCAATGCAACCATTTTTTTTGTTACTTCAGTTTCTTATTTATAGCCTGAAAGTTGGCAACATTGCTAGAGAGGACCCAGTTAGGAAACGATCCTATTTTGTACTTAACGAACAATACACTGATCTAAAACTACACAATCTTGTTTAAAGTTGATTTTTCTTTTTCTTTGTAACTTGGTTATTTTCGCCTTATATTTCCATGCAAAGCTCAGAGTGCTTTGAAGTTCTGTGCTAAATGAAAAAATACCCAGGTAGATCTAAAAATCCATTTATCAATTTTGCATGTTTGAAAAGAAACCATGTGCTCTTTACTTTTATTTTAGTAAAAAATCATAATCCTAAAATTCCCTACATCAATTAATGTATTTATATTTTAGTAATATTAATCACACTGTAAAGCATAAATTTACATTACAAAATATGCCATTTAAAACTGCTAAATAGTAACATAAATATTTGTGTAGCAATCTATATATTTCTGGTTTATAGAGAGGTTCTGTAGTCATTTGTTTTTTAAGTTCTCTCCTGTATATAGAAATGCAGCTTTTGATCCTTTAAAACTGAGGACATATCACTGCAAGCATGTGTTGTGCACAAATTTCAGTGGAAGCACTTGAACTTGCATAATAATAACAAAAAAACATATTAAAACCCCACCAAACTTATAAAGTGCTCATGCCAAGCCAAAACAACATCAAAAGTAAACTGAATCATGTTTAATCCTACAAAATTACAGCTGTATAGGTTAACATTGGTTTGGTCCAAGTCTGTCAGTTGCTGTTGTGATCCCTGTTTTCACTGTAAATCAGACTGAAATCAACTGTGCCAGCAGATGCAGTTAAAAAAATAATTACATGTAAATATTTATGGCATATTGCTGTAAATTTGGGAGATAAAATATGACTAAAAGTTTAAAGTAAAAAAAGATGCATTTTAAATCCCTAATGAGGTATAAAATATTTAAACATTACATAAATTTGTTAAAAAATTGTTGCAATGTTTTCACATATAATGATACTAAAAACATGTCTGTTGATTATTTTATTTCTTTATTCCAAAATATTTGATAGCCATAATATACACAGAAACTATTTAGATGATTTTTATTTTGTATTTTCATTCACCCATTCAATTACATTTTTTCCATGGACTACTCTAAATAAGTTACTTGCTCTATGAATGTGGTCATTGAACAGGTCAAAAGTTTTGTGCTATCCAAAAAGACCCACCAACCATCAGCTGTCTGATAGCTTGCTTTATCTCTGCAAAACTTGCTATTCACTTTTTAGTATGTTTAAAAACTTTTTTGGAATCCACAAATACATTAATGTTGCCTCAATTAATTACTGTTGAATAAACATAATGCTTTATATAGTGTCCTTCAAAACTGAGGTTTCAGAAGGATGTTAGTTTTGATTCTGAATTTTCAGAAATTATTGTAATTTGATATGACTGTGACTTTTATATATAAGAACATTTGACTTTTCTGTTTTATTTTACAGTTAAAAAATTTTGATTAAAATAACATTTTATATTGTTATGCAGCACTTTTTTAGTGCAAATAATTTTTGTTGCCTTAATGTCAGTCAAGGAAAAAATTATTGCTAGATAAATATAGCTGATCACTCAAACCAACAAAATGAATATCAATTAAAAAATGCAAAATCAACAGTTTTCTTTCTTTTTTTTAATTTTTTTTCCTTTTCTCTTCTGATGCTGGCAAAGATAAAAGCTGTGCAATTACATTTCAGCAGCCAGGATTCTAAATTTCTGTAGATTTGTCAATCAGAAAGCTCAATTTATTTGTTCACTTTTATAAAATTTAGAAGCAGAGGACAGAATGGCAACCTGGTCTTCTCTCTGTACTGGTGCAGAACTGTTTCCAGCCTGTATATTTACTTGGTAGTGTTTTGGACAGTTATTGTAAAATTGCCTAGCGGTGGGCCACTGTTTGCTCTCCAGGGAGATTTTTCTATTGGCTAAGTCACAGTCAGTTTTTTTCTTTTTCCCCTACTGATGTATTCCCTTTATTAATTTCCTCACATTACTCCTAGTTATACCTCCTTTTACTATGCTAAATAATTCCTTTTATGCTAAATAATTCCTTTTTTCCATTTTTGAGTTATCACTCTGTAACATTGCTGTTCTCCTTTTTATGGAAACTGTCTCAAATTGGCAAGATCTAAAATATGCTGAGTTAAATCCGCTATAAAAGACTTTATTGACAATTACTATAACTTAAACACAGTCCTGCTTTAATAAGCTCGGCTAAAACTGAAGTTTGAATAATTTTTGTTAGCTGAACCAAGAAATCTATTAAAACGAGCCCTCTATTTTGAACTGTTTTGTGGTGATGTAATGGGGACAAATGATTAAGCATAGCTTAGATAGCCAAAATCCTCTGGGTCAAATTACCCTGTCTGCTGAGAAGCACAACAAGCTTGAAAGAAACACAGACGCCGGACAAATGTTTCTGGTAAGAGGAGGAGAAGTAGTACAAGGCTGTCTCCTTTTTCCAGGGCGGAGGCTAATTTCGGTGGGCTCTCCTTTGTCCTCTGGGAGTTTTCCTGAAGGCTGGACACTGCCTAGTGCTGAAAACTGTGGATGCCCCCTCCTGACACGCTGCTTGCTCTTACCATCTGTGGGAAGGGGGACTTGGTGCTGCAAATTTGGCCTTATTCTGCTCCTAGCTTAGAGAAGAACTGCACCAGTTCATTAACTGCATGTGCCCATGAAGCAGCGGGTAGGTGCTGGTGCAGGGCCAGAATCGGGCCCTTCTTACCAACACCCTCACCTCCAGGGTCCTGTAAAGGCTGACTGAGGCACTGAGGAGGGAACGTGCTTCACGGTGAGTATTATCTGCAGTCAAAATCTCTGATGGATTTTGATCAAACTTTGTATGTGGGAGGGCCCGGCTGGGGACAGGGGAACAAACTCTGGGCCTGCCGCCGCTGGGGGAGCTGCGCTGTGGGGTGAATGCACAAAAGCTTCTAGATTTTCAAAGGAGGAAACAGGTTTCCCTGTTAATCTTGTGCCCTGTTGGGAAAATTTGGATGGTAAACATAAGATAAACCACGTCTAGTTTTCTAAACTGCCTTCTAATTCAGCTGCCTTTCCCTGGAGAGAACCCTGAATGTAGTTAGAGAGCCTTCCACACCAGCAGCCTGACAAGGATTGGAAAGCACCGCTATAACGTCGCACCGATGCATGCTACCATCATGGTTACAGCGAGAGGGTCTGCTGCTGTTGGATGTTGTGCATATGACATTAGTAACTCTCCATTTGCATCAGGGCTGCTTTTGCAACATAGCAAGTGGATTCTACCCTGGATGAAGTTAATGGAAACCGAGGGTTCATTCCCTTTGACAAGTTAGACATGTTTTAAGAGCACCTGTGTATGCTTAAATGGGGACTTGTTTTTTTCCCTTCAATTGCTTATTTTTGTAAAACTTTGGTTTCTGCATCTCACAGGATATGAATTTGTACAAAGCTTTCAGTGTCGTAGTGATGGCTGTCTTTATTACATTACTTTTGCTGATCAGCATATTGGTTCTGATAAGGCTGCTGAGATTCATCTTATTTTGCAGAGTTTAAAGCTGTTTTAGAATATTTTGTCTTGTCTTACAATATGATCTCTTACTGAGGATATCTGAAAAGTGACAGATAATGTAGGCAAAAATCCTACGAGTAGGGGTAAACGTTTTGTTTCACAAGTACATTTAAAACCTTCATTTTTAAAAAACTCTGATAGAATGTATTTAAAAGTATTCTGCGATCCCTTGGAGCATGTAAAAGGTGCTCCATGTAAACAGATTCTTCTGCCCTTGTTCTTTAGACTGTAGTGAGGCTGCTGAAAGATTTGAGTGATGGTTTAATGTTTTAAATTAAATATAGATTTGGGGTTCTGAGCCTGCTGAGTTGAGTGCTGTAAACATTGGAAGACCAATCAAAACAAACGTAAGTGACACAAGTGATCTTCATTGAATCATTTGGCATTTCTCTTGACTTGTTTAGAGACAAATGCTTTTGTTTCCTTTTGTGGAATATTGTTTCTAGATCTAGTCTGAATTTTCATTTATAGAGAGTGCATCACAAGATAAATGGCATGCTTTTACCTTGAGCAGCTAGTTAAAAAAAATGCAGAGCATAAAGCAAGGGAGCCATGGCATTTGGAGGCCCTGTTTTCCTGGTGTGATTAACTGTACTCCATTCCTGATCAACAGTGCTGCCTATTTACAGTATCCTAACTCTATCATGTGCTGTTTATGAGTAAAATTTCCAATGTGAAATTGCTATGGCTGAGAAGGAAGAATTATTACGCACATGTGTGTGTGAGCATGTGTGTGCGTATTCATTAACATTTGGGGTAGCAGGTGTTGAGAGCTTTTTTTCCTTGGTGCAAATACATTTTGCATCTCATGCTGCAGTCCTTTGTAAGCAGCAGCTTAACATTCCTTTTATTGCTTCACTATAAGGGGACCATGCAAGCCAAGGCCCTTCTCCAGTGCTAACAGCTCCAGAATATTGCTCAGCTAAGCGATGAGGAGGGTATGTATGCTGAAAGGATTTCAGGAAGAGGGTTATCATAGAAAAACAGAAACAAAAAAGACCCTCAAACCTGAAAACATTTTAATCGGTTAGGAAATGGGGGCAAGAGAGTTAAAGCTTTATCTTAGGACTTTGGGTGTAGAAGAGTCGTTGTAAAGACTGGACTTGAATTGGAAGACTAGATGATCATGTGCAAATGTAAGGATATGATTGTTTCAGTTCTGTAGTTAAAGAGCTGGGAGGTGTAGCAGAGCAGCCCATGGAAGGGTATTTATTTATCTATTTTTCCTTCTTGTTCTGTACAACAGCTTGACCTCTCTACTGGATAAGTTGATCTGGTGGTCCTCTCTTTGGTCCTTTTAGACCCTTCTCGCATCCACAGTCATGCTCATTATTAAAAATTGAACTAACTAAGGAGAATTTCCTTTTTTTTAATTGCAGCAGAAAAATATGGTCCTTTGTAACAAAAGGAGACTGATGGAGGTAAAACAAAGGTTAGGCCATTTCAACAACAATCACCTAGTTGTGCAGTATAGTTCAAAGCATGACACAGAGAAACAGGGAAATAATGAACAACCCATGCAGAGGTGACTTTAGGAGAGAGTAGAATGAGATGTTAAAAATAAACAAAACAAGTCATTGATGGTAGCTATGCTTAATACAAAATGTATTTTTCCCCTTTTGAAGGGCAACATCACACATCTTGAATGTCTCATACTGGCTGAGAAAAGAAAGACTAGTTAGTGGCCAAGAACACCCTGATGTTATGTGCTACAAATTGAAAGTGAAGGTTACTTTCTTGTAGACTTTATCTTAAAGCAGTAAAACGGGTAGCTGCTGCTACAACTGAAAGTATTGATTTTGTAATTTCAGCAAATTAAGAACAAGACAGAAAACCTATTAAACCTTTCCACTGATTGCCAGGGCACTTTTTGGTGATGCCGGTGCTGACATTAAAATTACATGTGCCTGTCTCTTTAAAGCCAAACATATACATTTTACAGAAGATGGTGCCAGTTAACGTGCTGAAAAAGGATCTTTATAAATCTGTGTAATTTCACATTTCAGATGTGAAACTTTTGAAGCCTGATGACATGAATGTCAAGCAGCACATCTAAAATTTTCATAAATTATGGTTCATGTTGGATGTGCTTTTATTACATTTTAATAAATTAAAATTTTCACAAAGCCAGAAGATTTTTATAATAATAGCAAAGATGGTAACGCTAGTAATAGCATTATCTGTCAGATCTATGTAACAAAGGCTAACAGAAGAAATGATCAAATGATATTCTTTTGTATCTTGTATAAAACAAGTTATTTTATTACGGTAGCAAAAAAACAACTTCTCTTAAAGCGATATTTAAATTACTTTTAAAAATTGGTGTAATTAAATTCATGTGAATTACAATAGTTAAGATCACTTGTTTCATAAAAGACTGTTTTAAAGCTTTGCTTTAATATTACAGAGTATAAATTAAAATGTTGCGTCTTTTACAAATGCAATATTTCTAATAGTCCTTAACGAGAAAATTTTTCATTAAAAGTGGGGCAGGGCAAGGGAAATTATACCTGGATCCACTCTGAACACCCAATAAAGATGTAAGTTTCCAGTTTATCCAATTCATAAATATTTTGTTTCATCTGAGCAGGTATTTGGCACCATTCCAGTGTGTAAGCAAGCATGGGTTTTACACACACATATCTAATTTACAGGCAAGCCATCATCTACATTTAGTGTAGTAACCAGCAGTTTGTGATGTGCCTGTAACAGAGATGCAGAGTGATGGAGGAGGCGGTGGGAATGTAAATTTAAAAAGAGAGATTGGTTTTGTAACAACAAAAGCAATCTTAAAAACTGTGGGGGACCACTGCTGAGAGGCTGTGAGCCAAAAGTCTTCATCGAACAGACTTCAGGAACTTGTAGCAGCTGTTTACACCATCCCTAAATGTCTGAATGAGAATGTGCAGCTTATGTTACCAGTGAAGCAGCAGAATAGTGTATGAAAATGAGTACCAGGTGTGAAAATGTATATCTAAAGATAAAGGTGTAGTATGGTGAAGTGGATTTAATAGTTAGAAATATCTGGAATAAGTAGGAGGACAAACTTAAGGAGAGCATAGAGCTTCAAACAAATGAACAAACAATTTTTTTTTTCTCTGCTGAAGAAGTAATGCTCTTGGGGAATGCTGGAGCTCTGTAACCACCCTTACAAAACCAACAGAAGTTCAGGTGATAATGGTGACTCTGTGCAGCGTGTCTCTTCAGTTTACGAGGAATGAACTTGCCTGCCTGCCTACACAGAGCTATATCTCTTCCCTTTGTTTTCACAGTAGGTATGCCAGGCTATTGTTCCCTATGACGTTGGGTACACATTGCATATTACAAGTATTCTCAGATAACACCTGTAACACCACAAAAACACAAAAATGTTGTTGCTTTATTGTACTGCATAGGCAGAAAATTACAGCTCCTGCACACCTCACGGTTTGGGTCTTCATTAGACCTGGAACAATGAATATGAAGAAGAGAAAGATTCAATAACAGTAGCTACAGGTGCACACATGAGTCACGGTGGTCTAAGTACTTACAGGTGACCACAAGGATAACCACTTCCAGATGATGGTGATTTATTGGAAGAGACACAAAAGGGAAGTTTTAAGGAGGAATTTAAAGGGTTAGAGATTGGTCACTGCTTGAGAGATAACACTTTATTTGATGCAGGATGGCTTCAATAACCCGAGAAGGGGTTTTAACTTACCTTGCTAGAGTTCCTTCTGGACATTTGACAATGCTGAGATTTTATTAAACCTACTGTCAGTTTGAGCCTTCACCTGAATATCTCTTTGAACTGTCTTTTCTTCCTATTAAATATTGTTTTCCTTTCCTCCATCACAGGTACCCATTACCTGCCACTCTCCTGTAGATCTATAATTTTGCCAGAGTTGTGAGTGGTGGTATTTCCGCCTAAATTTTATCGCAGGGTTTTTTGATTTGTTTGTAATTTTTTTCAGATTCACCAGAACTTTTGTGTTTGATTTTAATTGTATATGCATGTATATATTTTGCATATTCATATGTGTATTTACATATATAAATATCGACATACACCAAAACCCGCCACCTATTTGTTTCAGGAAGGTGGAAGAACCAAGAATGGGTGGCAGAAGGGGCACCCTAAAACATGCAAGTCCTTCCTTTACTGGATTTAAAGTGAAGCATAGCATGCCAGTCTTCCACATCCAGGGAGAAGACCTAAAAATTCAGACTGAAATAATCATAGACTCACAGAATCATAGAATGGTTTGGGTTGGAAGGGACCTTTGAGATCATCTAGTTCCAACGCCCCTTGCATGTGCAGGGACACCTCCCACTAGACCAGGTTGCTCAAAGCCTCATCCAGCCTGGCCTTGAACTCTTCCAGGAAGGGGGCATCCACATGAACAATGAATAATAATTTTTTTTCTGCAATCCAAGAGATGGATGGAGACATAAACAAGAAGAACCAGTAACCAAGTAAGGTGAGACAGTTGCTGGAACAGCACACAAAAACTGGAATATAGTCTAGTGTACAGGTCCCCCACAGTCCTGGGAAGTGTCTGAGTCAAAAGGTCCTTTATGGTGTTCTGCAGAACTTGCTTTCCATGTGAAACACTTGGAGAATCTGGGTTATGATGCAAGATAGAAAGGGGAAAAAAAATTAAATCTCCCAAAAAGCTGCAGTGTAGGAGAATCGTGTCCTGTGCACCTTTACTTTCCCACTGAGAGTAATAGAAATTTTTTTGACACACATGAACCTGTGCTCAAGAATGCACATGTGCACACTGGAAAACACTGATCTTTATTAAAATTTGATTTTTGCCTTGAAGCCTATCCAGAAGTGCAGAACCAGAACTGTCCAAAGGCCACTTGAAATTGAATCATCAGGTGATGAAAAGTTTGGCAGAAACATTTTGACTTTGTGGAAGGTAATTTTGGATACCAATACCTCAGGTTTTTTGTGTATTGTAAATGGCAAGAGCTAAATTAATTTGCATAGTTAAGATAAGGTTACGTTCCACTGCTGGAATTGTGAATTAGTCAGAAAATGTGTCTGCTGATGTTCTTGAGGTATTAACATGAAGATCTTAAGGGCTGATTTTAAGTTGACATACAGTGAAAATAACACTTATATTTGAGGGGTAAAGTAGGTAATATTTGAGGGATGAGAAAGTTAATAATGATTATGCTAATATGATTCTTTGATAAAAGGATTGTGCTAAATGAAATGGTAGCAAACATGGGATATGTTTGTAGTACTTGGTATAATTTCAACTTAAGTCTGCCCGAGTTTCACCAAAATAGTGTAAAAATAGCATAAGCAAAATAAATTCCTACAAGTGTAAACTGAAGAAAAAAACAATTAATTTAAACCATCTTAAATAAATTGTTGAAATAATTAAATCACATTCTTGAAAAATGTCATCAAACTAGATGAACACAGATCCTTACAAAACCTACAGTACTACGTTTATGTACTAGAAATAATGACAATTTTTGTAGGCATTGAAATAGAATGTAATTACAAATAGTGATGAGGGAGATAGGAAATGAGAAAAAAATATTTTCTGACAGTTTGTTTTCTTCTGCATACAGTGTACACTATTCACATATAGTAAATACACAACATGCATGCCTGTTGGAGTCTACATAGGGTTTTTTATTGCCTAGGTTCTGATTTTCCTTGGTTTCTTCTTTCATCTAGGGAAGCAAACTGATAGGAAACAAGCATTCCTTTATGAAGAATTGACTTTTTCATTGAGAAATCGTTGAGTGCTAAATGTTCGTTGATGACCTGAAAAATGTTTCTAAGGACAGCAAAAAGGAGAAATCTTTTGAAGTTAAAAGGTAATTTTTTTTTCTCTTCCATTGCTTTCAAACAAGAATATAAAAAGAGAAAGAAACAGGGAGAGAAGAGTGAGAAGAGAGAAATTATGCTTTGAGTTTATGGAATTTAAGTGGTGTGTGAAGTTCATAAAGGAATTTTGGTTTTATTTTCTTAGTTCCCTCCAAGTTTTCCTTATTGTTTAGTCAATGTTTCTACTGGGGCAAATACATGAAAGAAATTATTTTCTCTTGTGGTTGTGACTAATAAAGATGTGGCTAAAGGCAGAAATGATAAAATATTGTCTTGAACCAAACTTGGAAATAGTCAAGAAAATATCAGGAGTTTTCCAGAAATAATTAAGTGAAAATCAATATCTCTGTTTGTCAGTTCCTTACTACTTGTTATCTTTTCTCTTTTCCCTAAGAAGAAGGAAGTGGGTTACATTTTGGTTTTGGTTAAGTCTCAGGATTTTTGGATTTCTGAACTTACTGAAAACATTCTCCTTCTAGCTTCTTAGGCATTATCC
>VZTO01007609.1:0-27264 GCA_013400615.1 Syrrhaptes paradoxus
CGTCACGGAGCAGATCCTCCACGCAGGGACCATCGGGGTGTGCCCTGTGGGCAAGCAGAGCACCCCACATGCCAGCCCTGCCCTGGGCTCCTGACGGAAGTCACAGCAATTAAGTCATTGTTTAAAGAACTTCCCTGCATTACATTTACTGGTCAATACTGCTCTCTTGACAACCCTGACCACATTTTTTTTTTTTAACTAAAAATTTCCAGTGCTTTGCACAGTCTCAGCACCTCTCCATTCCACGAGGAAAAGGGGAAACACAAAGAGGCTTGTCCTAAACTGTCCAATGTTTGTGGCAGCACAGGGACTGAACGTTGCCTTCACTCTCAGGCAGTTACTCACGTTGAAGGTTTTGCGTTGTTACCTACCGTCGTGGAAACAGCAATCACTCATAAGGACAGAAATATATTTAAAAGTAATATGAACCTCAGAGGAGTTCCCTAATGTTTTATTCTGTTTTTTCTGTTCTCCCCCTCTGCTAAAACCAGCTTCAGGACACTACCATGTGTCCCCGATGACACAGAAGCCCTGGAAGTGAGCATAGGGAGGTGTCAGCAGAAAGTTACACGTTTCAGTCTGAAAATACAGAAAACCAAATACACAGGAAGGGATCTCTCCAACTCCAGATCCACATCTGTGTTAGTCCACTTGGATCTTTGGTGACAGATCTCTTCCTGCTATGTTTGGGGAAAAAAAAACAATCTTTCTAGGCATAGCTACCCCTCCAAAGGACCTCAAAAATATAAAGGAAAAAGATCTCAAAAATATCTCATCTTCTGCTTCCATGCCTTGCAGGAAAAAAAAGAAACTTATTCCTAAATTCAAATATTTTGGTGAAGCATTTGGATAAAAGGCGTTGAAAAAAAAAAACTTTAAACCATTTTCGCTCTTTTCTCATTTTTATTGCAAAGTCAATATAAGTCTAGACAAGGAACTTGCCTGTAAATTCCAAGCTGGGGATGTACTCCTCCTTGCTGAGGGTTTACTGAAAGCTTTTTCCTCCCACATCTTGCTCTGGATCATGTTCTCGCTATGCAGCTTTGAGTAGCAGGTTGAGGAAGATGACAGACTCCAGATCTCTGCAAGAACCAGATTATTTTGCTTAGAGACTCTCAGTGAAACAAAACACAAAAGTTATCATTTCAGATAACAAGCAAACACACATGTGGGTGCCAGGCAGCTCTAGCCAGTTAAAGCTGCCAGTGATAAAAATACCTTCATTCCCAGTGTGGGGAAAAAGCGGTGGCAAAAAGCAGACTTCCTCCCTGCATCTCCTGAGCTCTGCCAGCTCAGCACCTCTGGACACTAAAAAAAAAAGCAAAAACTAATGAAGTACAAGAGCTCCCTGACTCTGAGCAGGACGAAGGCTGTTTCCCTGTCTGCTCATGCCGGTGCTTTCCCTGGCAGATTATCCTTAACTCCCAGGGAGCCTGAGGACTCTTTGCAAAAGCCATGCCCTCCTCCAAGCTGTTTCTGAGCGGAGTTTCTGGTGAGCAGAGCTCTTTGAAGTAACACTCTGCTTCCCCTACAGAGCCTTCAGTAAAATCAGCAACACCAACCGACCTGAATCTCACCTCTGTGGCTCAAACTACTACAGCCACATCCTCTTCCCTCACCACAACACTGCTGGCATCGACTGCGCAGGGTAAGGATGGAAAACCCCAATTTTTGCTCAGGCAGGACCAACATCCCTCCTTATCCAAGCAAAACTGGGGGCATCAGAAAGACTGGGCTGCCCACGCCATGCTGCTTATTCAGTGGCAGCAACTTTTCAATCTCTTTGAATCTTGGCTAAAAGAGCAGCTGTCGTACTTTTAACATCATTCCAGCTCCCCAAAAGCATGGGGCTGGACACGACCATGCCCTCGACGTGGCAGCTGCACAGCAAGCCCGTATCAGAAAAGCCAGACCATGCTTTACCGGGTAATGGTTTGCGGAGGAGCCCCAGGCACCCCCACAGACCTCTCCCAAGCTCACCTCTCATGTACACTCTAAATTGACTGCACAGCTTGCGAGCTGGACATCTTGACTTTTTTTGGAGGGGAAGTCTCATGCAAACAAAGTTTTTTACGCCATAGAAACCCAACAGCTCTCCATATCAGCTTCAAGAGTTAATTCTCCTTTCCCGTGTTTTCTTTCTCCAGATGAAAAGACTACTGGAAGCAGAAGCACAGCAACTTCACCGCCTCCAGGTACTTTGTCCTTTCATAGGGTAACAATAATTTTAGATAATTTCAGGGCAATTAGCTTACTTGGTTCACATGGTGTGGGTTATCTAAGCACTAGTCTTTATCTTGGGGCTGAGCCATCAGTAACACCCAAAATCACGTCTGGTATCCTTACAAGACCAAATGCACTTACCATCCTCTGCCTGGAATGGACTTGAGCAGCTGAAAGACTGATCTGTGTTTAGGAAAAGGGAGACCTTTTAACATCTTTAAAAAAAAAATAGTTTTGCTTTTGATATTTTGCTTAACCCAGCCTGTAAACAAAAATTAGAGAATTCAGTAAGAGCTTTCTCAGAATAAGGGCAGAATCCAAGAGAGCGGGGAGGCTGAAATCTGCCAGATTCAGCCTCAAAAATCTGCAACAGTCAGGACAGAAGCTGCTCTGCCTCCCCAAGTACCTCCAAGATCTTCTCTAACGCAAGCAAGGTTAAAAACCCGTGGTCAGCTCTGCCTGCACAGATGTCCAGCCAGCATGCCTGTGCCCCACTAAGCCAAGAGCCCTTTGCATCCGAGCAGATTGCTATTAATTATAACCCTGCTTTATACCTGAAAAATTACATACATCTGTGACTACAGAAATGTTGCTGATGCTTCCAAAAGCGAAGTCTCTTGTTGTGCGAGACCCAAGATTTCCCAAGGATGGGGTATCCGTGCCAGGCTCAGCAAAACACAGCTTCTGCCCACCGCCGGTGCCTAGAAGAACGATTTCAGAATGAAACAAAGGGTTTGATGACCGGTGAAAAAATTGCCCAGCAGTAGTCCCTGATTCTCAGGGCTTTTCTGTTCCGTGTGGCTAGCTGTTTCTGAACCAGTTAGATTTGCTATTTCATACAGTTTCCTCGTTTTTCTTCTGACTTTTGGCAAAATCACATTCCCAAGTTTTCTGCAAGGCAGGAGCCCCCGTTTCAGCTGCACGCCCTGTGGTCTCTGCAGAGTGCCAGGAGCTGTTCCACACTTCTCCGGGCAGCACATGCTTTTGGCCAATGCTGCTATTGGGAAGGTGGGGATGTGAAAGGAGGAAAGAAGATCTTGCTTGACCTACAGATGATATTCTGAAGCTCTAAAGTATCATTTTTAGTCTCCTGACAGGGCCTGTAGCTCTTTACTAAGGTTAGTGCAGATAATCTGGCCGTTCACGCATCCAGCAGGAAGCAAAGGGTTTTTTCTCTGTACAAGTCAAACACACAGGCTAGCTTTAAATTTGCTTGCACAGGCAGTGGAAGCAGCTGTCACAAACCAAACAGCTTCACGAGCCAGTTCATCCCGCTGAGAACTGGAGTCCTTGCTCGAACAAACCTCTACACTGCTCAAACCAGCTTAATCACTTCTCAGTAACCCAGGACAGCACGCTCACTAATTCCAACTCCAAGGACAAGCCGAACAGTCAATCCACACCCATATTCTGCAGAATTTCTTACCCTAAGCACTTTTTTTTTAAAGTCTCAACATTATAGATGTGCTATTTCTCATAAACCTTCCTAATTCACTCTTCCAGTATTCAGCTGCTGTATCTGCCCAAAAAACCTGCATCCGGGACTGCAGAACCTGAACAGTTTATATAAGGGTGTTTGAATTTTGGTTCCCTGAGTTTCTGTTTGGACATGGAAAATAGTACAAAGTATGTTTGGTGGGAAGGTTTTAGCCTGAGTGTGAATTCCACGTTTTCCCAGGTACCACCAGCCCTGCTGTGAACCCGTTCTCCTCCCCACGCCCATTAATTCTTCTATTAGATGACACTCAAGGCCAAGACTCACCTTCTGCCTTTCTCTGTGCAGGTCAAGAGCCGGAGAGAAGCGAGAGTACCACAACAGCAGCAACTCAAGGTGCTTTTTTCCTTTCTCACGCAGAGAGATGGTTATCTCTAGATGCTTTACAGCCCTTTTCACAGCCAACAGCAAAGCCATCACACTGCTGTCTTCAAGGCAGCATGGTAAACGGCCAGCGAGTACCTGAGGGATGGTGGCAATCCCATCTGGCCTTGAAAAGCTTGTACAGCTCCATGGGGTTTGTACAGCAGCACTTTGGGGCAACCTGTTGAACCTGGGAGCAGTGGTTGTGAGTCACAGCAGGAAAGGTGCCACTGTGGCAAAAGGTTGCAAAACGAGGGAGCCAGGACAAGCTCCCCCTCGAACACAATGCCAGACCAGTCCCGCACCCGCCACGCTCAGCTTCATCACTCGGGTCCCAGCAGAAAACCCCATGGGTGTTCTCAGACTGTCGATAAAAGGGGCCACACCAAGGCAACCCGATTCCCACACAGGTCTGGGTATGTTAACATCAATGGGGCTGGCCAGAATCTAACGTTATTCTCTCCAATAAAGTACCAGTGTGAGTCAGGTCCTCTAGCATTGCTAGGAATCCTCTTCCCAACCTTGGCAGAAAGACTTTTACATAAAGCTACCCTTTTTCCTCTCTTGTAGGCACCTCAGAGCCAGTCACCCTGACACCAATGTCCTCTGGCTACTTGCCTGTGCCCACTCCGACAGACGATAAGTCACCACTGACGGTGGCAGCTTTTGGTAAGGTCTCGTGCAGCCTGGGGAAGGGGGGGATCTGCTCTGCCAGGCCAGGCTGGTTTGGACACCCAGCTTCAAAGATGCTTCCCTGGAGAGGGCTCCACCTTCTTCTTCAGCATGCCTGATCCTGGAGTTTCCAGAGCACAAGGGAAAAACCCTGAAAAAGAGAATTGTCACCAGCAGGCAATAAAGCACCTAATAAATACTCCCGGTCACACCAAGTGTACAAAGGATGGACAATTTCAAAGTCCATCATGGCCACATCTGAGCATGGGATCTTAGTCTCAGCACCTGTGTTTGCTCCAGCTCCATGTTAGGACAAGACCAGGGCACGAACAATCCCATGCTATGCCTTTGGTTCCCTGATAGTGTCTATAATAAATACACTACCCAACCGGAAGCTTAGGCAATTTTTTTTTTCCCTGCAGACTAGTTGGGTCCTCACTCCCACCCTGCCTTCCTGCCTTCCCCTGGACAGTTGCATCCTGCTTGGAAGCAGCCAAGTCCTCCACATCCTTCAGAATGGGGAAGGATGGAGCAAGAGATGCCAGACCTTAACCTGGCAACAGATTTCAAGATAGGCACGGGGTAGATTTAAGAGACGCACTCTGCCTGGGGCTATACTGTCCCCCTCCTCCATGAGGACAGGCAAAAAACCCAATTTACTCATTTCTATCACGCTATAGGAAAAAGTGTTATTTCAGAAGCATTTTTAAACGTCAAGTGTTAACTTCTTAGGTATTATTTGCTTATATCCTCCAAGGGAAGGCATGAGAAGTCCTGAAGCAGTTTTAACAGGACAAGATTCCCGTGCAAAGAATAGTTTGATTTATTGAAGCCAGATGTCAGAATCCAATCTGCCCTTGGCCACTGGTTTATGAGACAGATACCATCGTTCACAGTCTTCAGCTTGTCTCTCCCTGTTATATTATGTATTGTTATGTATTATTATCTGACTTTATACACCTTTAGGATAAGATTTACCAGCTGTAGTAAGATCATACTGAGTTCAATCAATTCCCAGTGTAATCGGGTGGCTTCTGCCCTCCTGGCACTGCCTTACCAATTAAATATTCCTCGGAAGCCCTTTGAGGATAAGGACGTTCGCTCCTGTGACTACTTACTTCTCTGCCTATTATGTACCATGCTCATTTTAATGAAAATATTGATTTCCTACGCACGTTTTTATGACAGTCAAAGTCTCTCTACTACCCCAGGAGCCAAGGACAGGCACATTGTTGTATCAATCGCAGACAGTTCTTCCCTCCATCCCCAGGTGTCATCAGCTTCATAGTTATTCTCATAGTGGTTGTGATCATCCTGGTCAGCGTGGTCAGCCTGAGGTTCAAGTGCAACCGCTCAAAGGATTCAGAAGGTATTTGCCTGGGGTGATCTGTCTTTCCCTAATCAAAAAGTCAACAGTTTGTACATGGCTCTGGCAATTCCTAAAAGATGTTTTTAAAAAGCTTATCCAGTGGGGCGGGGGGGTTGAAGCCAAACTGGATCCCCCAGCCCAGACCCATCCGTGCAAGGAAACATCTCGAGTGTGCTGCAGTTCAATGTGCAGATTTCCAGAGGTGGGCAGCTCTTCCAGCAGAAATCTTGGAGTTTAAGAGTCCTTTTCCCTGGGAATCCCATTTCCCACTAAGCAGTGCCCACTAGAGGGCAAGGCTGCTCTGCAGCAGGACGGATAACTGCCTAGAGACTGAAAGATGCTAGTGACCAACATGCAGGAAGGCATCAGTCCTGCCCGTTATGTCACATTAGCTGAAGAATTTTCTCTAATCAGCTCTCAAGTATCCCCCGTGGTGTCTCTAATATCATTTAGATTTCATTTATAACCCTGTACAACGTAATTCTGAATATAGCTGATGTTTTACTGCTTGGCTGGGATGTTTTCTCACCCGTACATCACCAACTGCCTTTCTCCCTCCAGACAAACAGAAGCCAGGGGCCTCCATGGTGTCAGAGAGGTAAGGCTGCTCACACTATTCACATCCTATCGAAAATGACAATTCTATTCCAGAACTAATTTTAGCAAAGAAAAGAGGCTGCTTTGGTTATTTGAGGTGGAAGCACTTCCAAGACATCTTTGAGACAGGTAAAAAACCAAAATGAGCGTTGATAGCACCTCATCGTCTGCCCGGCAGAATCAAAGGTAGAAGTTCAATACTTAGGGCCCTCATTTCAAAGCTGCACTGATACCTGTGAAGACTCATCACCTTTCCAAAACAGTTTGCCTGTCTTTCTTTGCCTAGATACAGAACTGAGGTCTAAACTTGGGTTTCTGGATCTCAAAGCAGCCTCAGCAAGATGAGATCAAGTCCCCAAAAATATCTTCTGAGACACCTATTGCTGTTACCTAGCACGAGCAGAATAAGGTGGCCCCAATCCTTCGGAAGAGAAGCACCAAGCAGAGGATGAACCCCATGGTCCATCACTGCTACCCAAGAGGAGAGGCTGCATGTGGGAAAGTCACAGAAAACAAGAGCTGGAAGGGACCAAAACATGTTGCTCCTATTTTCCCATCTGATAGTTTCCTACCAAAGTAATAAACTCTGTTTTGGAAAAAAGCAAAGGACACAGGGAGCAAAGTCCCCACATATTTAGGTGCTAAATTTGCACCAACATCAATGGTTCCCAAATACCCTTAATGATCATATCACAACAGGGGGCTGTGCCCCTCAAAGCCATCCAGCCTCCACGGGCACTAAATGCATGGCCCAGGGCTCAGGGTGGGGAGAAAGGGAAGCTCCACCTTCCTAACACTTGTAACTCTCACTCTTGAGAGAGACGCTGGCAATCCATGAGCAGCAGCATCAGATGTCAGAATATCCAGAGCTCCCTTTGTGTGACAGATATGGGCACAGGACAGAGGGACATGGTAGCGCTTCCTTTTGTTCCTGTTCTGGCAACGGCTGCAGGGCTGGAAGGTAATTCAGTCACTGAGAACCAGATCCAAACTGCTCCTTGATTGTCCCTACAAGTAGTGACACAGGTGACAACGGCGATTTCTGTCAGGCAAACCAGCACCACATCCAAATTTGTCTGAACACACTGCTCGTTTCCCCAGGGATCTCTGAACCCGTGTTCAGACAGGGCTGGGGAATTTGGCACTAAGGACAGGCCTGAATCAGGACAGCAGCTCCAAGGGCAGTGCAAATCCACCCTGGTCCCACGTACCAGCCAGCCACAGCCTTGACTGTTTGCTTCCAGGTGTGTGAAAAGAAACTCCCTTTTCTCATTTTCCAGAGTAGTTCATGCTGCCTTCTCTTCCTGACAGCTGCTCGGCCGGCACAAGCCAGAAGGAGAACAGCATCACCCTGATCTCCATGAAGAACATCAACATGAACAACAGCAGGAGTTACCCATCGTCAGAAAAGGTTCTCCTCTAAGCCTTGCTTTGTACAGAGTTAGCTGGGGATTATTTCTCTTGCTGGATAGGAACATGCTTTTGAGGTATTTCTTTGCTCTACTATTCCTTCAGAAAGATAATATAAACCAGCTGCCATCAAACTCCTAAAGGACCAAACTGGTTCCAGTGAGCCTGGGTGCCCACCTCAGGTTTATCCAAGCTGCCTGAACTCAAGGTGTCAAGTACACCTCACGTCTGTAGGTGCCACCACCTAGGGCCAGCCACCAAAGCTGGAGTGAACCTCTGAGAAATGAAGGTTTCACCCTCCAGTCCAAGGTTACCCACTCCTGCTGCAGAGGTGATGTGGAAGCACATCCCCATCAGCACTCCCAGATCCATTCCACACACGCAGTTCACATCATTTTCAGTCGTTTTAAAGCTGGGATTGAGTCTGAGAGAACACATTGCTTAACTCCTTTTGCCAGCCCAAGCAGGCTGCTGACGCACCAGGTTTTGTTCTTTTTGCAGGTGCTGTGAAGCCAAGGGCCCAGAGCTTGAAGCTGACACATGACAACCAGCGGTGACTTTCTAGGTTCTTTTTTTTTCTTTATTTTGGGGAAAGAGCAAGGGTGGACTTTATATATAAATTATTATGTCTTTTCTGGTCAATATATTTACAGAAGCATCCCACGTAGCTTCCCCACCTGGAGCCTAAGGGCTTTCTCCAGTTAGAGCCTGCCATGCGCAATGGGTGATATCTAACTCTATTTTTGATACGCCTTCAAACACTCCCATTATTCCAGCAGCAAGAAGCGCCAAGGCACCGTCTACTTTGCTAATAAACCGCTGCCTTAGATTACTGGCCTTTATAGTCTGTGCCAGCCAGCCACAGGCTCGTTAATCAGCGTGGCCCCACATTGAGTCAAACCCGTGCGTTAGAAAAGCACGATCTGAAGCTGAAGGCCTAATGGGACTTAAATGGCCAAGTCCTGGGTCAAATCCCAGCATGATTGCTCCAAGCCCCTTATCCTTGGTGCCCTCATTGTCCCCACGGCGGTGGGGATGATCATATCCACCTACCTCACAGGGCTGTTGTGAGGCTGTGTTAATCAATGTCTGTAAAGCATTTGGAGAGCCATGAATTAAAGATGCTGCTGAAATGCAAATTGCCAGCTTAAATACTGTATTATTAATAGCTGAGCTTCAGGCAGGCAGATCGCCATCTTCCCGCAGGGCCAACATGCTCAGAGAAGACTCATCATAAGTGCAAAGAACAATGTCTCTGCATAGACAGGGTTTTATCCAAGTATAAAAAGGAGTGGCCATAAGCAAAATGCTGAGCAACTTCAGCTCCTGAAGTTTGGTAGCCTGAGTTTGCTGAAAGAGCTTCCATCTTCTGCACTACCACTTTCCCAGAGCTTCCCGATGGACCAGGAAAGCAGCATCCCCCTCCACAGATCAGCCAGGGCACCCACCTTACCGCAGCACCAAGAACCACCAGCACACCCCCAAGTCACCGCAATACCAAGAACATTCCTCCGTTAGGCTCCACAGTGCAACCGCTCACATGTGGAGCCAGCTGGTTCCCAACCCGAGCTGGCTCAGACCCCGCTGCCAGTCACTCACCACCTACAGCAAAATACTTAAAAGCTGAGCAACCAAGGATGATGGAGATGTCAATACCCAGCCTCCACGTGACCGTTAGAGAAACAATGCGCTGCTGGGTATTTCTGGAGGTCTCAGCTGCCTCGTTCAACAGCAAAATGTACTAAAGCACCAACTCTGCAACTGCCTGTGCCTTTGCCCATCTTCACCTTGACTCCTGCTCGCAAGCTTCAACAGCTCCACAGTCACAGAATCACAGAATCAATCACAGAATCACAGATTCACAGAATGGTTTGGGCTGGAAGGGACCTTACAGATCATCGAGTTCCAACCCCCTGCCATGGGCAGGGACACCTCCCACTAGCCCAGGTTGCTCAAAGCCAGTCAACACAGACCTCCAGAGCACCTTGTCCAACCGGCAGCAGGACGCTCAGATACTGCCTTCTCCTAACGTGAGTATCAACATCCATCAATCCTGACGGCAAACTGTGAAGTTAAGGAAAAAAAGATGCAGCCAAGCACTCAAAATAGGCATCGCTGCACACATTCCCCTGCACAGTCAGATGAAATTTAGGCTGATTCAATTTTATAGGATAGATAGATGTTTGCTAGAATGCACAGTGCTAGAGGGAGCTGTGCTTTGCGGCTGGCAATGCAGTGTTCAGCAAAATATATGCAACGTTTTCACAACTCCTGCTAAGATCCAAAACACTTTCTGTCTTTAGTGTATGCACCAGGTAGTTTCATAAGCTTTCTTTTTTAATAAATGAAGCTTTTCTGGTAAAATTCCTGAAAAGTAAAATGACATCGCTCCACTCACCCAGCCTCCACCAGACCAGTGAATTTGCTTAAGCACAGAATGCCAGGTGATTCCCAGCTACATGGATCCAGACAGCTCCAGATGCCAGAGACCCGTGACTCGGTGCATGGAGCATCGCGAGCAGGTTTACAGTCTCAGGAAGACACCACAAAGGCAGCTGGAAAATACCTGTGACATCAGCTTGTGAGTGTCAAGCTTTAACTAACATCCCCTCCTGCAGACGAGGAGACAAATCTCTGCAGACCTCTGAAGACCATCCCATGGGATCTCAGTGCTGCTCTAGTTCTCCTTCCTTTGACCTCCTTCTTTGAGGGACTTAATGAATAACCTGAACCTCCTCCAGTCTAAAACTGATCCGCATCCAAAAGCAAAGTTCCAACTCTGACCTTGTTCAAAAGAAAGAGGAAATAAAAAATAAACAATGGAAGAAAGCGGCATCACCAGCAGTGTGACCAGCAGGTCAAGGGGATTCTCCCCCTCTGCTCCGCTTTGGTGACCCCCCTGCAGTGCTGCCCCCAGCTCTGAGCCCTCAGCACAGGACAGACACGGAGCTGCTGGAGCGGGGCCAGAGGAGCCCCGGAGATGGTCCGAGGCTGGAGCAGCTCCCGTGCGAGGACAGGCTGAGAGAGTTGGGGGTGAGCAGCCTGGAGAAGAGAAGGCTCCGGGGAGACCTTCCAGCACCTTCCAGTGCTGAAAGGGGGCTACAGGAGAGCTGGGGGGGCTCTGGATCAGGGGGTGCAGGGACAGGATGAGGGGGAATGGTTTTAAGCTGAAAGAGGGGAGATTGAGATGAGATCTGGGGAAGAAATGTTTTCCTGTGCAGGGGGTGAGGCAGTGGCCCAGGGTGCCCAGAGAAGCTGTGGATGCCCCATCCCTGGAGGGGTTCAAGGCCAGGCTGGATGAGGCTTTGGGCAACCTGGGCTGGTGGGAGGTGTCCCTGCCCATGGCAGGGGGTGGCACTTGATCCTTGAGGTCCCTTCCAGCCCAAACCCTTCTGTGATTCTATGATGTAACTGACGTAACCCCCTGACTTCCAGTCGCTGCTGCTCACGTGAAAGGAGAAGTCTCCTCCAAGCCGCTGTGCCCCCCCAAGCACAGGGGTGGAAGCCCCCAGTCCCCTCACACCCGGCTCCACTCCCCCACTGAAGCACTGGCCCCGTCCCCTCAGGCCTGGCTCACACTGCGGCAGGAGGGGCCCAGCCCCGGCTCCGCCCGCGCCACCCACCCTCTGAGGGGGACCCGCTCCTCCCGCCGCCCCTCAGGACGCTGCCCATGACGTCACCGCGCCTCGCCACGCCGTCAGGCGGCCCCCGCGCGGGGCCCGCTGGGTGCCCCAGTCCCACCGGCAGGGGGCCGGGGACTCCCGTACCCAGCGGGCCCCGCGCGGCCGCCGCCTCCGCGCACNGGGCGGCCCGGGGAGGCGGCGGGCTGTGAGGGGCGCGGGGGGCGGGCGGGCTGCCCCCGGGCCCGCCGCGGCCGCCATGACCTACACGGCGGAGCAGCTGGACGGTGTGCAGCGGTGAGCGGGGCTGTGGGGAGGGGAGCGGCGGGGCGGCGGGGAGAGGCCGGTGGGGGTGACGCCGTGCGGGCTCGTTGCAGGATAAAGCGGTGTCGGAACTACTACGAGATCCTGGGGGTGGAGAGGGACGCCAGCGAGGAGGAGCTGAAGCGGGCCTACCGGCGGCTGGCCCTGCGGTTCCACCCCGACAAGAACCGCGCTCCCGGGGCCACGGAGGCGTTCAAAGGTGAGGGGGGCGGCCCGGCCCGGGGGCTGTGCGGCGCGGTGACCCCCGGACAGGCTGCCCCAGAGCCACAGCTCCGTGCCCTGGGTAACGGCATCGTCACCCCGGCGCCTGTGGCTTGGTGCTTTTGTCGGTGGCTATCTGCACCTCCGCAAAATGCAGCCGGTGCTGGGCGAGGTTTGCCTTGTAACCTTCAAAATACAGATTTCCGTTAGAGGCAAAGGGGGACGTGTCCCAGATCTCATTCCTAGACACTGCTAAAGGTCCAGAACGATGTTTGGGAATCCTGCAAGCGTCAGACCATGCGGGAGGTGTGTTGTGTAATCAGTAACTGCTCTGTGCCATGAGTGCAGTTTTCCATATCTATNTCTCCTAACATCTCATCTCAATTTCCCCTCTTCCAGCTTAAACCCATTACCCCTTCTCTCACTACACTCCCTGATGAGTGTTTCCCCATCTCCCCTGTAGGCCCCCTTTACATACTGGGAGGCTGTTGCAATCTAAACCTGTATCAAGTGTTAGCATCTAAACTCTTCCATCTTTTGCCTCTTCCATGCTGTGTTGCAGCTGTCTACAACAGCACTGAACAGCAGAACAAGGAAAGGAAGATAGTCATTCCTAGTCTATTAGAATAAGGAGGTTTTGAAGGGATTTTCTTTATCTTTTGTGCTACAGTTGTGTTTCTCTGTGAACTTGTTTATATCTGTGTTCTGGCAAAGATCAAGGAAGAAGATGAACCAAACAAAAATGTTTACTTGATGTAAGGTGTGAAATAGAAATGCTGTACAGCTTCACGAGCACCTCTGCCCACAGAAAGACTTGGAATATGGGCCTGCATTTTAATTAGTCTCTGCTGTTATTAACTTTATTAACTGTATGTGGTATATGGAAATGCACTTCTGTATCAGAGCTTAGTTTGATCTGATAAAATCTTACATTCTCAGTCTCTTGACTGAAGTGGACTCTCACCTTAGTTTTGTAAGTGTTTCAACTCTCTCCATGTATTTCACCACTTCCGTCTTTCTCCTGGTATCAGTGACAGCAGGAAGTAACTCCCATCACAGGTAATGCCGATGTTGTAACACTTTTTTTACAAAGGCAGTTCTTTCAAATGTAACTCTTTGGTCGAGCACCAATTTTCTAGGCCTGTTTGGGTTTTTTTGCTGCTCTGCTTGTGAAGTCTGAGATCTGGAAATACTGTGTGATATGCCGGTGTTAACGCTTCTTTAATTCCCTCTCCAGCAATAGGCAATGCTTTTGCAGTTCTGAGCAACCCTGAAAAACGTTTACGATACGATGAATTCGGAAGTGACCACGAGCCTGTCAGCACTGGCCATGCCAGGCACTATAATTACTACACAGAATTTGAAGCAGACATTACACCAGAAGAAATATTCAATGTGTTTTTTGGTGGGCACTTTCCTACAGGTCAGTATCTGTCTGCAGTGGTTTTGAAATGCGATGAACTGACACTAGACCATAAAGGAAGCTCAGCTTCTCTTGGTACTGCTCTGGGAGTTGATTATACATCTGAAAAGCATAAAAACCTTTTTGGATTTACTCTTTTCTCCTTTCCTAGTCTTTTATGCCTGGAAAAGCTCCCTTAATGCATGGGTTGAAACTTCAGATTGTAGCAACTCCTTTCCCAAAAAAAGCTCAGAGCCCAGCCTTGCTGTCCAGGCGTGCTCCTAGGAGAGGGAGCTGCCAGTGGGGTAATGGCTGTTGCTGCCGGGGCAGGTTCTCCCAGCCTCTCTTGAAAATTTCTGACAGTACTGGTTAGGGGTAAGAACATTTTAGTCTGACAAGGAGTTAGGCTGTTTGTTTCTTGGGTAGGCAACGTTTTAATATCAGCTGTAGCTGAAATCACTTCTTTTTGTTGCTTTTATTCCCCCTGCTGTCTGAAGCCAGCAGTGGTATGGGATGTAGAATAAGGTATAGGTGGGAAGGGATGAGAGGTATCTTTGGTGATGGTGTTGTACTTGAGACACCTTGCTGTGTTCCAGTAAACAGTGTGGCAGCAGCTCCTGGCGTTGTGGGCTGAGTTCCCCGATAATCAGGAAAACATAGGAGCTCGTTCGACTTGCGACAGCTTGCGAACTGTAAGGAAATTAAAAATTCTTAGCTTAGGAGGTGATGGCTGCTAGGAAAGGCTGGCAGTTACGGGATGTACAGTATCCAGTAACAGAATGGTAAATCCGTACCTGTAGTAGCTCTGTGCGTCTCAGTCCAGCCTTGGTTTTTGTATTTATAGTAAAAATAGGAAGATACTGCAAGATCAGTGGAATCCAAAAGTAAATCTGAAAGGCATGTTGAGCTCAGGAACCTTCCTGGCAGGTTCTAACAGATTGTTTTAGCACTCTTGTAGATTTTTTTTACCTCCAAGGTGTGGTATAAAGCAACATATGCGCTAATTACTACTGCCTAAAACCACAGATACAGGTAATTACTTACAAGCATCCCATAACCTAACTTTGTGGTAGCATCTGGCAGCTAAGGGGACCTCAAATTGTTTTCAAAATTTGATCAGTAGATGTGTAAAGTGAACCAAACTCAGCGTGGTGTAATTCCACACACATTCGATTTCTGAATTTGCAAGAAATTGCACCTGTGTTTGCCTTTTGCCTTGGCCACCAGTGAAACGTTGCCCTCGTGGAATGTGACCGCTTTTTAGCTGTGGGTGACAGGGATGCTTGGAGTTGAGGACAAGAAATTGAGTAGGTGTGGGAGGAATTTGGGGATGGCAGGTTTAACAGGTAGAGTAGCATGAAGAAGTGGGAATTTTTATTGAAGTAGCAAAGAATAGGAAAATAAAAATATAATTTCTTGGTAATAGGTGTTGGTAGTAAACACTGGTTTCCTCAGGAAAAAAAAAAGGGTCTAAATTTATGTACATTTTCCTAATCTAAAAGTGAATTTTAAATTATGGAAAATCATCACTTGGGTAGTTTTCCAAATAGGTGAAGTCCCTGCAGTTTCTACTTGGCAAGAGAATTTCTAGTAAAAGAGTGTCCAGGTAGTTGATAAAACATTTTTTTTAAACTGCTGTAATGTGAAGTAGGACTTGTATGCGTGAGCTGAAGTTTGTGCTAAGCCGCAGTGTTGTGCGGGTTTTTGACATCTTGCTGTCACTAGGCTTTCTGGAAATCCGAACAAAAAATGTAAGCCTTAAAGGAGACTCTCCGTGTGTTGCAGTAATAATGGGTAGAGGCTACAAGTTGAACTTTCTTCTCATAAAAAATAAATGCATATGAGAGGAAGGAAACTGCTGGCAGAAATTCTTTGAGAAATTCTTTGAGAAACTTAGAATTTGGGAACAAGTTTTTCTAGGGACCCTGCAAAAGCCATTCTTCTCATCCCACGCTTGCTTCTGATTTTTCACAGTGTGATAAAATATTGTCTGAGGAGTGTTGAATGACAGAAATGAACTTTCTTTTTCAAGAAAGAAGCTTTCCTTCTTCAAGCCAGCCCTGTTTGGCTCTCTGGTGGAGCTCTGACTGCAAACATACCTAGACCCTTGGAAAAAAAATCTTTGAACAAGCAACAAAACAGATGTTTTGACACAATAGCAAAGGTTGCTTCTGCCCAGCTTTCTTGCAGAATTCTTTGGGAGATTCAGAGAAAGGACAGGATAAGGGTATAAAATAATGTAACATCTTTCCCAGGGCTTAAAAATAGATTTGCATTTCTGGTGTCATGATGAGGCCATAAATTTCAATTCTCTAGTACAAAGACATTCTGAATTTCAAAAGAGGAGAGCACAGCTACTGTTAAAATATTCAGATGGTGATAAGATCAGAATTCACGCTTCAAATCGAAACAGCACATGCAATTCTTTCCTCATTTTAGGCTTTTTAAAAAGAAAGCAACTACATTCAGCGTGCAAGAAAGGAAATCCTGAATTGTACTCCTTTTTTGTACTCAAAAAGCTATTTTTAAATCTCTTTCCTTATTATAAAATAATTAAGTGAAACTATTAATAGCTTGAAGTAGAAATGAGTGTAGAAGACCATATTCAGTGATTATGGGAAGCCATAATTCATGACTTGAGTCTGGTGAAGCAAATTAATTTTCCTTCTTAGAACCTGGGAATGTAACACAAGCTACAGCCTTGCAAGCGAATGTGACAAAACCAATATTAAAAGATGAGATACAATCATAAAAATGATAGCATGTTTCTGCAGTTTAATTTAAATTAAAATGGACTGGGGGCAAACTTTATCATTTCTCTGGTCCACTTTTTGGAACGACGTTATTTTGACATTTAAATCTGAGGTGTGTTTGCGCTTTTTAATCCGAGGTCTCACAACTGTCATTCAGGATGTGTGGCATAAGCCTGGATAATCAGGTAGAAACTCAGAGAAGTGCAGGTGATACCAGTAACTGGATGAAAATCATGACTCTCTCCCTTGGTTTCTTTTAACAGGAAATATCCATATGTTCTCAAATGTAGCCAGGGATGCGCACTATTATCCACGGAGGCAGCGAAATGAAAGAGTGTGGACGCAGGAGCAAGAGGAGGAGGAAAACAGGCCACAGGTAGCCAGGAGGAGGGATCTCTTGGGCTTAAATCAGGGTGAGGGGTCCACTTACACGGCTGTTTGCAGGACAGACCTTCCCTGGCTTAAATGCTCACTCTTTATCCTCAGGTGCTGCAGCCAAATGGATGTTTTCAAAAGTAACTAGATTGTCTTTTATTAATCGCTACTTTAAAAATACATCATATTGACAGGATTGCAGGCCTCAGAGTTTCTGTTGCCAGGTGGTTTTCCTTTTAAAAGATCTAGTGGTTTGGTAATCCAGCACAATTAGTCCAAATGTGGACTGATAATGGATACGGAAGCACTGGCTTGTCCCCGTGGTGTATTTAATCCCTCTGTAAATCAGCACGCGTTTGCTGCCCGGGTGCTGCCCAGGCTGTTTCCAGCCCAGGGCAGGGTGGGTCAGGGATGCTTTTCTACCAAATAAAACCTCACGATGGCGCACAAGGTGTCATTTGTTGCTACCGCACATGCCGCCTGCCTTGGAAAAATCTTCCTCCAGAGGCAGCCTTTTAACCTAACAAGATCATTATCCAAGGAAGGTGAATTTTTCCTCTTACAGTCAGGCTCTGAAAAAAACCTGATACCTCCTATAGACAGCTGAGCTAGGGTGAATGAATCCCACCTCCTACCGCGTCAGGTATTCTTGCTGCTATCCCAGGGCAGAGAGAAAAATCTAAATAGCTGCATAATATATTTTGCTCCTGATTAGAAGAGGCATTTTAGAAGGGCAGTTTAAAAATCAGATGAAGAGCAGAAGTACAGATCTGTGTTTTCTATATGGCTATCAGAGCTTTTTGCTCCTTTGATTTTCTTTTTTCCCCCACACTCTTTTGTTCTACTAAATTCATTCAAACAAGAAAAAAAGTGCTTGCATCCTGTCCCAAGTTACACTATATGTGGTATCTTAACCCTTTCCTTTTCAGCCATTTTATCCAGTGTTTGAACAGAGATTGAGATGTTTAGAATGCCTGTAACAAACTTCAGAAAGCCGTAGGCACAAATAGGAATTGCGACGTGTTCCTTCAGTTTGGATTGTCAGCTGGTCACTGACAGGTACAGTGCTGTGGGCACCTGTCGCCTCGTGAAGGAAGCTGTAGCTGAAAGGAATGTTGTGAAAAGATAATTGAAAGAAAACTGATTTAAGAGATTATTAATAAAGGCTATTTTGAAATTAAAACGTCAACCTCTCAAAATTCGGAAGTACTTCTGCTTTTTTTCTTCTAATACATTGTTGTTCTGTGGCCTGGTGTCTGTGAACAGATGTATCTTTTTCCATCTGTATCTTTTCTTGTCCACTGATTATTGTTGTTCTTTTTCAGAATTCATATTCTGCGTTTCTTCAGTTGATGCCAGTTTTCATAATAATAATAGTGTCGGTTATAACTCAACTGATGGCCACTAACCCGCCCTACAGCCTATTCTACAAATCGTAAGTCATTTAAAAACATGTTTTTCTGATGTTCGGTGTTGGGGATAAGGAGGTTAGACGGAAGCCAGACTTGATAACAAAATGCATGTTAATGTTCTGTCCTGCTCTTTCTAGAAAGTGTTATCAGTTTGTAAATAAGGAAATACCACCAGTCTGTACTGAGGAGTTCTCCTGGGCATTATCGCTGTGAGGCTAACCGTGTGTGCCTCCTCCTGTGTGCTGAACAAACAGGGGCACTGAGCCAGGACCTTGCTCAACTGGTGTGAAATGTTTTTGCACAGTGATACAGTAGCAGGAATGTGGGTGTAGCCCAGCTGCGGTCATGCTCAGCCTCTGCTCTGCCCAGCCCCTGGTGACCTGGGGACCACTGCTGAGCTTCCCATGGAAAGCAGTTAGGAAACGGGGCCTGCCGTTCACAGTAGAGATCCAAATCTGCTCTGGAGCCTGAATTCCACTGGAAGAATTGTCAGGCTCCACAAATCGTTAAAGCTTTGAGGTGTTCAGGTTTAGTGTCGGTAAAGAAGCAGGACCCTGGGGTTGCAGAGGGCAAACCGAACTGGTCCACTCTGGAAGCAGAAGGAACAGCAGGCCTGCTGTAATCCGAGTTTGTGAGGGGGGGGGAAACCCACTTGCTTCTCTCAGCATCCAGCGCTGGGAGGAGGGAAGCTCTCTAGTGGGAAAGTGCTGCTGAGTCCAGTCACCTTCACTGTCTCCTACTGAGCCAGGAGCAGGAGCAGGCAGGTTTTGAAGAGCCTGTTGCGCACAGCAACAGCAGAATGCTCCAAACACGCCCCTGGCTCCTTTCTAGGAGCAAAGCTACTTAGTTTTAGGCTCATCACTTGCTGCTGTCACAGTAGCCCAACACCTTTTCTCGTTTTTTACCACAAGATGTCAGTGTGTGGACTGAGTGTAAGAACAAGAGGGTGGTTGTTTTTTGGTTTGGGTTTGGTTTTGTTTTTTTTTTTTTCAGAGAGGCAGCTGGCTATCTGCCAGCCCATGTGAAACCTCCCACACTGCCCCCGGATCAGCTAATCTCTCCTTTTCGTCGCTACCTCCCCTTCTGCTGTTGGTTTGAGATAGGCTGGTATACAGTTACACTGTTTCTCTAAAGCATATCCTTAAAAAAACCTAGCAGCCCTAAAATAAATTGTTTATTTAAAGAGAGTATACACCTCCGAGACACAGAGAGAAGGGAAAGAGGAGTCCAGCAAACAGAAGGGGTAAACTGGATTCCATTGAGTGTAACCTTTGTGTTTTGGCTGCCGGCCTCTGTCTCTGGGCAATGATTTGAAAAAATGCCTGGGTAGCTTTGCTCAAATAAGGAAATTCGGTGTAAGAGTATAGTTTAACCCAGCGGCTGTGTCAGAGTGGCTGAGTTTGCCTACAGGATATTCTTCGGGATGTTGCATGCCCCACTTTGCTTACTGGTGATTATAAAACCCTAAAGGAAAGTGGAACTAGAATCTCCCCTGCTAATTCTTATTTCTACTAAAGGATCCAAAAACCAAGAAAATCCAGTTGCAATTGCATTATGCCCTAAGCAACCTTATAATCTCTGTTATCTATTCCCATGGATTTCTGGACCTCACTTGCCAGAAATTGCCAGCAAACAGAAGAAAGCATGTGGAGTTTTCTGTTTGCTCTGGTGTTTTGGAAGTGTCTTGACTGAGCTGCTGAGAACACACAGTATTTGGAAGGAACAGTGTCAGCTCTGGATCAGTTCTTCATAAATATTTTGAAGTGTTGGGTATTTTCACTGTGGTTTTTAGGGGCGAGGGTATGTCTGAGTGAATTCTGTTTGTAGTGCACAGCTTGCTGTGCCCGAGACTTGTAATTTCCTTACTGGATGGTTGAGGGAGCTGGAGTCCTGAGGAAAGTAACTGTAAAGAAGTTGTAAATCCTGTCCTCTGGAAATGCTAATATGGAGAAACATCTTGATTTCTTTATATTTGAACTGCTAAAAAAATCTGTTTTCTCCCTGTTTTCCCAGGTCCATAGGCCATGTTATTAGTAGAGAAACAGAGAACTTGCAGGTGCCTTACTATGTTGATAAAAACTTTGAAAAGAATTATCAAGGAGCAGAACTTCAAGAGCTAGAGAAAACCGTTGAAAAAGATTACATAGACTACATTCAGACCAGCTGCTGGAAGGAGAAACAGCAAAGTAAGTTATTTTTGTTACAGGTGTGTGCCTGCAACCCATTGGTAGTTGTACGACGGCTGTGCTTCACAAAGCACTGCTGTTTTTAGCCTCGTGTTCCGATGCACATAACTGCTCAAACCTTGCAGTGCTATTTCTCACATCTGCTCTTAACACCAAATTTTCTATTCTTGAGGGTCTGTCAAAATTCATTTTAGGTGATTCTGAGAGACAAGTGGAAAGTAGATTTCACCATTTGAGACTTTTTTTTTTTCCCCACTCAGTTTTTACGCTTGAATAACTCTTCATGATGGTGTTTTAAGCATATAATCGACAGCGTTATCTAGCTCTGACGGATTGTTAGGGCTAGAAGAGGTCTTGACACATCACCTGTTCCACGTTTCCTTTGCTGGAGCAGAATCATTTTTACTTTGACTAGCTCCACAAGAAGATTATCTAAATTTTTCTTCAAAACTTCATCAGAAGGAGAGCCAGATAATCTCACAGTGGACTGTTACTGGTATCAGTTTTCAAAGAGCTTGTTTTGTGCCCTTATTTGCATTTTCTATCTTTAGATGAGTTTGAGATCTTGTTTTTCATCATAGTCAAGATTGTCTTTTAAAAGCAAGAATTGAATGCAGAAAGAGAGAACATGAAAATGTGAGCATTCAAAGTTGTGATTCTCATGTCAGTCCTAGATCATCAGTGGCACATGTGAAGGCACGTATTTTAACCTCTCTGTTAATTACTGCTAGTTCATTTAAAATAGAGCAAATCCCTGCTTCTTTTGCATCTCTACAAAATGACAGAAATCAAATCACAAGGGCTAGCTGAAGTAGAGATGTTGTGACTGATTTTTTTTTCAGCTGAAGAACTCATCGCCTTCAAATGAGTAAACACAAAGTACTGCTGGGCGTAAAGGAGACTGGAAGGAGTTGTTTCTGTGTAAATGTTTAACAGCAGCAGGCAAGCTGCTTTCACTCGCTAGCAGGGTTTTCTGAATTGCTCTGTGGGAAACAGTCCCCAGCACGCTGCTAAAAAGTGACTTTGCACTTGTTTGCAGTTTCTGTACCAGTTGCATCATTGTGGCAGCAGCGTACACTTTGTCTAAACGGGGCTTGTTTAATCCTGTGCTGGAGGTAACAGTAGTGTTGCTGACTTCAGACTATTTCCAGGTTTTTGATGAGGAGGGTTGGTTTGTTTTTATCCAGAAGCTGAGGTTTTTGTTTTACATAAAACTTACCAATCTTGCTTTTAAAGAGAAGTATACAGATGTAGGCTCTGGAGTTAAAAAATAAAAGAACCCATAATATAAGGCCATAAAAATCCCAAACAATCCCTTAGGTTTTGGTGTGCTTGACTTGTGATCCCTGAGCATCTGGGGCTGGCAGTAGCAGCCTCTAGGGATAATGTGGCTGTTAATAACCATAAATGTAGGCTTCATGCATAGGCTTGCTATAGGGATAGAATTTATTTCTTACAAAAACATCCTTTTAATTGACCTTGTGCAATTGAAAGTCGCCATGCTGTCTCTTTCACATAGGCCTTGAGCTAAGGAGTGCCGTGCCCCAAAACGGGCAGCAGGGTTTGCAAAGTCTGAGAGAGACTGGTGGTCAGAGAGGAGAGATGATCCAGCGTTGAATGCCAAGTAATGCCTGCAAAACAGTGCTCCTCTGCAGCTTTTTACACGTGGAAACTTTATTAGTCACACATCTGCAAATATATTTACAGCATCCACAATTAGCAGTAGCCTGAGGAGACCACTGTAATTAAAAAAAAAAAAAAAAAAATTTTCAGAATGATTATCATCTAGGCCAGCAAGCAGGTAATGAGCACAGCTGAGGCTGTGCTAACTTTAGTGCAGCCAAGTTTGTAAAAATAAACTGAACACAAGATGGGGTGCTGGGGAAGAGTTCTCTGGTCATGTTGAGACTGTTCTTGGTCAGCTGTTGTTTCGTAGCTTTGGTCCATTAATTCTTGTTTTAAGTGTTTAACTTCATGTGGTCAACTTTTTCTTTGTCAGTTGAATTTCTATGAATAGTGCGGTGGTTTTGTTTGCTGAGGGTGCATTTCTCTTTAGCGCAAGCAAAATGGACATGGATTAGTTATACAAGATCAGATTGGTTTTTAAAGTCCTTAATTTTTTGACTCGAAAAGTCATAAATGAACATTTCAAAAGTAACTGATATATTGGTACCTTGTTCAGCCAGTCACTTTGATACCACCGCACCAGACAGCATTCCTCTGTTCCCAGCAGAATAGTGTGTGTAAGTTGGATATGCTGTGGTTTTGGATATTCTGAAATCTTTGATAAGGTTCAGCACAAAAAGCACGTCCCAGGTTTTTACAGATTGTTCATCTGTGATAGCACAACTGTAAAATCAGACTGTAAAGAGCTCGGAGTCAGAGAAAATTACAGAGAGGCAACTGAAAACAGAGAGAAGGAGGATACGAGGAGCAACTCTGTGTAAAAGATCGAGAAACGTAAGAAACCAACGTGACAAAATGAATGCTGTCAAACGTGCAAGCACTTGCAGTGCAGATTTTTGCCGAGTGGATTAGCATAAGCTGTGATCCTTCACTGCCCAACTCCAGGGACTCTGGACTCGGAGACAATTTTGCTGAGGGCTTGTGAAGCCTACATGCCCAGCGCTGCTTGAGTGGCATTTTAGTTATAAAACCTGCAAATTGATTTCTGATCTAAAATAAAATGTTGATGCCTGTCAGTCTGTAAAGCTTTTCGGTACATAGGTGGAGGGTCCCATGGATTTACATGTCAGTGGGGCAGGGACAGAGGACCTAAGGCATGAAAGCACCTATTGAAGTTCTTTCCACTCTGCTGATTTTGTAAAATGGGAGACTTGGAAGGTGCATAAAAGCTCTTTGAAAACTTGAGTGTCAGGTAGTCGATGCTTAGGGAAATTTTGACCTTTTCAGAAACAAATTACTGCTGTTCTCTTAGATGCATCTAATCCTGGATCTAAATTATTTTTCAGGGAGAAAGCTATATTAAGACTTCCTTAGCTAATCAGCAAAAGAAAACTTCTCTGAATTACTGGAGGGAAATAATTTAAACAATGGGATTGTTTCAGTTTTATGGTGCTTTTGAGAAGAGGAAAAATATGCAAAGCATATTCGAGATTATATTGTTAATAAAAGGGCACGGAGGCCTTTCAAACAAGTCCTTCAGCTAGCTGTTCACTTTCCTGTAATCAATACAAAAAAAAAAAAAAATTTGTAGTGCCTTCTGGGCAAACCTCTTGCCAGACAGAGTTTGAATTCTGAGAAGTGCAATGTCAAAAAAAACCCAGTTATCTCTGCCTTGAAGTATAAATTTGGATGGGTACTCTGGGCCCTTGCGGAATGGATCTGCCAGAACTGTGGTTCTCGGTTACGTGGGCAGGGGCGTAGGGCTTGTAGTTCCTGTGTAGCTTCTCAGCCCCGAGGCATGGTTAGGAAAAGTAGGCGTGAGGCTCTCTTTCCTTCTGGCTCATCGCTTAAATACCGCTGAGAGGTGCAGAGTAATCCTCCTCCGCCAGACTGCCGGGCGATAGGATAGGTCAGGAAGGATCAATGTGCGATGAGAAGAGATTTCATTCAAATGGAAATAGCGGTGTGCCTAGGGTTGCTGTGCAGCAGACCAAATGGTGTCCTACTAGCCCCTCTTCACTTAGTTTAAATACATACATATATTTTAAAGCAATCACCTACTCTTTAGATCGTTAACATAATTTTAAATCTTGCATGATTTCCGAGCTGTATTTTTATAGTTTGTGTTTTCTTTGTAGACAGTAATAATCAGTCTTTTTGTTTGTTTGTTTTGGTTATTGTCCTCCTACTACACTGGTAGAGAGGGTTAGTATAACTGTGTGACTTTTCAGGCAGTTATGAAAATCCCGTTCTCTCAAGTAGCTAGCCTGGTTCAACCTGATGGCCTCTCTTTACAGAAGATTGTTAATGTGTCCAGTTTCACCAAAACAAGGTGAATTAAAAAAAAAAAAAAAGCCACAAGGAAAACAAAGCACTGAGAAACAGTTAGTTAAAGTAGGCTCACAGCTTCATCCTAATATATGTATTTTTTTCATTTTTCAGAGTCTGATTTGTCAAATTTGGCCAAGCTATACCGAGATGAGCGGTTAAAACAGAAAGCCGAATCGCTGAAACTCGAGCACTGTGAGAAGCTCTCCAGTCTGATTGGAATGCACAAAGAGGGCTGACCAGGATACACACGTTCCGTAGTTTTATTTATTGCTGGTTTAACTTATGATTTTTATTTTCCTTTGTATAAAAAGGGAAGGAGTCTATTGTAAAGAGTCTGAATATTCCAGTCTGTCTGCACATAGTGCAGAGCTGGGCCAACACGAGCCACAGAGCTGGTGTGCTGTAATATAGACTGTACACGACGTTTGGTTCCACGGACCAGTGGCACTTTGTAAATCAATTCCTTGGGAAACGCTGTTAGTTTGGATCCTGTCTTCATGGGTAGTTTGTCTGCCATCAAACAGTATCTGCTTCCTGGGAGAGCAGAGCCATGTCTTCGCTTTCTGTATTTTCTATGGACCTGCACTTCACTCGCTCATGCCGGCGGTGTAGTTCTCGGTATTAAGTGCTCTAGCCTCCTCGTACCAATACCGAGCGGAGGTCCTTGCTTCTGCGGTGGTTCATAAAGAGAATTTGGATGGAAGGTGTGTCTCCTGTTCGAGTGTCATACGCAATGCTTAATTTGGAAGAGACCTGCTCCAGGTGAACGCTTGAGCACACTCACAGCTCTCTGTGCTGTCCGAGGGACTTCACCTGGTGCCTGTCTGACAGGAGGGGAGTCCCTCTTCTGTTCCGCAGTGAGACAACACACCGATGCCAACGGCAACATCGAACGAGAAGATGAGTCTGTGAATTGCACCGATTCCAATGTCTGTCAAACTGTAGAGAAAGGACAACTGTATTGATTTTCTCATATGTTTTCAGTGGCATATTTTTAAGCTGGCTGTTTAATTCTGGTTTTTATCTGCAAACTCTCCTCCAGCTGTTACAGGGTCCTGCTTTTTCTGGTACAGTTTGGATGTAGCATATTTTTACTCTGTTGAGCAGTTATGAATGTCTCACTGTAGAGATTAGTATTGCAAAGAAAAAGATCCATGTGGTAGTGTCCTGTTTTTCTTTATGAAACCAGGCGTTGAAAGGCAGGTTGAGGGTGGGCTGTACTTGGCCACAGCAGAGAACAGAGGGTTAACTCCAGCTGAGCATCATTAACCTCCTGAGCCAGTTTCTCTGGGGGGGTGCCGCGAATGTGTACCACACATGGACTGAGCTGTTCTGTAAGGACAGTTCTGAGCAGTACACGTGCTGGAGGTGCAGGCTTCTGCCCTTCCTCCCTGGCCTGGGGACTCTGCAGCCACAGCGGAGGCACTGCTCCCCTCTCTGCTGTGGAAATACATGTCCATCTGAACAAGTCTCCGTTGCTTTCCTACAACTCGCTGTGAGTAGCACAGGATGCTACAGCTGGCCTTGGCTTAAACCTGCAAACAACGTGCTCAAAAGTTGGAGAAATGCCAGAATTAAACTTGCCTTTAAAGGTTCAGCTTGAACTCTCTGCATGCCTGGGTACTCCGGAGCAGCTGTGTACTGTTGGTGTGCTGCACTGGATGGTTGATGCTGGTGGGGAACTGGGACTGTAGGCACCGGAACGTGTCCCCTTGGTGTCCCTGTGCTGTCCATTGCAGCAGTGGGCAGCAAACGAAGTGGGGAGCTGCAGGAAGAGAAGCGTTTCTGGTGCTCTACACCTGAGGAGGGGTTTAGTCTTGGGTTTTAAGACCCAGTTTTGAGGCTGGGTGCCTCAGAACATGAGATGTACACATCCCATATAAGATTAGACCATTGGAACTCCAGCGATACGGCTGCTGTGAAACGGTGGTGAGTTAAAAATGAAAACACAACCCAGCAACTCCTTCAAGTAGCATTTGCATGTTAACGTGTGTTCCCTGTTGGGCAGCTTTGAAGGAGCACTTGTGGAAGTTGAGCAGTTTGTCAGCCACTCGGGACAGGAAGAATGCCAGGGAAAAAGGCATTTAGAGGGGGTGGCTGTGAAACATCTTTAGCGTGAGGGTCTGTAAGGGCAAAAATGTTTGGTTTGATTTGGTTATTCTAGGTTGTAAGTCTGGCAGCAGGACAGGCGGCCTTAATTCTGGTATTTCCCGGTTTTGAGCGCATAATATGAGCATGTATAAAAAGCAAAACTTTTAATGTTGCTTTTTATATATTAAAGAGTTTGTAGAATATATTTGAAACCCATTAAAGTGGTTGGACTTTGTTCCAGGTTTGGCATCTTCCCTGTTGTTCCTGTTTGACTCCCACGCTGTAAAGTGATGCAGGTGGGGAGGCCAAACCCCACGGCTTTATTGGAGCTGTGGTGTCCTGTACGGAGCTGGAATTCGTACGTGGTATTTGGCGCTTAAAATAGATGGCACCTTTCATCCAAAGATCTCCAAAAGCGCGGTACGGAGGCGGCAGATCTCCTGTGAGAAGCACGGTGATTCTGAGAGCCTCCGCAGCTAGGAAGGAGGCCAGGATGGAGCGGAAGATGAGACTGGAAGGTGAAAATACTTCAAAAAGCAATCTGTTGATCTTTGTAATGCCAGGCAACGTGCTGCGGGTGACGGTCCGTGCACTGGGAGGAGGGGCGTTGGGGTCTCCGTCTCCAGTGACAAACACAGCAGTTCTTGTGTGAAGGGGAAAAAAAAGGGAAAAAACTCCATATGGGGGGAAAAAAAAGGGGAAATCGCATCTGGTACCTGTGGCTGCTGAAATGCATCCTGTCGATAACCGAAGGTGGCCTGGCACAGTGCGGTCAGAGTCTCGTTAACTCCTGGGTCGCTAGCGGGAGGAAAAG
>VZTO01007610.1:12554-28105 GCA_013400615.1 Syrrhaptes paradoxus
TTTGCCACTTTCCTCTGGATTTATGTTTTTATGAATTATTTAATAACAGCAACTTCAGATCTACAATTAATTTTCAAGGAAACAGATGTGAGAAAATAATCACAACTTAAACAGCTTTAAAACAGCTCTGATCTTGACAGAATACAAAGTGTCAGGCTTCCAGGCCTGCAGAATTCATCACTCGGTAAAAGTACCGTTAATCCCTGTGTGCTTCTTGGCCTTTCCTTAAGGTGCTCTGTCAAATGTCATGGATCACCTGGAAAACTAAAAATTATGACAGAGTATTATTTTCTTTAATGTGTGGGAAAAAAGTGTATTATTTCAGTTTTAAGAAAATAACATGAGATAAAACAAAGACAATCCATGTAGGCATGCTTTACCTTTGTATAGCATTGCACCATTTTCTATTTGTTTTTCCACTGTGTAGTTTTTTAACTGTATCAAATACAAGACTGAATAAATCTAGAGTACTGGGTTCTTTTGCTAGCCTCCAGTGGCATCCCCAATGACCCAAGATTCATGAGTTGATTCTTCCTTTCCCTACTGAAAATTTTCTCCTGTACCTCAAGAGAAGTCCTGCATGATGGAACAGGTTTCTCAGAGAAGCTGTGGATGCCCCATCCCTGGAGGTGTTCAAGGCCAGGCTGGATGAGGCTTTGAGCAACCTGGTCTAGTGGAGGGTGTCCCTGCCCATGGCAGGGGGCTTGGAACTTGATGATCTTTAAGGTCCTTTCCAACCCAGACCATTCTGTGATTCTATGATTCTGTGAATCTATGATGCTCAAAGATGCATCCCATAGCTTTTCATTAGGGAGATGAAGGTCTGCTCCCAGCATCATGAACATCACTAGGCAGCCTTCTCTCTGTTCCAGTAACCAGGTACCACCTTCTGACTCACTTGGCACAGTAAGCTCCATTTAGGCACACTTTGACTTCAAAGTATGTATAGAGAAGAAAAGCCAACCCCACATACAAGGAGAGATGTACTAATGGAAATAAAAGCTGAAGTCACAGGCACCACCCTGAGAGGTATACAACATCTGAGACTGTGCAGTCTGGGGATAGTAGAGACAAAATTATTGAAAAAAAATTCATTTAATCTATTTCACTCCTTTTTTTGGGGGGAGACCAGGACTTTGCTGCTATTTTTAAGATGTCATAAGGTGTCATTTTGCCATTAAAATACCAGCTCAAAGAACATGAGGTTAAGTGAGCGCATTTAGTCTATTTATTCACTTTATACAATATGGTGAGCAGAATTGGCACTTCATATCTCTGTGGTTTGTTTTTTCTTTTGTTGTTGCTGTTCTTTGTATTTAATTCTGATTATGTGTTCTTAACATGGGCCCATTATGATTCATGATACTGGTTGGTTTAAGATAATGGTAGACCTCTGGAGCTTTTGTTGGATCTCAGGTAACTGGAAATAAAGCACTTCAGGGCAAATCTGCACAGCCTGATCCTGTATTCAAAATCATAACAGAAGTGTATCCACTAGGAAGTTCTGGCTTTTTTTACAATTCTTTGTAATGACCTTGGAGACTATCTCTTTTTTCAGGCAAATTCTAGGTGGACCTTCAAGTGACCCGACTTTGCATTAATGCAAGGCTGAGCTCTAAATAAAATTTAGGACTGCAATCATCTGTGCTACAATCTCCAGTTACCTCAGCAAACCTCTCTACCTTGGTTAAGGACACACAAAAAATGCATAACACTGGGTTACCAGCATACATATGTAATTGTCTTTGTTACCAAACCATTTACAATTTAATATCTTCTCAACTGGATGCATTTTTTTCCTGAGCAGGAAATGTCTCTTTGAGTGCAATTTTGATCTAAATTATGATTAAAAACCTAGAATTATTTCTTCATTGATGTATTTTCTGGAACAATGTCTGAAGGAGTCATTCTTGACTATATGATTCAGTGAGAACAATTTAAAAAGTCTAATGAAAGTGATAAATGTGTTATTTAAACAACCTTTCAGTATTTAGTTTGCTACTCTAGTCAAATAATTAATTAATTGCCAATGATGCAAATTCCATTCTGTACTTACAATAATTTTTTCCACTGAAAAGATATTTAAAAGGTATCTACCATTACTGTTTTATTCTCCACTGGCTAGACCTTTTAGAATATTATATCCTGTTAATTTATAAATACATGGATTGTCACAGCCTATATAAAATAACTTTCAAACACTGTGAAAGAAAAATGCTGCNTCCAATGTCTTATCTTCACAGAAGATGAGTTTGTTCCTGTGAATTAAAGTGTAAAAATTTTTTTTTCTAAGAAGAGGACAACCTAACAGACAGAATTTTCTCCAAGGCATAATTTACTAATTAGTTCTGCAAAAATAGCCTATATTAGGAAAAAATGATAGATCAGCACAAAGAGGCATATTAAAACAAGAGATCTACTCTTACTGTAAAATAATTGATCCAGAAGTCTTGAGCATGTAATCTTCAGAGAGCTTCTGTAAGTTCAGCAACAATTCCAGAAGCTATAAACTTTATAAAAGTTTAGTTGAATTGGTTCAATTAATTGCCTGGTTGGGAGACCCTCCAAAACCTGTGGAAGCTATTGTTTTCATAAATAAGGATCTTCTGGACATTTTGTTCCCTACATTAAATGAAGCTGTCTAACTGATCTGTGTAATTGGTAGAGCTAAAAGGCTATTCAGTAACATGAAGAAAAAATTATAAATGTATGAGTTTCACTAGCTAGTCTACATTGTTTCCCCCTATTGCCAAAACAACAGCATTTACAAATGTTTTCAGTAACCATTTTGAAGCTACAGCTGAGTGTGTTTTAATATACCATCAGGTCAACAGCTCTCTTGAAAGAAAAAATCAACCCAGGGCCAAACAGTCAGACAGGCCTAATTAAGTACTTCAGGAGTAGGAGAAGTGCTCAGATAACTACAGCTGACTTGACCCTTTTCTTTGTACTTCACTGGGTTCCTGTATACGTTTGCCACTTTCCTCTGGATTTATGTTTTTATGAATTATTTAATAACAGCAACTTCAGATCTACAATTAATTTTCAAGGAAACAGATGTGAGAAAATAATCACAACTTAAACAGCTTTAAAACAGCTCTGATCTTGACAGAATGCAAAGTGTCAGGCTTCCAGGCCTGCAGAATTCATCACTCGGTAAAAGTACCGTTAATCCCTGTGTGCTTCTTGGCCTTTCCTTAAGGTGCTCTGTCAAATGTCATGGATCACCTGGAAAACTAAAAATTATGACAGAGTATTATTTTCTTTAATGTGTGGGAAAAAAGTGTATTATTTCAGTTTTAAGAAAATAACATGAGATAAAACAAAGACAATCCATGTAGGCATGCTTTACCTTTGTATAGCATTGCACCATTTTCTATTTGTTTTTCCACTGTGTAGTTTTTTAACTGTATCAAATACAAGACTGAATAAATCTAGAGTACTGGGTTCTTTTGCTAGCCTCCAGTGGCATCCCCAATGACCCAAGATTCATGAGTTGATTCTTCCTTTCCCTACTGAAAATTTTCTCCTGTACCTCAAGAGAAGTCCTGCATGATGGAACAGGTTTCTCAGAGAAGCTGTGGATGCCCCATCCCTGGAGGTGTTCAAGGCCAGGCTGGATGAGGCTTTGAGCAACCTGGTCTAGTGGAGGGTGTCCCTGCCCATGGCAGGGGGCTTGGAACTTGATGATCTTTAAGGTCCTTTCCAACCCAGACCATTCTGTGATTCTATGATTCTGTGAATCTATGATGCTCAAAGATGCATCCCATAGCTTTTCATTAGGGAGATGAAGGTCTGCTCCCAGCATCATGAACATCACTAGGCAGCCTTCTCTCTGTTCCAGTAACCAGGTACCACCTTCTGACTCACTTGGCACAGTAAGCTCCATTTAGGCACACTTTGACTTCAAAGTATGTATAGAGAAGAAAAGCCAACCCCACATACAAGGAGAGATGTACTAATGGAAATAAAAGCTGAAGTCACAGGCACCACCCTGAGAGGTATACAACATCTGAGACTGTGCAGTCTGGGGATAGTAGAGACAAAATTATTGAAAAAAAATTCATTTAATCTATTTCACTCCTTTTTTTGGGGGGAGACCAGGACTTTGCTGCTATTTTTAAGATGTCATAAGGTGTCATTTTGCCATTAAAATACCAGCTCAAAGAACATGAGGTTAAGTGAGCGCATTTAGTCTATTTATTCACTTTATACAATATGGTGAGCAGAATTGGCACTTCATATCTCTGTGGTTTGTTTTTTCTTTTGTTGTTGCTGTTCTTTGTATTTAATTCTGATTATGTGTTCTTAACATGGGCCCATTATGATTCATGATACTGGTTGGTTTAAGATAATGGTAGACCTCTGGAGCTTTTGTTGGATCTCAGGTAACTGGAAATAAAGCACTTCAGGGCAAATCTGCACAGCCTGATCCTGTATTCAAAATCATAACAGAAGTGTATCCACTAGGAAGTTCTGGCTTTTTTTACAATTCTTTGTAATGACCTTGGAGACTATCTCTTTTTTCAGGCAAATTCTAGGTGGACCTTCAAGTGACCCGACTTTGCATTAATGCAAGGCTGAGCTCTAAATAAAATTTAGGACTGCAATCATCTGTGCTACAATCTCCAGTTACCTCAGCAAACCTCTCTACCTTGGTTAAGGACACACAAAAAATGCATAACACTGGGTTACCAGCATACATATGTAATTGTCTTTGTTACCAAACCATTTACAATTTAATATCTTCTCAACTGGATGCATTTTTTTCCTGAGCAGGAAATGTCTCTTTGAGTGCAATTTTGATCTAAATTATGATTAAAAACCTAGAATTATTTCTTCATTGATGTATTTTCTGGAACAATGTCTGAAGGAGTCATTCTTGACTATATGATTCAGTGAGAACAATTTAAAAAGTCTAATGAAAGTGATAAATGTGTTATTTAAACAACCTTTCAGTATTTAGTTTGCTACTCTAGTCAAATAATTAATTAATTGCCAATGATGCAAATTCCATTCTGTACTTACAATAATTTTTTCCACTGAAAAGATATTTAAAAGGTATCTACCATTACTGTTTTATTCTCCACTGGCTAGACCTTTTAGAATATTATATCCTGTTAATTTATAAATACATGGATTGTCACAGCCTATATAAAATAACTTTCAAACACTGTGAAAGAAAAATGCTGCCTACAACTAGAGGCTTTTAACCTAATTAGCATAACTAAGCATAAAAAATAAATGATCAGAGACTATAATGTGAAAAATAATTGAAAACAATGGCTATGTTTCAGAACTGTACAAATCAGACCAATGGTTTGTCTTACATTATTAAGGTCCGAAGAAGAAGGATGGTAAATAAATGGGAAATAGGTACTATAAAGATGTGTTTTGGGAACTTACATTGTGACTCTGCAATCCAAATTACCCAAGTGGATTTAAATATTTGAGTTTTATTTAGGTCTCCTGCCTGTATTGGCTAGAAGGAGAGTTAATAATAATCCATTCACACAATGCTTGCCTGTAAGAGTAGAGGGCTGAAGACAGCAGTTCTGGAAAGCAATGTGGAAGTCAATTAGTGGTAACATGCATAGGTACAGTGTTTCCCTATGGGGTCCTAATTTATCTCAAAAAGCAGCAATGATAGCAGAAAAGGTGATCAAGACTGACAGAGAAACCTTTTTAAACTGACTGGTTGATATAAGCATAAGAATACGTAGAATTTGAGGAGCCTGCTAGCATGGGAAAAAAAAAAAGAAAATCAAGAGAAAGGAAGATCCACAGGGCTTTCTGTTGTAGGTCTGATCTGGCTCCTATTTGAAAGGATACATAAAGAATCTCCCCTGTCCTGTAATCCACTAGACTAAAATTGGAAGGAGGAATATTTGTCCCTGAGAAATTTTCCAAATAATTTAGCCTTAGAATTTCTGCTATCGGAAGGAAATTTGTACCATAGTCTACTGTGTCTTAGGGTTGCTTAGCAGAATGCATAATACAAATCTATGTGATTTTTTTAAAAGTAATTTGCCTTGGCCAAAAAAAAAAAAAAAAAAAATTATTTCTAGGAAAAACTACATCATCTGTTCTTCCCTGCTGTTCCTGCCAAATGATACTTATTAGTTGACTAAAAGAATAGCTGTGGAAAATTAGGCAGCTAAGATGGAATTTAGCCAACTTGGAATTTGAGGAGAATTGTATATTTAACATTTGTTCGGGGTTTAAAGAAGCAGGATTGCCATATTATAAGTCATAGCAAGTTCTTCCAGTTTAGTCAGCTGGAATATAAGAAACATTCTATGCAAACATTCAGCCGATAAAACACCCCCAAAGTTAAGAATTTAACAGAAAGTAGCAATACAGCAGTGGAACTAAAAAAAAAAAAAAAAATTATTTGTCCCTCCTAAAAAATACAATGCTTTACACTGTACTATCCGCTATGTTGCAGTGACATACGGCATTTGGTTGGAAGCAGTCATTAAAGGACATTTATGAAAAGGGAAAACGAAAGAGCACAGCACTTGCAGCAACTATTTTCACTCCTACAAAGCAAGTTTTGCATAAACTTGGTGAATGGATGGGTCTGCAAACACAAGGAGCTGTCATCTATGTGACGACCAGAAGGTGGCATAATCTCTACGTTGATTGAGGCCTGTCAGCTCCGCTGCGGAGCACAAAAAGCAGTTTTATTTGCCAGCGAAGACGTTAACGGTGTTCTCGGGTTGCAGACGGGCTGACCCGCCGTCCATGCCGAGGATATTTTGTGAGGGAGCTGCTGCACTATCTGTTGCATATGGACTATGTTATCCTGTTAAGCTAAGAGATCTCACTCCAGGGTGACAAGGCTGTTACCTTTTGCAGGTCTCAATTTTTCCAGAAAATTTCAGCCAGCACCAGAGGTGCAGCAGACAACGGAAGAAGCTCAGGGGTCCTGTGTTGCTCTGCAGCCTCCTTGGCTTTAATGAGACCTGCATAGGTGCCGCTGGAGGACTTCCCTACACTGAGTTCGGCACAGAGACAAGTATGGGACTAGAAACACCTTCAAATGTAGGAAAAAAAAAAAAGGTAATTTAGTATCACTATTCATAGCAATGGGTGAAAGTGTTTGAAGAGATTTAGAGGAACATCTGCTTTGCTTTTCTCAGATAGCAGGTAGGACAGGCAGCAGCCACCAGTTACTTATCAGTACAGACTAAACGCAGACCAAGACTGCTAGCACAGACACTAACCAAACAGAGAGTGCTTGAAAGGGTTTATACTGGGAATTTGAATCACATTTCACCAATTCTTGGTCTTCCTTGAATCTTCTAGTTTTGTTTAGAAACATGGGAAACAAAAGTCTCCTCTTAAAAAAACCCCACAAACACAAACCATTTAATAGATAGTTCTGAGAGTTTTTAGTATGGCTTTCTTTCCTGCACTTATTTGTCAAAAGCAAGGGGAAAAAAGCAAATGAATTAATGTTTTTGTCACCATTTTTTCATGTTGCTGAACTAAAAACACATGGCTTGATTTTAAATTTAAATGTTGAAATTTTAGTTAGCATATCCATCAAATTAGTTGGCAATTGCATATACGCTGTATTTTAACCAACCCTGCTAATGGAATGATACGTTGAAAGTCAGGAAAAATTTACTTCTAGTCTTCATGTAGCCTCAAATACAAAACTAGAAGATTAATAAAACATAACCTTGGAATGAAAAACAGATAAAACAGAGATTATTTACTTTAGATCTTAAATCAGAATGAAGTTCTAATAGTCAGGTAGAGATATTGATGTAAGGTGTTTAAAAATTGCCTTACAAAATCATTCTACATACTTACTTGCATAGCTACGGGGCCTACTAGAGATCTGAAAAAGTTGAATATAACTTGATTGTAGATATCCAAAAATCAGTCTGAAATTTTTGTTTAGATATTGTAATGTCTGCCATATGAGCCCCTTAGAAAAATAAAATCACTAGAGTTCTCACATAATGTAAGAGCCCAAGTGAATTATGCACTTTCAGAGCTCCATCTCACTCAATTTTACAAAATCTTACATTTATACCTTGAAAAGTGTTGGTTTTGGGGTTTTTTTTTCTTTTCTACAGCCTGTTGGGAAGAACTGTTTAATAGCATGAGGCACTAAGCCAGATCTTCAGAAGTCCTTTATCTTCAGCTCTGCTTGGCTTAATTGGAGTAAAGTACCATTTTTTCCCCTATAATCTCTCAGGCAACTCCATGTGGAAAACATCTCTTGCATTTTGTGAATAAATCTTGAGTGTTCAAACTGTGAAGTGAAAGCAATTGGACATTTTTTACTTAAAAAAAAAAAAAGAGGGAAAAGGAAAAAAAAAAAAAAAAGATAAGAAACCAGACTAACTAAATGAAGCTGAGGAATAAACTGAACTGAGTCTTCCCTGTCTCTGTCCCTCGGAAATTTCAGGTTCCTTCTCTCCCTTTTTTTCAAATACAAAATTTAAACTGTTGCTGAGAAAACCCTTCACTGAAATTATTGAACAAAAATTTCTGTGAAGTGTTCAGGTTTCAATGAAACAGCTTTTAAAAACATTTCAATGAATAAATATAATAATGTCTTGTAGCAGTATCTCCAAATTCACTACAATCCCTGTTGAAAGCATTTAAGTATCAGCTATGCAGATGTATAGCTCTGGGCTCACTGACAAACTTCTGACTAGGTAGATGCTATTTTGTTTTCATTGGCAGAAAAACAGCTAGATTTTTAACCTTATAAGATGCAAAATATCATCGACAAGTCTCTCTCCTTTCATTACCCTACTCTTTATGCCAGACAAATAGCATGAATGAGAGGGATGAAGATCTTGATAGCAGATGAAGTTCTGTTTAACATCTGATGCCAGATTAAGTATGCCAAGGAAAAATTAATTTAAAAAATTACTATTTTGCCTTTTCTTTTTGTCTTCAGATGTTTGGAAAAGATCCCCATACATTGCAAGGTTAAATTAATTTAAGCCTCATAGGTCACTGAATCATCTTTCTGAGGCTGCCTCCTCAAAACTGGCTGGCTATTTTTTCAAGGTGTGCTGTCCATTAGTTTTCTCACTAGAAAATTTATATTTTGTATGTTTGTATACACTGTACACTTAATATAATCTCAAAATCTCCAGTTTAATTAACATAATTTAACATCATTAAAAATAAGAACAATCAATACAGAAAACAATGTAAATGTAAAATTGGCAAATGTATAGTTGCCAAACAACTTGCTCCTAGAAAGCTGGAGTTAATAGGTTATCCTAACAATGAAATTATTGAGCTATGCTGAATCAATGAAGCAATGAGCCTCATGCAACAGATGAAGTCTCACACCTTTGGACCAGACAAAAAGCAGCTCTCATCAGAGATGTGTTTTCTCTTTTACCACTGCCTCTGAATCCATATCTGAAGATTGTTAGGAGCATCCTTAACCAGTTGCTGCTTCTGGAACAAAAGATGCAGGTAGTCACCTGGATAACTCAGGCCAAAACCAGCTAGAAATCCCCTGCCTGTGGCACATAGCTTAGCAAGCGGATCACCACCTGCCACAGAAGCTGGTGTTTTAGAGCAGTTTTCAAGGTTGCCCCATATCAAGTGCATTGTAGCAGTCAAATCAGGAGGTACCAAAAGTGCAGATCCTCTGGGACTACTCATCAAGATAGGAAAGTTCCTATTATATGGCTGCCTGGGGCAACCAAAACCCCACTTAATTACTGCCCTTCAGACAAGGTGGAGACCTTCATTTAAAAACTGTGTGTGCACCCAGTGAGCAGCACATAAAGCTGGAATGGAAAACTGGCTCCCTGCCTCAGAGTTTCCAAGTACATGTCCTTGAAGAGTAGAAAACTATCAGGGGAGGCTGCCATCCTGCCTGCTGTTTCCCTAACTTTGTCTGCTCGGTGCAGACAGCCAGTCACCACTGAGATTCCATTTCAGACAGTGGGAATATGGCTAGATCCCCAAAATGTGATCCATTCACATCTTCTTCTTCAAAAACAAATCTCTGGCCCCTAATGTTTTTGAACAAGGCACAATACTTCTTTTTCTCCTCAACTATTGTAATTGTATCTCTATGACCTGATCTCTTGGCAAAATATTCCAAGCTGGCACTAAGCAGTCTGTGCGCAGCTTAGGTAAAGGAACTCTAATTTGATGTCATGACATGTTGTTGATCAATCAGTAATGCCAGATTCCTGTAAGTACAACAACAGTATTATTTCCAAGGAGACTTAATTTTGACTTGTACATCTGCCTTATACTCTATAGCATCAATGTCTTTTTTAACTAATAAGAAAATGCTGATTATCATGTGTTTTTACACACTGAATGAAAATCTAATATTTACAGGTTATCTGTATGATTATGATTTCCCATATTGCTGGTCCTTCATAGATGTATGGAGTATGCAATGAAAAATAAAACTCAGGATGATTCTGAGGTCTCTGTCACGGTTTTTTCCTTACCAGCCTCCTGCATATCCGTTGCAGACTGGAGAAGGTCTGGAGTTATGGGTAGAGCCATGCAAGTTAATTAATGTTGAGGGTTAAAAAAATTCTTATCTGCCAATGCTCTTCCCTATTCCTTTGTGTCTTTAGGAAGATAAATCTATATTTGGGTTCAGTGTTTCGTAATCACATTCATCCTTCCTTGACCTCAAGACTGTGTTAAAACAGCATTAGTTTCCAAACGTCTGGTTTTGCTCAGCATTGTACAGGGGTGTCTCCAATTATCTAGCGTAGTCTGACACAAATGCTCTTCACCCTCAAAGCTGCAGCTATGAGCCTTAACATCTTGCTCTGGGCACACAAAACTATATGTAATGAGGGCAACTGGTGATGTTGAATTTTGAAAGTTGAGTGANGTACGGTCTGATTACATTGTCCACTTCCTCTTTGTTAATGTAGAGGCAGTCTTAAATTATTAATCTCTCTCTTATGAAACAGTGAATTTTGTGTAATACTGCTGACTTTCACATTAACATTTTTGACGGCTCACGGTTGGTTTTGGGAGGAAAGGCATTGACTAAGACAAAATACAAGAAGATACTAATGAGACAATACTGTCTTTTCCACAGAACTTATACAACAAACAGAGATAGATAATAATTTTGGGGACAGAAATCATGATGTACTATTTCTTCTGAGAAATTCAGGAACACAATTATTATTATGTGATGCAGACCCCCGCACAAATACGAGAAGTGATGTTTTGGTAGGGATGTTTTGATGTATTATAAAGTGGGATTCACATTTTTACAGTGCTTCCAGCATCCAAGCCTTGCAAAACAGCTTTTCTTGGGCAATAAAAAACAAACATTCCCTCCTCCTAAATAATTAGTGACATTTGAAAGTGAAGATGAGTTGTCAAAACTGCTCTGTTCTTTGAGAAGAGCACAGGAAGACATTTATTTATCTCCCAGCTACCCACTTGGTTTTCTGTGCAATTTGAGATTGCAGTGATATTGCTTTAGTTATCCCCTACAAACTAGCATTAATTATTCCTCACTCTGCTGATTTAACATTGCTTCTCCACATGTTCCACAAAAAGGACAAGCACAGCAGGATTTTATTCTGTCTCAGTCCCACCTCTGCAATACATGCATCTCCTTACTGCATGTGCCTACTCCTTGATTTAAATGCTTCTTTTCTTCTCTGTTAAGAGGCACAGGAACAAAAAGTCTGAGGTCGTTAGTGTTTTCAACTCAGCATGTCAACAGCAGAAAGTACGTGCTGTGGCCCCAATCCAGTAAAACACTGGGACAGATGTGCAGGGCAAAGCGCACAGGTTCAACTTGCATAGGTTTACTGCTATGTTTGCACCTAAGCAGGCTCTCAAAGTCCTTAGTAGAGTACAACTATCAGAAACAGGCAACAATGATGTGAGATGTGTCCAAGTTTTTCATGTTATAAGGAACATTGGCTGTTATAAATCCATGTCCTCATTTTTCATCATTCAAAGAGCATCTACTACCATCCTCTTCCCACATCAAATTAAGTACCAAAGAAGAAAAGAAGGGAGAGATTTGAAAAGAAAGCCAGTTAGAAAAGCTAGAAATCATTCTGCTAACAAGGAATGAAAAGAGTGTCTTTGGGAAGAACTAATTTCACCTAATATCACAGAAAAAGAGCAACAGAAAATAAATACTGGGTACTTCTTCAAAATACATGTCAGGCTTTATTTTATTAAACGTATATGAAATTGCAAAAGTTATACTAACTGAAGCATGTGTCTGCTGTAAGGGGTGATTCTCTTTCCTTCCAGCTACTTCTTGTGCTGTCTGCAGGTCTGGGATTCATCTCACCAGACATGGACTGTTGCAACCCAGACCTCCCAGGACTCCTGGGGTAAACCTGTTGAGCATGGGGTGGGTCTGATGTGTGAATCGTCTCCCCCTAATACAAACATACACAGATGAACTGCGTTTTAGGAGTGCATATTTCCTTCCGTTGATGTGCTTATATGTAGGCATCCACATCTATACATTAAATTAATTAAGTAATCCCAGTTTATTGGTCTGGCAAAAGTGAGAGTTTAGATTTTTTTTTTTTAATCAAAAGCCATTGTGGGTTTAGCTTTTTTTTCTAAAGAGTGATATGACTAGACAAAAGCTGAGTTGCCTGTAGTCTTTTGCTTCAATTCATTGTATGTAACAATGTCGTAACAAAAGTTAAAATCACAGCAAGCAAGCCTCAGAAATTAGTTATAAATATAGGACATACAAAGAATATATAATAGTCTGACAAAAGACAGATGACTTATTGTATTTCCTTGAGTTGTTGATAACCTTTAACTCATCAATATTGAGTGGGGAAATGATGTATTCAGAGAATGACTCTACTTTCTGTTGATGCAACAGTGTTTGATGATGAATGAGTAGCAAGGAGGAACAGCAGGGCATTCAGAGATAGGGAAGCTTCTGTGAAGGACTTTGCGGTCACCAGGAAGGAATAATACCACCCTACATATCTTTTTTAACTGAGTCTCTTCTGATTTTCTTCTCTGGAACAGGTGTCAATTTTTAGCTGTCAGTGAGTGACAATTAAACTCCACTGAAAATCTCTGAAACTGTAGGAATTGATCAGCATGGGATTAGTCCCTGGGGTAGGTGAAAATGTGTTTAGCTTTGAAAGATACTTGTGTTCTGGTTCTGTGCATTCATTTCTTCCCTCATCCTGGGCAATATAGTTAGAACTACCAATAAGAAAAAAATCATCCCTGGTAGAAGTGTTTTCCATCATAAAGCACAGGTTGGTTGAGACAGAAAAACCCCTCAACCACTCCCCACCCCTTCAAAACCCTTCCTAGAGGTGAGCTAATTAGAACACTTGCTTCGACAGAGGAAAATTACTCCATTTTAATCGCTCTCATTTTGACTTTCAAATTATATATTTCCATAGAATTTCAGATTCCATTTTCCTAAGTGTTTGATTTCCTAGGAAATTATTTACATTCCATCTTTTCATTTGAGTTGGAAAGTGAAAGAAACTGAAATATAATACCTCACAGGATAATTCTGTAACTTCCACTATTACTACTGACTGGCAGGACTTCTTCTCAGGAATTAGACCATAAGGTGTTTTAAGAGTAAGAATTTCTAGTAAAGGAAAGAACTAGTAACAACGAAATGTATTTTGAATACAAATTTTAATTGATAAGGAAATAATCAATCAACATGAAATGATCTATCCCCGACTGTTTTCTAAGTTCTTGTTTCAATAGAGCACTGTGCACATGCTTCGGATCCTCTTGGAGCATTTTAAATGAAGAATATGCACAATTCCTTAACTAAGTAAAGGACCCTTCTATCTGAATATTGCCTTATCTTCTTGCTAACATAAGCACAGTATCATATAATCACTATTGTAGAAGTATCTATACAAAGAAAACTTAGCAAAAAATATTAATGTAACAGGAATTAAGCAATTTTAGACAGACAGGTGGCGAGGTATGGAAACAGTCCTACATAAGCAGTTGCCTTTAGAAATTAAAATTTGAGCACTATATGGAAGTGCCCATAACTGTATCAACAGCCCACGTGAAAAGAGAAATGTTAAGTCTAGTCCTGTGATCTTAACAACACACATGTCTGTACTCCTGTTGCCCACAGATCACGAAGTACTTGACAAACACATCTGTTTCAAGGCTCAGGACACTTAACTTCCAGCAGACAGAAGGAGTCTTTAACCATCCACTTTTCACAGCTGAGGTGCAACAGATGAAATACTTCAGATGTATGTGTTTCAAGTCAGGCAGTCCCTCAGATGTGGACAGCTCAGGGTTTTGATTTCACAAGGAGCTGAATACTTCTCCTTGGACCTGGGTACTATGCCTAGGACCCATCACAGGCAAGCTTGAGAAAAACTGCACCCCCCAGGCACTCTTATTCATGAAGAAAAACCTATCATTTTTCAGTTTTTATAAATGTAATGTCAGGTTCTTCTTACAATATTTTATGGATTGTAAAAGAGAGACAGTGAGAAAAGATTTCACAGTTTTGAAATAGCAGGAATGAGGGAACTATGAAATGAGGAGAGACAAAAATATCGAACATGCTTAATTTCTCCAACCTCCTTAAGAACTGAAAATCTCTTTTGTCTGAATTTTGAGAACCAGTGCACTCTTTGCTCACTTCATCAAACAATCTCACACAGAATTAAAAATAAATGAAAAGTTAGAAAAAAACACAGCCCTAAAATCACAATGATTATAAATCACTAAGGGATTATAATGATTTTCCCCTATTGTGGCTTGCAGCCTAGAAACAGGATATACAGTAAGTCCTACTACTCCTAGCTAATGGAGATTCTCCTTTAGCTCAAGCAGTAGCGCTGCTGCTTTGGGATAGGAAGGTTGCGATGTCTTGCCTAAAGGGATATAAGTGTTGCAATTCAGGTCCCAAATGAGAAAAATTTATCACATTGCTGCCCAATTAGTGATCTGATTCCTGGTGTTAAGTCTAATGCAATTTAGCAGCACCTGCTGAATAGCATGCACGCCAAATACCAACTGAACTGCTCTGGCTCTTTGTCTTTGTTCACAGAGGGTTGAATGTTTTGTTGCAGGGTAGGGAGTAGAGAACAGGGGCAAGGGGTATTAGCGAACATTTGCGTGAATGAAATCTGTAGATTTGTTTCAGCAACGTTTCGGAGCTCTGCAGCAAATGGATATGGATAGTCACTGAGAGCGTGACCCGAGTACACAAAACTGATACTAACAAAGAGGTAACACCTTACTATCCCAAGTAGTGATAATCTGACCTATTGACCTAAAAGACACCAAAAGAGATGGTTCCTGCCTTGATTTTCAAGTTTGAAATATAGAGAAGAGAGTGCCTCGCAGATACCCTAGCTTATCTTATTTTATTCTGATGATCCTGGATTTCTTGTGGGCATTGTAGAAAAATGTAAAGTTTGGAAAGGATTTGAATGAGAACCGGATAAAGGTTTTTGCGACATGTAAGCTTGCAGTGAGCTGACATGGTTTTCTAAGGGTAGCCACTATTAATTCATTTAGACAAAAATAATTAAAAAGACGCTTGTCTAAGGCTCTAC
>VZTO01007610.1:28156-67453 GCA_013400615.1 Syrrhaptes paradoxus
TCAGTTTTTATAAATGTAATGTCAGGTTCTTCTTACAATATTTTATGGATTGTAAAAGAGAGACAGTGAGAAAAGATTTCACAGTTTTGAAATAGCAGGAATGAGGGAACTATGAAATGAGGAGAGACAAAAATATCGAACATGCTTAATTTCTCCAACCTCCTTAAGAACTGAAAATCTCTTTTGTCTGAATTTTGAGAACCAGTGCACTCTTTGCTCACTTCATCAAACAATCTCACACAGAATTAAAAATAAATGAAAAGTTAGAAAAAAACACAGCCCTAAAATCACAATGATTATAAATCACTAAGGGATTATAATGATTTTCCCCTATTGTGGCTTGCAGCCTAGAAACAGGATATACAGTAAGTCCTACTACTCCTAGCTAATGGAGATTCTCCTTTAGCTCAAGCAGTAGCGCTGCTGCTTTGGGATAGGAAGGTTGCGATGTCTTGCCTAAAGGGATATAAGTGTTGCAATTCAGGTCCCAAATGAGAAAAATTTATCACATTGCTGCCCAATTAGTGATCTGATTCCTGGTGTTAAGTCTAATGCAATTTAGCAGCACCTGCTGAATAGCATGCACGCCAAATACCAACTGAACTGCTCTGGCTCTTTGTCTTTGTTCACAGAGGGTTGAATGTTTTGTTGCAGGGTAGGGAGTAGAGAACAGGGGCAAGGGGTATTAGCGAACATTTGCGTGAATGAAATCTGTAGATTTGTTTCAGCAACGTTTCGGAGCTCTGCAGCAAATGGATATGGATAGTCACTGAGAGCGTGACCCGAGTACACAAAACTGATACTAACAAAGAGGTAACACCTTACTATCCCAAGTAGTGATAATCTGACCTATTGACCTAAAAGACACCAAAAGAGATGGTTCCTGCCTTGATTTTCAAGTTTGAAATATAGAGAAGAGAGTGCCTCGCAGATACCCTAGCTTATCTTATTTTATTCTGATGATCCTGGATTTCTTGTGGGCATTGTAGAAAAATGTAAAGTTTGGAAAGGATTTGAATGAGAACCGGATAAAGGTTTTTGCGACATGTAAGCTTGCAGTGAGCTGACATGGTTTTCTAAGGGTAGCCACTATTAATTCATTTAGACAAAAATAATTAAAAAGACGCTTGTCTAAGGCTCTACACTCCTTCACATATCATTAATAATATAAAAAAATCCCAGAAGAATGAAAATAATCATACCAACAGGAACACAGCCAAGCAGCATCCTACAGAGACTCCTTTCCAACCTTTTATCGTTGTGGGAAACATACCTTCAGGCTTGTTAAAGAATGCTATTAAACAGGTGTCATTTGGAGACAACTGTGTAGAGCTATTTTGTGCCAAAACAGGGGCTGAAGCTTGAGAGTCTCAGGGACACACAGAAAACACCCAATTACCCCTCCATTGTGCAATAAGAGAGAATTCAACTCGGGCATCAACTGCTAACAAGAAATAACAATCCTAGAATGGATAGAAGAAAACCCTTTAATTCATATTCAAACTAGTTTCAGATTCTAGAAGTGTGGCAATCCTTAACAAACATGTTAAACTAGAGAGGTCAGTGGACGACTGTGAAACTCCAGGGTGCCAATGTAGTTTTTTTAGTGAGAAGCCCTACTCAGAAAACTAGCTGCTATGTTTTGTCTCTGAAGCTGTTCTCACTTTAGTCTTCAGGTGGCTTTAAAGTGTAACACACTGTAAATCAGATGACAACAAAAGGCTCTCAGAGGATCCAAAGCACAGACAATAATCTCAAGACTGTTAGTTAAAAGAAAATGTCGCAATCTCTTAGCTAGACACAGCTGACATAAAGGATTGGGAAGTTTGCCATACACTCTGATTGTCAAAAATTGGTGGAGGATACAAACAACCTGCTTAAATTTGAATTCTAAATGGAAGCAGGAGTACACCAAGTGCTGTTGCTTTGGGATAGGAATTTCTAGTTGTTCCTTGCCCCTTCTCGAGTGCCCCATCATCAGCAAGATTTTGTTAACGGCTCCTTTTTCTTCCAAGCTGTTATTCTAGATGTTTGCTGAAATAATCCAAGTTAGGTAGAAAAGCAACCAAATATCATGTGTTTCTAAATTAAATTATGGAAAATAGCAACATAACCAAATGACTTATGTGCAACAGTTTAGAATTAAGAACATGGCTATGTATGAAGTCTTTTAGCAATAATTGTTTTATGAGAACAGATCTGGGCTAAAATTAGAGCATACACTGCACTAATTAAAGCCAGCCCATCCTGTTTGAGGAAGTGCAGGTAAGAGCTTAGGCCTCTTCCAACTCTAATTTTTCATCCAGCAGAAGGAATTCCAGGTTGGAAATGGAAGGCTCTAAAGTGCTGCCTCTGGTCCAGCACTCTGAATGCTCTGATGGCATTTTTCTCCTTGTCTGCAGTAGGGCCAGAATGTTACCTTTAAAATTAAAGTTGAGGATTCCTCTCTGAAAAGACAAACATACTCCTGTTAGTAACCTAAAAAATAACAAAGCTCTCAGAACTTCCTGTAGCTCTTGCCATTCCACAACGAGACGCAAAGGCTGGAGTTGATGGCAGGTTCAAAATGGAATAAGATAAATATTTTTAACAGTAACTATTTTAATCAATTACAAAGGGACTTGTGAAATTATGGAACAATGGAAGTCTTCATTGCCTTCCTGGAAGATAAGTTCGATCAAAGTTACTGGGCTGGAATTTGGATGTGCTGAATGAAATACAGAAGGCTGGGCTATGCTAGAATTCAAAGTAGATGTTTTTAGTTATCTGAATGATTTCTTGTAATCTTTAAACCCATTAAGAATGAATGTATTTTCTAACAACCTGATATCTATGTCCTAAATACCAAAATCTTTGATTTTAACACAGTGTTCTCACATGGTCAGATGCAACCTACACTTGTATATTAATTTTTAAGCATCGTTCAGTAGAACACAAAACTTGCAAAAAGGTTAACTCTTCATGTCACGACTGAGAACTTCTCATCTTCTTCTGTGCCTTCATAAGTAGAGCCAACAATATCTGTAGTTCACCCTCTGCAATACAACTAGGACAAATGGTTTTGCTGTTGCTTTTCCTTACTCATTGGTTTCCATACAAAACAGAAAAAGTCCATGTTAATTAGATGCAGAAAATTCAGCACGCTAACTCTGAGAAAAAGCAACTTTTTCTTTTAATTTCTGGCCATCTTTTGATGAGCCACCCAGTACTGACTCAGCGGTGCTGGACCTTCACTTGGGGCCCAGAACTCTGCAGCTGCTCTAGCTCCGCATTTGCCTAGAGCAATGTGCCAGCTGTCTCTGACTGTATTACACCACAGTAATGCGAACAACTGGAAGCAATAATGTGTCTCCCCATTTGCCTAACAATACCAACATGAACAATAATTCAGAAGACTGAAGATTTGTGCTGTAATTTAATAAACCCCATGCACATTTCTACAATTGAGTATCACATCTGTGCAATGGATCCTAGAAGTGTAATATTCTTTTATAAGGGACCATTAACCAATCTTAAGTTTATAGGTTTCCTTAAATCTTTTTCATCAGCTGTTAAACTACAGTAAAGAGAAAATTGCCTCTTATGAGACAAGGGATAGTAAAATACAAAGACTGTGATTAAACGTCAATCAATTAAGGGTTATAATATAATAAAAATGCTGACTGATGATTAAAATGAGTACTTTCTGGCAGAATTTTATAAGCAATATTAAGAATTGTTTTAAAAAGTCAATAGAATAAACCCCACTTACATCTTATTATGTATCAGGGACACAGTCTTAGACAGGTCTATTTAGAGAAGAGGAGAAAAAAGAATTGTTATTCTGACAAAAAAACCTAGGAAGCAATTTGTTGTTGATCTCCACATTAAATAGGATACATTTTTTCTGTCATTTATTTTATTATACCCCTGACTCCTCCATTTTAAATCCATTTCTGAATGGAGTAAATAATGCTATATATTTTAGTTTCAGCTGCCATCTGGCAAGTTCATGAGACTAGGCAGGTAACAGATCACACAGTAAACTATATAAATAAGCAACACACTAAATATTATTTCATGTAACAGACCTAAGAGAGTAGGCCAGCTGAGGATGGGAGAGCAGTAAATGTAATGTCTGCATGTGTCTCTTTACTGAACAGGCTTCAGTGATCTTTCATGGAAAAATCCTATGGAATTAAGGATTAGACCAAATGGATTCTACAGAAACTCTTACATAGAAAGAACACTAATAGGAAATAATAAGCTTTTTATAGTTCGGATGAAACATCCAGCAAAATGCTATAGTAGGAATATAGTTTTCTATTACGTTCTACAGTCTGTTTCAAGAGAACAATAGAAATGTTGTCATTTTCATAAGGGAAATGCCATATAATGTACAACTTGCCTAATATTCATTTTCTGTGCTCCTGCTCCCACACTGCTGAGTGACTGTGGATAAAAAACACCTTACCACGCAGAGTCTTTTATCATTATATTTTTGTTTTTTTCTCCTTCTTTCAAAGCAGGCTGTATTTATTTCTCCATCTTCCTTGGCCTGTACCATATGTTTGCCAAAAGTCACCTCTACTTTACAAAACTGTCTATCGCTTCCACATGGGTCATACTAACCCTTTTAGAGAACATCAACATTATGTTACACTTTTTCTCTTCCTAATGGCTTCCCACTTTGCCGCTTTTTCCTTCTCTCTTCAACAGCAGGGCAAATCCTTGTTACTTAACTTTCTTCTTTTAACCTCTGTATAGTCCTTAAAGCTGCTCTACATCTTCTCCTCTCTACTTTCATCCTACTTTTAGCTAACTGCTTTAAGTGGATCTTGTCCTATCATAAGTATCTCCTAAGCTTCACATCTAAGAACTAGAGGCTTAGTAAGCCCCAAAGTGAAGGAAGACAGAGTTCTTAGGAATTTGATTCTGGAGCTTGGGAGATGGGTGTTCAATAAAGCAGTCTTCAATTTAAACTTTCATTAAAATTCAACAAAATTGTTAGGTAGCACAGAGAGGCAAAGACAGACACACACAGTGTGGTCACCTAGTGTTGTTGGGAAATTAGGCTGAAAACTAGGCTTGTATTCTGTTTATCATTCTCCAGCTACTACAGTCTTTCCATTTTTGTTTTTCTGCACAGTCAAAGGATGCCCAATGTACAATTCCCTATTGCAGGTTCCTGCACTGGTCTTCCATTCTTCTCCATCTGGTTCCTCTTAAAGAGAAGTATCACCAAGAGCATCACTTCATCTCCTTACCCTAGATTCCTCTTATGGTCAAAGTGTAGTGAAGGATTTCTAAAGAGATAAGTTTATGCCGTTTTTTAAGACTACTATAAGTAGTCTTACCTGAAGATCAGTGCGGTGGGTCAGCTTCCTGAATTGACTCACACTGCAGACACATGATCACTAGACCTGATGCCAAAGAAAGGGAGAGGAGAAGAACCTATGGCTGACGGTGGAGGATGGGACAAAGCAGGCTTTCCTTTCTTAGGAGCAAATAATTTAATCAGTTCAACTATCAGGCAAAACCCTACTCTAGCTGGACACCAGATATGAGCTGAATAGCGTGCTCTGAAGGTCCTCAAAAGTTATTACATGTGGAACATAATCACAAAGTGATGAGGATTTGGGAGTACACTCCTGGTCATGTGACATCATGAATGTGTTTATGTTACAACATGATGTCATGTGGTCATGTATTTGAGTTTTTAATTGAAGCCACTACATAAGCAATGATTGGGTCAGCTGTTGCACACTGTATTTTTCATCTCTGGAAATATTTTCTTCTATATAACAATCTCTGTTTCACACACAGTCTTTAGAGTTGACATCATTTATGTGAATGGGAGTCCTGCTACCAGAAGTAGTGCAGAGTCAGATCCTTGTATGGATGATTTAACAAACAACTACTTTTGATCAAGGAGTTATAGACACTTGGTTTATACAGGCACTATAATGTCAAAAATGCATTTACATCAATGTAAAATTTTAGAGTTTCATATGACAAACCTTTTAGAGTGGCAGAGTGAAAACAACTCTGACCCTGACCTGGGCAAAAGGTTTCTCCATCTGACCTTTCCTATTATGTGTCTTTCTCAGTTTTGGCACCTCATAACGGTAATAACCTGGAAATTATCTTAATCTCCTGCCACTTCTTGACAAGCATACTAGAACATCTCCCAGGAGATGTGGTCAGTTCACTGAAGAATAATAATAGCAATGATGATATAACAAAGGAAAACCATTTAGGTCACCAGTGTATGTGTATGTTTGTATCCTGTCAGGAGTGAAAATTAGCTAAATGACTGTCCTAAAACACCAAAGGGTCTATTCTTGCACTTCTTTTGTATCCAAAACAGAGGTTAGTGTAAATTTTGGTTGTGCAAGAGCAACCAAAAGAGTGTATCAATCACACACATTGAAGTAATAATGAGGACTGTAAGTAACAATAATCAGAATTAAAAATAAAAGACATTTTTGTGAAAATTTTATTAAGAAGGATAAGAATATTTGGGATATAGTTTCTGAAATATAGTAAATATTTTTCATTACATTCTTTCTGTCATGTATCAGTTGTAATAGATAGGGCATGTGTAGGGGGGGTGCTTCCCTTCACATAGTATCTCTAATAAAAACATTCTTCACTATTTTATTAATTTTATTATTCATGTACTGGACTGAGTTTAAAACTGAAGTAAAGTTAATAAAGTCAGAAAAAATCTCTCAGATTACAGACTGAATCATTCTCTCCATCCTTACCATGTGGTCATTTTTGCTGATGTAAGACATGTTTTCTCCAGCTATCACAGTCTTTTTTTCTCTGAAGACTAATGACTGAAAATGCTGTCCTAGTAGTTATCCATCACACATGCCTATGGATGACCACGGCCTTGTCTGTGATCCGTTCTTATACCAATTAAGTTTGGATCTCTGCCAGGTCCAGAGCCTTTTTATGCCACTCAGAGAGAATCAAGTAACCTGAATGATTTCCTGATTATTATAGATTATTGAACCCCCTTCAGCCTACTTGTGTTGAAGGCTGGACTTGAAAAAGATGACTCAGAAGCCAAAAGCAAAAGAGATACGGTAGGATCTGTTCTTTAGGTCACCGTGCAATGCTGTTTTGATTGGGAACTGAGGGGCTGCAGAGTTGGTTCAGGAAACCATCTTAAGGGAAGCAAATGGTGATACTGTAAAAGTGTCTTTTCCTCAAATTTTTCTTCTGTAAAATCCCCTCCTCAACCCTGCAAGCCAATACTCTTAGGATGCTTGCAACTCAAATTTCAAACACTCATGAGTCTCTGGCCAGGTTGTGGGCGGTAATAGTACAGTTTTAAGACACAAAAAGATTTTTTTTTCCTTGGTTGCCCCAGTTTACTGCTCCTTATGCATTGTTATCTGCAATCATTTTACATAAATATAGTTTTTTATCCCAAGGAAAAAACAAAGCAATTTTTGTAACCCAAATTTAGAAGTAGAATGTACTAAGTAGTTTAAATTACTCTTCCTTACAATACCATACACTCTTCAGAAAAATTTAGGTACATTTACTTGTGAGAATAAGAAAATGCTGCTGCAATTCATTTGCATTCTAAAACGTAGGAAAGATGTTTCAATATTACCAAAGGGATAGAGCAAATTCCAGCTTTACATTTTGATCTCCTGTGTCATATACTGTTCTTGTTATACTTCTCTCTTCTGAGGAGCTGAGGAGAATTATACTAGTTTAGTCTCATCTATATGCAGGTACTGGAGTGCACCAGACTAGGAGTTCATGAGCAAGGTTAAGGACTTCAGATTTTTTTTCATAGAGGTTCTATGGCCACTTAAGCATAAAAGTGTGATTGGATTTGCTGCCTTACTTCCAATAAGTTTACACTATTCTTTACTATAGGTCTGGTTGCCATTTACATCACCTTGACTGTGCAAAGGGATCTAGGCAGAAGGAATAACCAGGAGTCACATTGATAAATGCCTGGTTTGAGACTTGAGAGGAAGGGGGGTTTAGATACCTATGTAGAAAAAGATAGAAGAATTGAGGCAGTACCAAAAGTCTGGAGAAAGCAGTGGAATATATATGGCAGAATGAAATTATTTCTTAGTTTTCAGCCAGCATCAATGTTGGAGTGTCCTGAACACAGTTTTCAGAAACCTCTTGCTCCCAACTAGTTATTCCAGGGAACAGTGTATTTCTTAATACTGATTGATGTTCCATTATGAATTAGGAAGTATTTTTTCCTATTGAACTAAACTAGTAAGAAATCTGTTGGGTTCCTAAGGCAACAAAACTCATGTGCACATACTGTGTACTTGCATCTGTCCTGTCTCTGGCTTTGATAACTTCCCACAAATTTTTAATCACTTAGGCGGCAGTATAGAGATCTCAAATTTCTGTAAGGTTGGGCAGATGAGTAGAGGGGAGACAGCCCAAAGCAAAGGGCTGTGACACATGAGAACGCTAAGATATGGGCTGATAAACTCCACTAGTTTCTCACATATATTACAATTTCAGGAAGGTGGACTCCAGTTAATGGCAATAACTTTTTCCCGGATTAATATTAGATACCTTAAAATATTAGCTTGCAGATGTTTGCAGGCTGTCAAAGACTGAAAGAGATAATTTCCAGGAGAAAGTGAATGAATTTTGGGAAAAGGATACCCAAGGTTGAATGTACCTTTGAGAATGAAAATATAAATGTCTACATCTAGGTGTGCAGGTGAGCAGAGATTTCAATTCAGCTGCCCAAACACAGACACAATATTACTACTTTAGATGCACCTGAGTATCTGAAACAAACACCTGAAGTTGGCAGATATTGAACAGGACCTACAGGAGAAACAGTCTGGAAAGTCATCTGGAGGCCAAGAGAGACACACTAGAGCATCTGTAAAGGAAGTAGACACCAATATTTTGGCAATTTAATAGCCTTACTGAGCTCTTCAACTGATTTTGTATGTTTACTTTGTGTGAGCCAAAGAGCTTCTTTAACTCCACTGACTGTACTGACTAAATTGCTGTTGAGTACAGTGGGAACTTAGACACCAATACAGACAGACACACGGATGTCTACATTTTAAACCTTAATTTAGGCATCTTCATCTGTGAGCTTGTCCTGGGTCCAGCTGGGATAGGGTTAATTCCTCACAGAAGCTGGGAGGTGGGCATAGCCAAAGGGATATCCAGGATATAAGGGGAAGGTAGCTGGAGACGGCCCCCTTTTTTTTGTGAAGCCCTCGGTGGTGAGATAGTCATTGTATCAGTGTTTCCATTGTATTCTATATCTTGTCTTATTGTTACATTCTCTTTTCCTTTGCTTTCCTTGTGTGGTATTGTTAAAAATCCGTCGTTATCTCAACTCACGAGGTTCCGCTTTTTCTTATCGTTCCCCATCTTACCGGGAGGGGAGAGGGAGGGGGGTTGCGACCGCGTGGTCGTGGTCCTAACCCAAGACAGAGCTGGATCCTGTCCCTCAATCATTTCTGTTTCCTGACTCTTTAAACAGAAGCCAGTGAAGTGATCAGCAATGAAGCAAAGACTGTCTACCCAAGTGGCAGACTTAACTCACACTGGCTGTATCAAATGTTTGAAATGAGAGAGGGGGTGGGCATGAAGAACTTTGAATGAATGCAATTGCGACTAACTGCTTAAAATCTACCTGTTGCAGCTGATGTTCAGTTAACATCTAGCTTGTTGTGACCACTTCTTGCGTGAGCAACCCCTGCTTCATGCCGTATCCAGCCTGGATGTGTTCTGCATGGAAACACAATAAAATGGGGACATCTCAGTTTCCAGCTTTCTCTCCCCACCATTATCTTCTCTTCCATTCCACCCTTCCAGACTTCCCTTGCTATGTTTTGCTGTAAAACTACATGACACAAACAGGAGTAGAGGGGCAATAAGAAAGAAGGAAAAAGGCTTTAATCAATGAAAAACTTCTGGTATGTAAGAACTGGGATCTGAATTCATGGCTGTGGTATCAAGCGCTAGTAGCCAACTAATCAAATTGAATTTTGGATAATCACTATTCCCGCTCGGGTTCTAATCAATACATGATTTCAGCTGTCTCATAAAGCCCACACTTCAGTTCTTGCCTAGCCTTTTATGGATAAAATTTTCTATTGCAGTATCACTATATAGCAATATTAGTATTTTAGTTGTTTCACATTTTCCTATTTCTATCCTGACTTTCCATAATGAAAATACTTTTCAAATATATATACATGTGAACCATGATTTCATATAAGAGTACATTTTGAAAACACACACTAAATTTTATTATTCTTAAGTAATAAAGAAAGAATAATAAATGGCCTTTTTTTCCCTCTCTTAAAAAATAAGTTGTACAGAAGATAATATTCTTTACAAACCCAAGCATATGTTAAGTAGGCTAAAACATAAGGCATTGGAGATTTTTATTAGACTACAAATAAAAATACTTTCCTGGTTCCCACTTTGTTGAGGTTAATTAAGACACTGTTATGCATCTTTTCACTTGATTGGTATAGGAAACTGTACTTTTCCACTATTTCCCCTGCCCTGCTAATCTCTAAGACTGAGGCAAAACCCACAGAAAGTCTTTCTGGTTAAATCAGAAATACTTCCTTGGTGACTCGAACAAATCTCAAAGGAAAACACAGTAAAGGAAATGTCAGGCATGCATCCTTTAATTTTTTCTTTTCTGAAATCTTGCAGTAGATCCTGAGTGACTCCCTAGCACTACCTATAGAGTAGGACCCTTAAATAAAACATCACAAGTGTTTAAAATTAAAAGCAGTGTGCAGGGAGGGGACAGAACACTATTAAGAACCAATACAATAAAAGATGCACCAGTCTGATCACTGTTCTGTTTTTTTAAATGTATTTTGAAAGGTCTTCTCAGTCTTGTTTTGGAACAGTAGATTGCATTGTTGTAAAACACACATGGATAGATGGCTGAGACTATGGTCTGCGTATACCAGGTGAAATGTATCTATTGACTTACAAGCTGGCTGCATGTGTCAAAATGCAATCCGGTATTTTTGTAATAATAGCTAGCAGTCATAGTTGTAAATTATTTACGGAGACTATTCAGTGCAAACAGGTTAGTGCACACATCCTCTTCAGCTTGACTGCCCTGGTTTTAGATCACTCAGACATTCAACTCCTTAGAGATCTGCTCTTATCATTGCAAACCCTAAAAAGGTACCAAAAGGAGCAGTCATTTCAGCAACTTAAAGCAGCTCAGCCATTTGCTAAAGTTCTACCTCAAGGTTCAGTGAACAAACACCATCTCTGCCCACCTCTTTCACACCCACCCTGGCCCTGGTGATGTAAGTTAATATGAGACATGAAGAGAAATCGATCTCCAGAGCTAAGACTCCAGTATGCTTCACTATCTTTGTGCAGAAACATGGAAGAATGTACATAGCAAAGGCCACCAATGATCTTAACATGAAGTGACATTTCACTAATGCTGTGTTTCAGAAGATGGGCAAACAACAGCCATTCAATGAGTACTTCTGGTTAGATTTAAATGAGTACAGCACCCTATTGCAATGAAGTACACTGATTTTCCTATGCACACAACTATTGAATCTCATTAGAGTTTCGCCTTCAACAGTCCATTTAAAGCAGCTGCACCTACCCTACACAATCAGAAGACTGGGGATTGTGAATTTTATGGTTGAACAACACAGTGCCAGAAAGAACTAATCTGTCACATACAGAAAAATCCCAGGATTTCACTTCTCTGACAGATATAGTATGTCAAAACATTTACTGTGCATTACTCTCTCTCTAGGACAAGTTCAGCTAGCAAGAGCTTTGTAGGGGCTGCTTTTGCAACAAGATGTTCCCAATAGTTCTGAACTTGAGATAGTAGTTCATTTTAGTTCTGCTTGGTCATTAATTAGCAAACAGAATAAAAGTTTGAAATATATTAATAACACTAACCTCTACCAGTTAGGGGCAGATTTATTTGCAGACAGTTTTGGCAACCACCATCTTCTGCCTCAGTCTGAGGAATTTGGATTTTGCCTTTGTCATGGCTTAATCCCAGCCAGCAAGAAGCACCACACAGCCACCCGCTCANATCCCTTTGGTCAGTTGGGGTCAGCCGTCCTGGCTGTGTCCCCTCCCAACTTCTTGTGCACTCCTGGCCTACTTGCTGGTGGGGTGGTGTGAGAAGCAGAAAAGGCCTTGACTCTGTGTAAGCACTGCTCAGCAATAGCTAAAACATCCCTGTGTTATCCACACAGTTTTCAGCACAAATCCAAAACACAGCCCCAGACTAGCTACTATGAAGAAAATTAACCGTACTCCAGCCAAAACCAGCACAGGCCTTTACTGTCTGTGACACTGGGCAAAGAGAAAATCCTTGCAGTTAGGGTTATGGGATGAGAAATAAAGGACAGAAAATCTGTACAGAGACAGCAGGCATCATTTCTCCTCTGTCTTTCAGCCTCCTGGCCTGGCTCTTGTGCAGCTCACACCACTACCACTTCAGCATGGTCCCCCACTGGACCAAGAAGAAAAGTCCCTGTCCAGGTGTAAGCAGCTGCTTACAGACTAGCCAAAAGTGACTCCAAGGCATATTCTCAATGAGAAACCTGCCTGGGTCTGAGGAGATTAAGCAACTGAAATCAGCTCTTCATACTCACTCACATCTCAGAGCTCTTCTTGTCATACAGCTAGAGTCTCTGGGGAAGAATACAGAGCTGCTTATGCTCCTTCTCCCCAGGGAATCTGGCCCCAAATCTGATGTAATTTCCAATGCAGATAGCAAAAATTGTGCCTTGCCAAAGACATGGCTTGCACCCATGAAGGATGGCAGTGTGCCCAATTAAATATGCACAACGTGAGATAATGACAAAGGGTAAACACACAGCAGAGAGTAGCTCTGTCTGCAAGGAGAGGAGAATAATCACAACACAATGCAGCATGTGTGTGGCATGCAGCAGTGCTGGTAAGAATGTGATATTGAGTTACTAACTCCTGTGGCTTGATAACGGTCCTGAGTTTCAAAAGGACTCCATAACAGGAGGTCAAAGTCCGTGCATGCCAGATGCTATCATTACATTCACTTTTTCCTTTTTTTGTTTCTTTTTCTCCTGGTCCTGACAATACAACGAGACCACTGAGAATATCAGCCAGAAAGTCTGACTGAGAATGCGCACATTTAACTAATGCCACATCACAGGGCTAAGAAACAAACATTTCTCTCTAACTTTCCTCTGTATTACACAATTAATATAGATGGGAGAAGGAAGAAGACCCAAAAGCAATATCAGAAAAAAATACAGATAAATAAATATATAAAAATAAAATTATACAATTTAAATTTATAATTACTGAATTAGAATTATGCAGTTCTCCAGGTAAAGAAAGTTGAAAAAGAAAAGCAAACCCAACACACTGGATACATTTTGCAAGAGTTTGTGAGGGATTCTACAAGTCACAAGAATTTTCTGGGGCAGTTTCAGACACAATTACTGCAGTTGTTCGATATTTTAAAACTGGAACAAGCAACAAATGTCAGAAACACAATACAAGGTGGGTTTTTCTCACTCATACACCGTTCTGGCTTTCATTACCACACCAAACAGCCCGAATCCGTATTCCTGATGAACCACACAATTCCCACTGCCTGAGTATCTGCTCATTGCTCTGGGTCAGGTGCAAAGCACCTCAGTATGGGAGAAAAGCTCAGTACAGGAGGCTGGGAATTCAGAGTATACTGCACCAACCCTTATTGTGAATACAACCACCTCATGGGTCTTAGTGCTAAATTATCTGCAATCCTTCTTTAGAAAATGGAGAGACAACAGAATCTTCTGAGGGAGATTTATCCCACCTGAGATAGCAACAGAAATTAATTTCCTTCTGGATGTGTCAGAGGGTAATGCAGCCCACATATTATCTTGAATTGCCTTTGGAGCTGCCCCCGTTTCTTTGTCCCCTGCAGAAGGAGGCTGGGTGACTAACATGAACTGAAATTGTTAAAGGCTGAAGTTGGGTGAGAACACCTCATCATAGTGATTCAATGTGCACAAATGGAAATGCTTTATTTCAGCAGAGGTGGACCATTTTGTTCTTTTCCTCTTTTGAATTTATGCCAAGGGTTCTTTTATTTGAAAGATAATTTTTTTCAAATTGCAAAATTAAAAGCAATTAAACTGTTTTGAAGAAGAGCAACATCAGCCTTCATATGAGCTTCTCGATAATTAAGATAACACTGGCATTTTAAATAGTTTTGTCATTTCTTTTGACAACTTTACTGTATTTTATTATTTTTAAATTTTTACAGGACACACGATGCTGAAATAGAGTATAACTTTCTAATTGAATCGCAGTATTTTTAAATAGAGCACTTTCCTGCAAAATTAGTGGCCTGCTCTTGATTATATCTAACATTAAGTAGCAACAAATGTAGATAACTAAATAATTTGTTTACACTGAATGTTTAAACTGGCTTTATAAACTCTAGAACATATTGTACATTTATGAGGCAGCAACTTGGCAATATTTGAAACTGGTACCGTAAAAAGAAAGAGTTCTTCATATGGGATTTTGAAAATTAGATAGTTGATAAGTTTAAGTAGTGCTGAGAAGGTCAATTAATACTCTCACAGTGAAGTATATGCTGATCTAATTATAATATTCAAAGACCAGTTTAAGGAAAAGAAAAAAATAGTCCAAAACACTGAGAAAAATACAGAAAATGTGGAAAATCTAGGACAACAGAAATGTTATCTCCATAGGCTATGTAAAGTTTTTCAGTTCAAGCAACTCAGCTCCTAGTGTTCAATAGCATTTTCTGTATACAGATATATATGTATGTATACACGTACCTCCATATTTAAATGTGAAGGTCTAGGCATGTAAATGATAATTACTATTTTTGGTTGCATTCCTCTTTAGCAGAAGGAATTTATATCATGTTGAAGCAAGACCTTACAGCAACACTAACGCAGAAATCCAAAAAGGTTAATATCCTCAGTAGACAGTATCATTTCATCAATAAGAGAACTATTCAATGACCCTGCACTGGAGTGAACTCAGCATAATCAATTAGCTTTGTCAAGTAAACAGATCTGTCCCTTTGGCTGCTGCGTAACTTGATATTTCTTCCTGTTCTTACTGACTCCGTGAATGGAGAAATAAAATACCCTGAAATTATACCAGCTCTGACTGGGGAAAGAGAGCTATTTGAAAAACTGCTTCACTGAAAGTGTCTGTCATTCTTAGTCAGAGGTTTTTGTCTTCCAGCAGAGAAAGACAGTAAGATAGGGCTCAGTCCAGCACTACAGAAATCTTAACCAAAAACAATATTTTCCATATTTTGATGAATTAGATGCAAATCAGTTGGCAAGCAAAGCAAAATAGCTAATGTGCCCTGCACCACTTGCCATAGCTGACTTGAGTAATTATCTTCACAATATACAATCCTTTGCTTCTTTTATCATTTTTCCTCCTCTTGTTTTTGTTTTGCCTTTTGAAAAAATAATAATGTAATTACTATAATGCTAATTTGAAAGTAATGATTTCTCTACACATTAGCAGACTCAGACACAATCTATGATAGATAGGTCATGAGATAGTGGTCTCAGACTGGCCTCGTGTAGTTTGCATTATGAAAAAAAAAACATGTGAAGAAGAGATCATTATTCTGCATAATTAGCAGGCTTAATTAAAAAACGGCCTGAGATATCAGCTGTAGCACCAGCTCAACAAACCCCCTAGGGCTTGTTCATAGATTCTGCTGCACTCTGATTATACTAGTGTGAAACTAGAAACAGCCACCTGGAATCACTCTCTCAGATGAGCATTTGCTGAGTGCTAGTACACTGTTATTAAATCAGATTGTTTGGCACAATTTTGTAAAACGATACAAGCTTTTAGACCTCTAGAAATTTGAAAAGAAAAGCATGGCCAGCAAGGTAAAATAATTCACTCTGTGGGGTTTCCAGCGTTCCTCCTTTCTAATAAACGACAGCCTTTGGAAATGTATTTGTCCAAATTTCTCAAGTTCTATAAAGCCTAATCAGTTTGGGTTTGTCAAACAGAACCCAACTATGACAGCCTTAAAAAATGACCTCAGGTTTGAGTTTCTACATGACAAATAAAAGTGGACTGCAATTTTAATTTCTTCCTACACCTCAGATTTGTGATAGTCACATCAAATGATATTTAAAGTTTAACATCTCTCTTCTTCTAATTTTAATTTTGTCCATGCTGGACAACACATAGTGTTTCCTTCAGAGGTACATCAAAATCTTTCCTGCACACTACTGACATGTAAACTGGCTGCTCATTCTGGACAAGCAATTGTTTTTGCAGAATACATCTAGGGATAGATAGCAGCTAGGAACATAAATGGGCACGTTAGAGAGAAAAGATTTTCCTGTGCTATTAAAACAGACATTGGTTTAATCCAGTCAGTACATAGTTGTCCAAAATTGAATGCCACTGACATTGGAGCTAGCAATGATGATTAAAAGACGAGTCCCCTTTGATAGGTACGTACTTTACATGTACCAGCAGCTAAAAGCCAAAACTGGGATTACAGCAGAAAAGCAGACAGCTAATGTATTTTTTGAAGAGCTATTGTAGGCTGATTGCAGGGGATTTTTTTATCATTATAACTGTCATTTTTATCTGTTTAACAGAGCTCACTACTGCAAAAAGTAAATCAGAGAGACTGTTTATTTAACAGTAAAGACACAGTTTTGTGTTCTTCCCTGCAAAACATCTGGGGCTGTGAGCAGGTGACGAATAGGTTCAAATCCCTCAGGCTCAGCCCATGACAGCCAGGTACTCTGCAGCACCCCGTTGGAAGCGGGAGGACCTCCATTGCACTGGGGCAGGTTGGGCACATCACCTCTCCAGGAGGCTGCCCATGAACGCTGGACATCGGGCGCTCTCATCGGCATCGCTCTCACGCATCGGGAACCTGTCTTCTCCAGAGACCCATTTAAGTACAAATCCTATTAAGATATTTAGATAATATGGCTCCTTATGCTGAGCCCTTCCAGCTGATTAGACAAGGAAATCCTTGCTATCTAGTCAAGAAGCTTTCTGGCATGTTTAACATCTTGGGAGCATACTTTTGTGTTTCTTTAGGTTAAAGATGCCCTCCTAGGAACTTATCTACCAGAGTAAGGAGGAACTGAGGAGTATATGAGTCTGTGGGGAACAGACAAAAGTTTCTGTTCCATGGGAGAATCCTGAACCAACAAAGTCCTGAAAGGGAATGAAATATCTCACACGATACATTCTCTGCTGTTGAGTGCAAATAACATGCTTTCAGTGGGAATGGCAAGAGTTTCCCCATTCCTAACTAAAAGGCATGAAGAAAAAGTAGAAATCACCAAGAAAAAATGACTGAAAGATAAATCAATATGAGGTGAAAAGTTAACAAGTCGCCTGCTGTTAGTCTGCCAAAAAGTATTTAATATGTTCATTTGATATTATTCACATTCTTTAAAAAATGATGTGAGAGAGAGACATGCAGCAATACAGCCTTTTTGTCTTGGTGAGAGAAAAGGCTTTTCTGAGAAACATACACTGATCTAAAAGTAGTATTTATCCCTGGAGCTTCAGCACTCCTTGAGGGGGTAGCTATTATTGCAAATGCAACGACAATATTTCACTACAGATAAATTAGCCATTTTCTAGAAAGCTAATTCAGTTCTTCAAGTTACATTAATTTATCACAGCTTAATTACCATTAAAATTATACTAATGCAAATTAGAGGTGTCAGTCATATAACACATGTTATTTGATATGTCATGTGAATTCTTGAAAAATAAGGTTTGTTCTGTTAGGACAGGACCTAGTAATTTCCAGCTACAAGGACACACACATCTGATAAAGATTTTTCACAGCTCTTAGCTGAGACAGTTCTGTAGATTTCTGTCTTTGCCCCACTATTCAGACTTTTTCGTAAGCTGAAGTTTAGCCTTTTCTCTGGGATGGAGAGTGTTTCTTGGCATTTTAAAGACTCGTGTTTAAAGCTGTTACAGATCTCTTTAATTAAAATACTGTTCTAATTATAAAGTAATGAAATTAGAACAAAAATTAATAAAACTAAGAACACTACAAAAATGCTTCCATAAATCAAATACACCTATAAGTCTCAAATGGCATAGGATCAGTATTCCAAAAATAAAAGGCTAGACTGGGAAAAAAAAAGCAAACGAGAGAAGCATTGAAACCAACCATAAAATTCAAGGAGGTAAACATCTGACACATATCTAAGCTCAGCTGAGAGGGATACAGGAAACAGGTAGGAAAGGAAGAGACCTCCTGAGTCAGCACAGATACTTACGTGGTACACTCCTTTTGATAAATGGATCAGATTGCTATTTTAAAACTACTGAGGCTTTCCCACCAGTATTTGTGCTGAAAAGCTGTGCCAGTGTCCTGTTCAAATGTATGAACTTTCTTCTGATTTTCAATCTAAGTTCAGTCTCAGCAACTCTAAACGAACACGTTCTTTAGCAAACACCTTGTCCTTTGCACCGAACAGGTCTCCCTTACTCAAGATACCAGCCCTCCTGATGTACCAAAAACCAATACTTTCCCCTTTCACCTTCCTAGTCTTTGCTCTTACTTCCTTTCTTTATTCCTCTGATTATGCTAACAGACTCCTTTGAACCTGTATCTGGTTGGGTTCTTTCTTAAAACTGGAGGAACCAAAATTGCATTTAATATTTAATTTCTCTCATGAGTACCTTGTAAAGATGCCCCATTAGTTCTTTTCCCCTGTGGGAAATATCTCTGCCGCAGACTTGCTTGGCTTTGCCCCAGCTAGGGCCAGCTGGTGACTGACAGACACGGAGTGATCAGTCAGCAGAGCACATGGATCTTTATTCTCAGTCTCTCATGTGTGGTGACCTCACAGCTTGCAGCTGAAGTTCTTATCGGTCCCCCCATGCATTGCTCTGTTTTACTCCATTGAGCTGAAGAACTTAAATGCAACATTTTAAACCTGTATTTCAGGATAGACATTAAAATACACATTTAATAAGGAATTCAGTGGGAACTCCTAGGAACTCATCTGATCTAAAGACTATCAGTTTCCAAGTACTCAGATCTTGGCTTTCATAATGAAAAATAACCAAATCTCTTTACTCTTCAAGTTGTAATTTAGAATTCTACCCTCCAACCTCGAGCACAACTGTGCATGCAGCCATTTTTGAACCATTTGGAACATTGCTTGTCCTCTTTATTTCTTCAGATGTCTAGTTTCTAAACAATAATAAAAAATCAGTTTCATTGTCCTCTAGAAAGTTCCAGAGGCATCATTTTCTTCACCAAATCTGTCTAAGAAGAACTGACCTGTATACCATCTTAGTGTAACACAGTAAGTCCAAAAACTCCTGCAATTTGCAGAGCTAGAATATAAAGATAAATGAATTAAAACAAAGTTACTGACGAAAAATTTCTGTTGTTGGTTGGGGTGTTATTTTCTTGGTACATTTCCAAACAGATCACGAATATATTGTGTGATTCATCTCATCTAATTTTAGCCATTTAAAACCTATTCATGTTATCCTAGATGAGTTTCTAGGCTTCCTCAATAATCAATGGAGAGAGACTTCTTAGTCTTTCTGGCCTAAAATAGGTGTTTAAGATAGATTGCATTTAATGTTTTATGATTCATTCTGCCTATCTTTAGATTGTCTAGAACGTCATATCTTTCTTCACTGACTATAAAAGGAGTGTATCCAATTAGTATAGACCTTCATGAGTAACTTGGGGACAGACAAGATAGACAAGATGAACCTCAATCTTTGATCTCATACATTATTTGAAATAGGAATGGTAATTACAGTCCCTGCTGGTGCTTTTGAAAAATCCAACCTTCCCTTTAGTGAAGCAAAATTGAAATGAAACAAAGGAAAATGAACTGAAATACCAGACTCTTCAAATGGTCAAGAAAGAGAGACTTAGAAAATAGCGAGCCCTAAACAAGAAGGACAAATCCATAAATTAGGCACTCGGAGAATTAAGTAAGTGTGAATATACATGTAAAAAAAAGTGTTAACAACTTGAAAGTCAGAGGTGAACTTCCCTGAGTGAGAAAAAACATCAGACCATAAGCTGAAAATGAAAGCTCTCCAGGATCTGGAGGGCTCAAAGTGAGACTTAGACCTCTTGCATGTTGAGGAGAAAGCCTAGAGTGTTTCTCTAGGACAAAGCATTTGTTACATCAAGGCTATGTTTTGTCTGTGGGCAAGTTATAAGTAACTCCTGGTGAGTCCATGGGAGCTATGTATGCTGGTTCAGAAGTGTTTTAGTCATAGGGACAGATGCTGGCAGGGTAGTGTTCCCCTTGACCCAAATTTAGCCCTCCAGAAGTCCTCAATTTTAGGCTAAACTGCATCTACTGCCATCACAGAGAGGGAGAAAGAGCGAAAGAGACAATCATTTGCAGAGAAACTTCATTACACATCCTAGATACTTCATTTAAAGATTCAAGGAGCTGTATCACCTGTGATTACAGGTGTAAGCTTCAACACAACTGATCTTGTCTCAAATCCCCAGGATTAACTGAGTGACTCCTATTAAATGTGAGAAGCTTCTGAACACCTTCAAGCACAGGAACCACAGCTCTTAACTCACTGTTGTAGGCACTGTCCAAGATCATAAACCACTGAGGAACTTCTGAAGAAATGTATGACTTCAGTTTTAGAAATCACATTGACAGTGTTGCATAAACTACTTATAAAGAATTCTTTTCACAGTTTATTTTCACTTGTGTGATTTATTTTGAGAAGTTTTATTACAGGATAAAATTATTTATTTTAAACAGAATGCAATTTCTGGTAAAAATAATAATAGCAGCCTCAATAAACAGAATGGAGACGGACACAGTAGTATTAGTGTCTGATTTCAGCTATAGCAGAGGGCTAAAGACGTTGGAAAACTTCCTATTGTAGGAAAAACAAAAGCAACCATTACGAAAATACCACAAGATTTTACACCCAGCCCCTTCCTCTGCTTTGAGATTCACAGTCCAACCACATCTGTGAATGGCGAAGAAGAAACATTTTGTTTCATAGGTTGAGTGCTCACCCCCACATCCTGCATCCTGCTTATTCTGATGCTCCTGATGTTGCTGCAGCTCCAGCATTCTCCAGTGCCTCTGTACAGTGTTAAGTTAAGGGGCACACTCTGGAGCTCCGTATGCCACAATTAGCAAAAGCTATTGCATTTTCCAAAAAACAGAGCCAGTGCTGCACAAGGACACCAAAAGCTAAAAACATCAATGTCACTGGAATTTATAAGGAAAAATCTTCCACAAAAATACTTGGATGGAAACCCGTAACTTGCATTCCATTAATACCCATTGACAAGGTAAAGATATGAAATTAATTATATTCACAAGAATGGTCTTTTTGTTAGCTACAGTGTGTTCATGTATGAAAATATGAGGCAAAAATATATGCTGAAGATAATTTCTGTTACTAATACCTTTCCTGTGAAAATGCTGAAGAATCAAATTCTCAAATGCACACAGAGGGACATGAGAGACGTCAAGGTCTACTTCTGACTAGTTTTCTGTTCCCTGTGAAAATAAATGGCATTTTTCCCCTTCAGGAACCCAGGATTTGCAATACTAAAGTTATCCACAAGTTTATTGTATCCTGTAGACTTCCCACAGGGAAGTTGTTACAAGAAACAAAGATTTCCATAACGTGCACCAAACTCATTACACAAAGTTGGTTAGCTTAAAAAAAATCCATATGATTTCCTCAAACAAAATTTTTATTTTAACATGAGTAAGAAACACTATTTATTTTAAAGACCATTTGATTTCTTCTCTTATTTAATCTGGTTTATAATTACAGTAGTCATTTATTACTATGTAATGCTATATGCCACAATCCTCTCTATGGTTTATGAATGCCATGGTATCTTAGTGATCTGTTACACAACATCACAAGTAGCTCGTATGTGTAATTATTTCTTCATTCCTTTCCCCAGTGGAAAAAAATATTACAAATTATTTACATACATATGTGTATATATTATTTATATTTGTATAATTTTAGATTCATAGATTTTTAAGTACACAAAGGACTATTGTAATAATCTAATGTGACCTCCTGCACAACACAGTGAATCCTTCAGTAAAGCCAGCAAGCTAAGCTTTGAAGATTGCATACAAGGATATATCACATTCCTAGGTAAATATGATGCACTGTGTGCATTTATTATAGAAAGCAAGTTTTAAAAAAATTATATTTGGAACTGAAAGCAAGAAACTGAAAATCTTACACTTTTACATAGAAGTTTGCAGGCAATTCCAATGTGCCAAGCAGTGCAATAGAAGTTTCTTACTGTGGTTCAAGCACGAAACACTTGCAATCAGAGCATTCCAAGCTTTGGAAATGAGAAACAAAAGCTTCAATATAAATATTATTCTTCAGGAGGGCTCTTCACTTTTTTAGTGAGGGCTCTGTATCTCTGAGAACATGCATTATTGTGGTCAACAGTGGAAATTTCTTCAAGGCAGAGATTTTTCTAACCTTTTGAACTGTTCAGACACATTTGAGACCAGAAAAACATGGCAATATATTATGAAAATCACATCCTCTTTAAAGATAGAGTGAAATCTCCTGGCCAGATTGAGTGTGCAAGGACCCCGTGAACACTTCAAAGTTACTTTTCTCTTTGGTGGATACAGGTATTCTATTGCCTGATTATATGTCTTGGGTAACACCTCAAAATATTAAAATTATCCAGTCTGTTCAAGTGCCATTTTAGTCTGTTTTTCTTCATTCAGCTGTGTACCAATTGTGCTGTTGAACTTCAAAATACAACAGAAAGAGATTAACCTAATCCTTGCTGTTGACTTAGTTGGCATGGATATATGAATTGTTCTCATGACAATAATTTACTTTTCTCCTACACATCAGCTCTCAGGAGATTAAAAAAAACTAGCTATGGCTGGTTGCTGTAAGCATTTGAGACCCACGTAAGAAGGACTTGCTAAGAATCAGTTTTAGAAGGATGACCTAGTAGAATTTGGATCTTCAGAAGGACAGTGTTTGAGTGCCCAATCTAAGCTCACAGGAACAAAGGAGCAATATAAAGTGTTAGGATTTTAGATTATTAGGAGTTTTCAAAAAAACGATACGAAACCATGTAATAGGGTCCAACAGCCTTCACAAAATGAAAGTGATGCGTATAGCCCTTAAAGTTTGTATCTTGGATTTTGATGATCTGGAGAAGTTCAACTGAACAAGTTCTGTGGTGTGAGATCAGTCTTCTTAACCACGATTTTCTAAAATTATTTTTTTTAGCACAAGTAGAAATGGCAGATAAGCGTGAAAGGTACCTCCATTGCAGCACTTCTGAAATTCCATTCCACTGATATTTTGATCGAAAAAACATCAGCTCAATCTGAAAAAAATCAACACATAAAACTGTGGAGGATAAGAAAAAAATAGCCTTCCCCATCTACAGAATCCAAAGAATTCCAGTATCTTCCACTGTTATCTTAAAGCTGAAGGCAAAATCAAAATACTAAAGCACGTTTTGAGTCTGAGGTCAATAATTGACAATCTTAACAATGAAAATTACAGAAACCAGAATATTATGCTGAAGATTATATCCTATAATTGTATGAGCTCCATAATAACTTGAAAGTAAATTATAAAGAGATAATGGGTACTAATTTCTGGTGATCCTAGACAGATAAATTTTGTTCCTTCTAAAAGTAAAGAGAAGGTTTTGTGGCAGCCAAACATCTACATTTAATCCAGAATCTGCAAGTTAAACTGTGATCCTTGGGATTTTGAATCTGAATTGCTAACAGGGAGGCAGGAAAAAAAAAGCTATTTAAACTATTTTTATCCAGTGAATTAAACAAATACATTTTGGGGACTACACAGACTGCAAAACTCTACTGAGAAAATACTATGCCTATGCAGCCAATTTCAAGAACTGTAACAAACATTGAAAAATCTTAATATTCTCACCCTGCCTCATGCCTTCGAAATTCACCAGAGGGCATTCTATGCCTAAATCCCTGTCTCTGCTTTAAGATTTGTTAAAATAGGAAAAGAAAAAGTGAAAACACGGACACACACAAAATCTAATTCCAGGATCTTCCCTCCCAAAATACTGTCAAATTAAGACTTGTCCAGTATTCCTGTGTAACTTAACATTTTCCTACCTAACTTTTTGGAAAGAAAAATAATTTACCAAAGTGAAAGCTACTGCATTTTAACTTGGATCTTCAGTCCTAATCCACTACCCTTCCAAAATTTTTATCCAGAGTATGAATTCTGGTAACAGAGAGATTTAAAACAAATTCTGGAACTAAAAATCAAACAAGATATTTAAAAAAAAACCACAATTTGCCAAGATACAAATGCCACTTACTGCACATATGCATGAATAGAAGGTGCTTGATGAAAGCACATTTAACAAATAGAGAACCTGGATGATAATGGAACATGGAACGAAACTGGGGTTTTTTTTCCTACATAACCAGCTCTTCTTCAGCCTTGTTGAGAATCCACGCTTTGTCTGAATTTTTACTGGAGCTTCTTTGGTGTACCATAACATCTGCAGAGGGACATGCCCCTGGCTTCGAGGAAGAGAGTCCTAAACAAAATTGTGATTCAACAGGAAAATTCTAATTTAATAATCAGTGTTACACTACGTTTTAGGCCAGAAATTATTGCTAAAGCATTTTATCAGCCCTAATTAACTTCACTCAATAGTATCTGTGGAATTTTAACTATGCTACCCTTGATTTAAAGGCAGTATTGAAGAGAAACTGGGACCCTACTCCAGTGATAACGCCAGTGAAGTTTTAAGTGCTAATAGCAGGATTTGGCTAACTTAACCCAGGCATCTTAGAGGTCATTGTCAAAGTGAAGCTTGTCATCCTAACCAGTGAAGTGATGTAAGTTCCTCCACGGAACAATTTATCTGATCATTAAACAGGTCTGCAAGAGAGCTGCAAAAAGTGTGCCACTAGCTACAGGGGGACCTGCAGTGTGGAAGTGGTGCAAGCCTTTTGAGTTCAAATGTGAAGGGGACAATGGTGCCCTACAGCATGCTCCGCAGTTGCAAACAGCCCTGCCAGCAGCAGATTGCCATGATGTGCAGATCACACCCATCCGCAAGCAGTGTGGGCAACAAACTGCAGGGAAGAAAGAGACATTTAAAAGAGCAAGAATGATACCTCTCAGACTTAATCTTTTATGTTTTTACATGATGACAGCAAAAATCATAGTGTTGCAAAGTGAAGGACAAAATATTGCTGCTGAGAGCTTACTGGGTTGCTAAAAGCTATTAAGAAAATGGAAGCTATTAGCAACATGTCAAATAATGGTTCTATAATAGGGGTCTAATGTGAAATTGAGATACTTTGTATCTCTCTAAAATGATCATCCAAATAATGAACTGCCAACTCTTCATCAGAAGATGGTGTTTTCCCACGTATGTGCACAACTATGCCATCAAAATGCAACAGTTCACAGACTTGTTTTTAGGTGCAGATTTTCTGTGGTCACCACCTGTGAGTTGTACACCTACATTGTAGGAGTAAAGGCCCTATCCTATACTCCTTATTCAGGGAAAAATTCTACTCAGTGCAGTGATCAGTAAGGATCAATAATTGGAAAATCCTTTAAATCTTCAAGCCATCAACTCTCAGGAAAAGTCTGCTTGGTAAAAAGTTCAATTTCTTTTACTAGCAAGTGAATAATAAACTTTGACACCTCAAGTAATGGTTTTATAATCTGTTTTTAAAGTATTCTTCATTATACTATATTGGAGAAAACATGGTGTCTGTATACGAATAATATATATCTTATTTTGTGTGTTTTATATAATTAACAAAATAATACAATAAGTATATAAGCTTACATTTTACTATAGACTATACATACAATATTTTATACAGCTATAAAAATTATAGCAGCAAAACATTTAAAATATTTTTTTCTAGTAGAATTTCAGTTGGTTACCAAAAGGCATTTTTGAATCTGGATGGTTTTTGCATATTGTTAAATGATTGACTAGAAATAATAATGAGACACCAGAAGTCAGGTTATCAGATGGCTTCATAAAGTGTTTTCAGTTGATGATGTTGTTATGATCAACCTCACATGCCTGAAAGCAGTAGCATTTTTACTGGCTTTCTTCTTGGCAGGTCCCAGTCTGACAGTCTGTGCCCCATTCCCACCCAGAGTAGTGAGACAAGGAGACATGGAGGCAAAATGGTGACACCCACGGAGAAGAAATCCAGCTGCAATTATTCCTCTCTGGGTTCAAGACACTTAAATTCTGCCCCATTATTCTAATAAGTGCCAGTATAAAGCACGTTATGTTCTCCCTATCTTTCTGTGAGAGAAAAGTCCACAATACAAAAGACTGGTGCAAATGTATTTACCGGAGATGCAACAACTGAGAATCTGAAAGCTCTAATTTCAATGTATTTGCATTCTTCCTGGCCTGAAACATCTGAACTTTTCAATATGAAACAACCCTAACCTCAAAATAGTATATATAATATTAGCTGGACTATCTTTTGCTAATTGTTCATTTTAGTGTCTCCAAGGTAGAAAGGAATTAGAGTGCTTTGATGAGAAATAATGGTCAAATATATTGATCTGCACTGCAAGATCTGCAAGTTAGTCCAAAATGAAATTATCACAATTTAAAATCATATAAAGAAAGTATTGACCATCTGCAAACTAATTCAAATGTGTCCTAACACAGAACGATGGCTGCTAGTAGCACTGGAATTGGGCCAGTAGTCTGACAAATGATTTGGATGCATCCTATTATTAGATAATTTTTCAACAGAAATAAAATGGAACAATCAGGTTAATTCTGATGACCAAACAGTGTGGTTATGACTGTTGACAAAGCAAGTTACATGCTGTTACTTCTTTTGTAAGACAGCTATGTTCTTTGAGGATGTTCTTTGAGGTCATAAACATGCCTTCATATGCTTTGTGTGTCCACATATGGATGTAAAAATATACTTACAGGTATACACTATAGATAGAGAAATGTACTGGTAGTTGCATACTCATGCAGTGTGCATACAATGCATTTAATCAGAGCTGTGAACAATGTACAGCCAGAGCAGATTGATTAAGAGGATTTTTACAGGTTCACCGGAAAACCTCAATAACACTTGACAATAATCAAAGCTTTAAATACAATAGCAGGAATTGAGTAGGAATTGAATTGGCACCAGAGAGGCTAAGTCTGCACATCAATACTTAAAAATGAGAGTTGTTGTGTGAAAAAGAGTGCTGAACTGGAGAAGTGCCAGCTGTTGAAAGCCTACATTTAAGGCTGAGTCGGAGAACTGCCAGTACTTCCAAATGAAAAACAGAAGAGGAGAGGATGGGTCTGAAAAAGCAGCATCCCCACACAGTGGATGGAGCTCAGGACGGGCAGTCCAGCACCGACACTCCACTGGCTACCTTGTCAGCCTAGACTTAATTTCCCTGCTTCTCCATTAATCCATCTAAGAAGGGTACTTCCTTTTCTTGTGAGATGTTGGATAACTGTACGTGAAAATATGACACAGCAGATCAACCCATTTTCAGAGCTGTGCTAAGCAATTATGACAATTTTTAATACCTGACCTGCCCCGATAATTGCCAAGGCCCTGATCCTGTGAAGAGTGATATGTGTGCTCAGATTTACATGCTGTAATTAAACCCAAGGAGACTACTTTTGAAGCCTAGAGTTAAACAAGGAGAAGTTTGTAATGAGAAATCACATCTTTCATTAGATCTGCAGATATAATTGGAAAAAACAGACAGACTTCCTTGCATACAAGCCCTGTTTCATGTCTTCAGGTCTTGGCAAAAAGCCAGTCTTTGTGGGATTGAAGCCTAAATGTTATTAGCAGCATATCGCTAGGTATAAATGATGTTGTAAAAGGAGATTATTAAAAAACTTCAGTTTCCTTGCTTAGAATCCTCCTCAAAACAACCAAAAACATATCTAACAGACTCCTTGGATCAGTAAGAGTAATATGAAATTTTTAATTAAAGTATTGCAAATACTCAGTTGCAAAACAGTTTGTTTTATTTAAAAAAATAATTAAAAATTAATTGAATCAAAGCATGAGGGAGAAATTGTCTCTTTAACCCAGCATTTACAAAACTCATCTGGGATATGAGAGACCAGTATTGAAGCCTCTGCTTTAACAAACAGTTCATTAGTTTTACAAAGCAGAACAACTTCATCAAAGGAGATTAGCAAGTCCTACTTTAGAAGAGCCAAAATCCTAATGATGAGGGTTCCTTGGGTTGATTCCTTGAGATGAGGGATTCATATCCTCTTCCCAAAGTTGGGAAGTGCTTTGGCTACTTCTGCACTGTTAAATCACACATTCTGTGGTCATTTCTGCCTGCAAGAATAACTGGTTCCTTTTCAAAATACATTGGGCTGTTAAAAACAGGTATCTACTGCTTTTAGAAAAACATTTTTAGAAACTATGAAAGCTGGTTTTGGAGCGAATACAGGACTTTCTAGTTTTTGCCTCTGGTTCTCACCAGTAATTTCCAGCTCTAGTAAATTCAAATCAATCTCTCTATCTCTGCCTTCAGACACATGATCACAGCTGTCTCTCATCTCTCATCATCTGCCATGTATAGGAGCAGATGCCAGCTTCAAAGGTTTAACAAAAAGCTGGGTACAGTTATTGGGTTATTTTCATCAGCTTCATTGAGCTTTGGATCACTCCCACAGGTGTTGACTAAAGAAGGTTCTTAAAGAAGTGAGATCAGATCTATTTCTCAAAACACGAGGATGAAGGTGGCAATGCCTATGACCAAGTCCAATATAATCATCCTGAAAATGTCTCCAAATTGCCAGGACCCAGGGAAATAACTCCACACAGGAGATGCAGGATGTTCCAGACAGCGATTTGATTTTGATGAATCGGAGATCGGACTGCTAGTTTCACCACAAAAAGTATCTCTTTTACTTTAAAAACAGACTCTCTGTTTTGTAGTTTGGGCTCTGGCAGTGAGTACATGCCCTTGAACTTGCGTAGAGAGCAGGTTAATCAGGACAGTGGGCTATCTTGCAAAAAAAAAAAAAATAGAAAAGTACTTTCAGGTATAGTTTTCACAAAGAACCTGAATTGCAGTTTGCTGAAGGCTGAGATTGCATTCTGTATGAAGTGTAGGTACTTGCTCAGGCTGTTTGTATGCCCTTCCCTAAACATAATTGGGAACCAGCAACTGGACAATATGGACTTCCATCTCATTAGATCTTGGCATTTTTCTATTCTTTGTATGCATGCCTGGAACCACCTGCTGACTTTTCTAGATGTACAAGCATGTTTTAAGGTATTATTATGCTTATTTTACAGCTGCAGTGGTATCCACCACCTTAGACAACATGGGAAGTGATACCCAGTGAGTGCAAGACATGGCAGGTACCACCAGGCCTGTGTCTGGTGGGGGTCTCGGCACCTGGTTTGAATGTTGGGGAAATGAGCAGGAGGAGGGGTCCCCAGCTGGCCAGGGGCTCCCTTTCTTTTGCCAGGGTTTAAGCCAACTCCACCCTCTGCATGTTAAACAGTACAACCAGGGATATTTCAGATGAACAAAATATATAGCCTACAAAAGAATGAAAACTGTCATGCCCATGTAAATGTTGCCATCTTAAACAGCCCATACATGGCAAAATCATGGCAAACTTTGATTTTTTAAAAGTGATGTTGACTCCAGACTTGCTGCCTCAGTTCACCTTGATGAAACATTGACATAAATGAATCCCTGAGCAGTCAGGCTAGCTAATTTTTGTCACACTCTCCAAAGTCAGTAGTCTCATGAAGCGCTAATGTACTTTTGTTGCTCCTTTCCCTTAGAAATCAGCTCAAAGCACACTGCTCTCTTTCGCCCCTGTGGAAATTCATCACATTAATGGCTGCAAAAGTTATCAAGTAAATGATAAATAAAGAATAAATCATTAAATACATGTGCAACAATACTTTTTTCCATGTTTTTACCTTAAACCCTAAACCTGCAATACAAATATTTCTATATTTTTATTTCCAACTGTCAATGTGTTACACCTACTTCAGGCTTGGATGCAAGCAAAGGAAATTTAGTCTTCAGTTTTTACAAGACAGCCAAGCAAGGGAGTTTACATTTGCTCTAATCATGGTGTACTGGCTTTGGCTGTGATGGAGTTAATTTCCTTCATAGTAGCTGGTATGGGGCTGTGTTTTGGATTTGTGCTGAAAATAGTGTTGACAACACAGGGACATTTTAGTTATTGATGAGCAGGGCTCACACAGAGTCCAGGCCTTTTCTGCTTCTCACACCACACCACCAGAGAGTAGGCTGGGGGTCTACAAGAAGTTGGGAGGGGACACAGCTGGGACAGCTGACCCCAACTGACCAAAAGGATATTCCGTACTATATGATGTCATGCTCAGCATATAAACCTGGGGGGAGAAGAAGGAAGTGGAGTGATGGTGTTTGTCTTCCCAAGTAACTGTTACGTGTGATGGAGCTCTGCTTTCCTGGAGATGGCTAAACACCTGCGTGTCAATGGGAAGCAGTGAATGAATTCCTTGTTTTGCTTTGCTTGTGCACGGCTGTTGCTTTACTTGTTAAACTGTCTTTATCTCAACACATGAGTTTTCTCTGTTTTTCAATTGTCTCTCCCATCCCACCAGGGAGGAGTGAGCAAGCAGCTGTGTGGTGCTTTTTGCCAGATGGGGTTAAACCGTGACACATGGTCATCATGTTCTGGAAAACTAGCAATGCAAACAGCCCTACCCAAAACAAGTTACTTTCTACAAAAAGCAATAACTTATTTCTTAAAAGAAAATGAAAAAAAAAAAAAAAGAGAGAGAGAGAGATTCAAAATAGAGTAGGGGGGCAGATATTCAGATATTTAGTCTTTCAATGCATACATCTTTTTCTTCATCGTTAACATGACATTGGTATTAATTAATAATTTTTAATGTCTTCAAATGCTTCACCTTTTCCCCATTTACTAGTTGATCCTAGTTATTTGCAACAAAGGACAAGAGATAGAGAGAAATATTTCTTTCCCAATGAAGATTAGCCATTCCTTTCTTTGGAATGAATTTGTCAGCCCTCGATCACATACTGGAAAGCACCGAATCAATTAGCCATAAAGGACCATATCCCAAAGTTCTCATTCAGACTTTTTCAAGGAAAACACAGTTAATTCAATGAGAACTTAACCTAGAAAGGGATGCAAATATTGGAATTTAGCCCAGTGATTGTACAGGGGACATCTTGTAATCAGGTATTATTAAGGTTTTGCTAACCAAGCTGTAAAGGTAAATGTTACATTTCTTTTTTCTACTGTAGTTATTACACTTTAGTATTATCTTAGTATACTTTGATGATATACAATGAAGGCTTTGTCCATGCAGTAAATTACTGGAATATAAGAAATCTGCAAAATATGAGAAGAGGAAATAAAAACACTAACTGCTTAAAGTGGCAACACCTGCTGAACAAGAAGTCTGCATGGTTGAGCTACAGAGGACTAATTCAATTTATCTGTCAGTGAGATTGCTTCCTGTCAGCTAGCTCTGCCAAATCAATAAATAAATCTATATACAAATAAATAGTAAAGTAACTACTATTTTTACTTTGTTCAGTAAATGCAGATGAACGAAAACCGACCCAGAAAGGAAGGTTTAGAGGTCTCTGTGGCAAATATAGCAATCATGTAAATGGTGTTGGTAGCTGGTCAAAAGGGTATTTAAATAGTATAACTTCTGTATACTTGGCAATAAGTGTAAACCGGAAAAGTAAATTGTTTCCCATTACTTTAGCACATGACAGAGATCAAGTTACAGCCCTGGCATAACCTGGAATAGCTTCGACTGAAATTAATAGCAGTTACTCCTGCTTCATGGAAATGCAAAATTGGTCTGCAGGAAAGATCAGAAAGCCATGCTCAGCAGTAGTTGTGGTTGTGTTTGTTGCTCCTATCCATCAACACCAAAAGAGTTTATACGTTGGCCCATGGAGTAGTTTGGGTTTTCTTCCAAACCTAAGAGAAAATCCAGAAAATACTGAAATCCTGCTATTTAGGTCTGAACTAAAAGGAAATGGTCTCTTGAAGTGAGGTATCCACATTGACTTCACACAACCATAGTTAGGATACAAAGTTAATTGTCCCTGGCATCAGAGGAAATGCTTGCTGCAGACCTGAGTATATGTTATAATTGATTTTTTCTCTGCTAGAATGAAAAATTATCTATTTTATTTCTTTGTAGTCCTTTCAGCAATGAGACTTATTTACTCAAATTACTAGTCTGAATCCATTACGTAGGAGTTTGCTACATAGGAGTTCGCTCAAAGTACTCATAGCTAGAGCTGATCAAATAATAGTAAATATGTTTGAATAATGTATTAGTTAAGTAGCAAAACAAATTACCAAACTTAGTTACTTGGTAGTAGCTGAATTAAAAAATATATATTCACGAATAATTTGTTCAAGAAAAAATGTTCACTATTTATTTTAAACTACTTTTTCTTTTTATCACAGATATCTTATTATCTTTAGTGAAAAACTTTTCCCTTGCTTCAGAGATGGGCTGTATTGGTTTTTTTATATGACTTCAACAATATTATTGTTTTTATAGTAGTTAGGATGAGACTAAGTAAAAAAAAAGTAGAGGAAATGTTAAAGGAATAGAGGTTTCTGTACTACTTTTTGGATTTTTATTCTTTGTCCAGCAATGAAATAACTTAAAATACAGCAGTCTGATACTAAGTTAAGACATTCATGCAGTTCCTCTCAGAATTTGCACTTCAGATCCAGACTCTGTCCTGTGTCTTTCTGGTACCAGGACATACTCAACAATCTCCAGGGTTCTTAAGGAAAAAAACCCGAGAAAATAAGTCTAAATTTTCTTTGTTACAGTAGCATCATGAATACATAAAAAACATCTTTTTACTTCAAGGGCAATTGCATTTTCGTTGAGAATCTGACAAACCTAAAACATTTCCAGCCCTGTAATAAAATGAATCCTCAGATGTCATTTCAGAGATTAGAGTCAACAGAAACCCTTAGATTTCACATCTTTCATTAAATTTGGATCTGAATCTACATTTTACAGCTCAGGATCTTTAAACACTAAAAGCATTCCCAAACACTCGAAAACCTGAGAATCCATCGTTTTGATGATACTTAGGTATACCCAGCATTCGCCTGTTCTTTAATTCCACAGTGCTGAAAACCACTGTAGTGAAGCTGGCACTTAATTATGACTTTTAGTTAGAATCATAGAATCATATAATCAAAGGCCATCTAGTCCCCTGCAACCAGAAGAGACATCTTCAACTAGACCAGGTTGCTCAGAACGCCATCCAACCGGACCTTGAATGTTTCCAGAGTTGGGGTATCTACGACCTTTCTGTGCAANTAGAGGGGGAGAATCACCTCCCTTGACCTGCTGGTCACACTTCTTTTGATGAAGCCCAGGATATGGTTGGCGTTCCAGTTGGCACATTGTCAGTTCATGTCCAGCTTTGCATCCACCAGTACCTCCAAGTCCTTCTCTGTAGGGCTACTCTCAATCTCTTCATCCCCCAGCCTGTATTGATACTGGAGGGTGTGCCAACCCAGGTGTTGGACCTCACACTTGGCCTTGAACTTCATGAAGTTCACATGGACCCACTTCTTGAACTTGTCCAGGTTCCCCTGGATGGCGTTGTCTGCAAACTTGCTGAGGGTGCACTCCATACCACTGTCTCCGTCACTGATGAAGATAAACAGTACTGGTCCCAGTATGAACCCCTGAGGGACACCGCTTGTCACCCATCTCTATCTGAACACTGAACCATTGACCACTACCCTCTGGATGCGACTGTCCGACTAATTCCCCATCCACCAAACAGTCTACCCATCAAAACCATATCCCTTCTATTTAGAGAGAAGGATGTTGTGGGAGACCAAAGGCCTTACAGAAATCTGGATAGATGATGTATGCAGTTCTTCCCTTGTCCACTGATGTAGTCACTCCATCACAGAAGGTCTCTAGGCTGGTCAGGCAGGATTCACACTTGGTGGAGCTATGCTGGCTGTCTTGAATCACCTCCCCGTCCTCCATGTGCCTTAGCATAGCTTCTAGGAGGACCTGTTCCATGATCTTCCCAGGCACAGATGTGAGGCTGACAGGTCAGTAGTTCCCAGGGTCTTCCTTTGTACCCTTTTTAAAACTGAGTGCAATGTTTCCCTTTTTCCAGTCACCAGGGACTGCCATGACTTTTCAAATATCATGGGAAGTGGCTTGGCAGCTTCATCAGCCAATTATCTCAGGACTCTGGGATGATGTCCCTGCTTACTGTAGCGGGGTTGGACTAATGGCCTCCATGGTCATGCTAACACCATGTCCCTCTAACCTTGACATGTCGTCCCACAGCTTGTCATCCCCCTCCCTTTTCAAGTCTAGTTTAAAGCTCTGTAAATGAGCTCTGCTAGCTCATGAGTAAAGACCTTCTTTCCCCTTTGAGAAACGTGAATTCCATCTGACAACAGCAAGCCTGGTGCTGTGTAGACCAACCCACTATTGAAAAACCCAAAATTGTGGTAGTGACACCAACCACAGAGCCATGTATTAATAGACTGGGTGCATCTGTTTCTTCCAATGTTGCTGTCAGCAATAGGAAGGAGAGAGGAAAAAATAACCTGTGCTCCAGGTTCCCTTACCAACCATTCCAAGGCCCTGAAGTCTCTTTTGATCACCCCTGAACTACGTGCTGCAGCTTCATCACCACCCACATGGGACAGCAGTAATGGGTAATAGTCTGAGGGCCGTACCAGGCTAGGAAGTTTCCTAGAGATGTTTACTAGTTTCCTAGTTGTAAACTTCAAAAATATCACCTACTTCTTCAAATACTTTATCAAAACCATTAAATTTGAAGCATCTCAGGAGACCTAGTGCTGGTGTTATTGCCTGAATAGCATCTGGTCTCTGAAAAGAAAGCATTCGGTTGTCTACAAATGGAACATTGTATTATATTTTGGGGAGGCTTTTTGCCAGCAGTATTTAGAACAAGTAGATCAACAAATGCTCTAATTCTATTTAGCATAACAACCTTATTTAAAATGTAAATGGTTATAGTTATTCTTTAATGTCACTTGTAGTAAATCTACACTGCATTAATTCCCCAAGTAAGGGTTCATTATTTAGTTCATAAATTTTAAAAAGTCTTTTAAACATGTTTACTGTTTGCAAATAATGGTAAATACAGGTTCAGAGCAATGTTACAAAACAGGAAGTTTTTTCTGGCTTGGTTAGAAGAGTGTATTTTTATTTTGGTGATTTCAAAATTTCTTGTAAATGTTTTATTTGTTTCCCCTTTTTTTAAATAAATCACATCAAGACCTAAGACCAGACAGACATTGTCACATCCAGAAACTCTCCTCTATGTATTTAGCATAGACAATGGCAGTGAATTCAATACACATGCAATATGATCACAAGGCAAAACACAGTGGTCTATTCCTCGGTGCTTTTAGAGGGGATGCATAATATTAAACACCTCTTAAGGCAAACTTCCCTGAAGAAGAGTGCTAGAATATTTTGGCTGCTTCCTCAAAACCTTCAAAAAGAGAACATCACTGAGGAACAAAAAACTATGTTACAATAAAAATGTGCCCTATTGTCTTGTTTTGGGAGAGCGCTTTTCATTTCTTTAAGCTTTCCAAAATAAGCATTTTGTTACAACAAACTGTGCTTATTATATTCCTTGTATGGGAGGGCTTTGTAAATTCTCCTTGAGACTACAGCTTCCCTTAAGAACCTTAATGCATTTCTCTGACATCAATTTTTATCCCATCATTGATGAAATTGAAACAAACTTATCTTACTATTCCCTTCTGTAAGGATGAAATTGTGAATATTAGACCATTCTTCATTTTACAGAGTAAAATTGGGACTCAGGTTCCCAAGTCCATTCAAATTTCACATTCAATCCAAGCCGTTCCAAGTTTTACCTCACCTCCTACCATAACCCATCAAGATGTTTTTCCTGAAAATGTGAACAAACATATTAGGGAAGTGAGTTCAGCTGGTGATCGCAAACTCCTGTTGATGACTTCCTACCTCATTTGTGACCTTCTCTTTCTCATACAGTTAGTAAAAAACCCATGGCATCTCACAAGGAAGAATGCAAGTGACATAAAAAACTGAAATTTCATTTGCATTAGACCAGAGTTACAGTTTTATAAAGTACCTTTTTAACACTAAAGTGTGGAAAAATCATAGCCTTCCTGATACATAATGTTGTAGTTTTGACTCTTATCGCTTGTTGACACCATAAAAAGCATAGCTGGCACCTACATGTTTATCAGGTTTAGGAGTGAAACATCTTGCTATCAAGGGTAGTATTGGCCAGAATGAGACGGCCATTATACAAATGTGTGTGTGTTAGAAAATACAAACTACACATATGAAAGCATAAGAAAAATCAGTTTGTCCCTCTTTTTATTTTGCTTTTTTTCATTTTAGCTCTACATTTGTAGCAACACATAAAGAATGGGCAAACTGCATCCATGCTTAAAAAAACAAAAATAAAAGAAAAAAAGAAGAAAAATAAGAATTCTCTCCCCATGGTTTATCCCACTTATAGCAATCTACCAAAAGAACAAGGGGCACTTGCTCTCATTCCTCATCAGAATGAGTTGTGCAGAAAAACTGATGCATGTTCACAGTCACACCAGCCACACATTCCTTCCTCTTCCAAACACCACCCTCCATCACTCTGGGGATGCATCTATCACTGCAACACAATCTTCATTTATTATTATATTCGCCTAGGTTTTTATATTTATTCTGGTTTGCTTAACACTTCTCCCCTGTTGTTTTCTCATTCTTATGCATATACTCAATTCTTCAGTCAGTCTGAAAGCAAAAAGCACTAGAAATATCATATTTCAGATATTTTATGTATCACAACATTTTCAGGTTGAGCTGTCATCAGAACACAGAAGAAATTTTTGACAAAACATGGTTTGACAGACTAATCGCACTTGGTTCATAGTTTTTTAATTCCTATTGTGCTCATTTTTGGAAGTTTACAGTTTCCTGAAATGACCACTGTCCCTCCATTTCTGGGCAGGAAAGCAGGATAACTTGAGATAAAATTGTGTCACACATTTCTCAGTCCAGTGTTTCTCTCTAAGTAAAATTAACAGCCATTCTTAGACATCGGGAGAGTTCCAGTGTGCACACTAACTAATAGAAGCTGCTTGTTTTCTCATTTTGTACATGCAAAGCCGAGAAGACTCTTTGCTCCAAACAGTGAGAAAGATCTGGAAGAAATGGCATTTCCTTGGACAAGCCCATGGCCAGAAAGAGATGACAAGAATGTTTTGTAGAAAACAAAAAGAAAAAACAAGGCAACCCATTTCGTTTCAAAAGGCTTCTTCTGTTCTGTTCTGCCTGAAATGCTAGAAGGTCTTTGTGACACTAGCTGGAACTGCTGGGAGGGGATTTTAGCCCAGCAAATTGTCTAAAAGAAGGGAACATATTCCTTGTTAAATGTTTTGTCATGATGACCATGCCCTTTATTTATCTCTAACACAACATGCTTATTCTGCCTCATCTACTGTTTTCACCCTGCAAATTTATGAGGCTCTATTAATCTTCTGCCCTGCTCTCTCTGTTGCAAAGTGTCAGCAGACTTTTGTACCTTGCTAATGTACAAAGTGCTTCCTATGAGTAATATCAGCATTTTGCCTTTTAATTGCACATATAATTTTTAGGTCTTACAGCTAATAAGGGAATTGAGACCACAGTTCATCATTGTCTGGAATGTTACTCCAGGGGTGTAGGGACTGTAGAAGCTCAGACTACACTTGTCCTCATTCCAAGCAATAGTTTCTCTCATTATAGCAGCACCATTCACACCAGTACAGTTACAGGTCTGCCAGCATGTTCATTATAAGCTCAGCTTTTTGGAATTTCAAAACTGTTGTAAAAATTTATAAAACATAGCATACATTCTTTCAGCTTAACTTTTTTTTTAACTTTATTATTATTATTCATTATTGTTTCTGTATTATTATTACCATTATTATTTATTATTATTATTACAGCTTTCTAGAGAAGTTGTTTTTATTATTTTAAAGACCTCATCACGCGCAGGGGAGCAAATGTTGCTTTGCAGTCCAAATGAAAACTGGTATTCCTCATATTTAAATTAGGTCATGAGTTCTTCCATTGCTTGTTCCATTTTTTCCATCCAAATTCCAAATTTAAGAAGTGACAGTATGGTGCTGTCTTGGAACAACACACAGTAATTTTATATTACCAACTTTCAAAAATGAGTTTTCCCCTCATCTTGAAATGCATATTACTGAGAAGTATTCCTGTTGTTCAACCAGTTGGTGGCGAAAATATAAGTTTACCTTCCTTTTTTCTATAGTGGTCAATTAGTGAGAGAATCTCATGTATCATATACTGGAGAGTTTGAAGAACACGTGCCAAATTGTGCAATTAAGTGCTTCTCTCATAAGTATGCAAAGCAATAAAAAGTAAACAGATTGATTACTGGAATATCATGCCATGGGAGCTGCTTGTAAGCAAATGTCAGGCTGTTCTTAACTATTGGGCATTACTTTATTGTGGAAAAGTTCACATAAGAATCAGAGATTCAGATTCTGCTAAGAACGGCGCAAATCAAGGAACCACTTTGAGCTCCTGGTCATAATGCAAGGAGTGTGAGGGCTAAAAGGGATTGTTGCTATATGGCCTCCAAATACATTTTTCTATCATAAAATTAGAAGTTTCAGTATGGCACCAGAAGGTTCATGCCATGCAGAGCAGTTGCTTTTTTTCCTGGACACCCATGATATCTGGGTGATATAACACTTCAGAACATCTCATGACTTCCCTCTGGTGTCCTCACTCTTGGCCCACACTTTGCCAACATCTACATCATACTGGCTATTCATTTGAGGGTTTTTAACATTTGTTTGTTTTATCATCTCCAGTTCCAGTATTGTTGTTATAAAGTGATGTATTATTCATGCAATCCAGGGCTCGATTTTCAAACTTGTGGACTTCATACTGTATTACCATTATAAATATTGATTTCAAAACACCCACCAGCATTTTTAGTCCTTCACTGAAAACACAAAAGAGAGACATCTGTACTGTGTGGAGCATAAAATCAAAGCCAGTACTCACATGGCACAATGGGATGCCAATCTGGATGTCCCAGATAGATGTCTAGACACACAGTGGGCACTTGTGAGATATGTGACAAGGCCCACAAGCTGTGTAGCCACATCTTCCTGATGCAAATGGT
>VZTO01007611.1:0-44450 GCA_013400615.1 Syrrhaptes paradoxus
GCCAGTGTTTCATTTCAGCCTTGCAGCTCTTGATGGTGAAGATTTCACCTGCTCCTGGCTTCTCAGCAGGGAATAGACTTGGAGAAGCTTCCATGTTGTGCTGGAAGAAAAAATCAAAGTACGGCCACAGGATAGGACATGGGATTGCTCCTGGCATTGAGGTATTGGTATGAAGATTGGCTTTGTACATGCTGCCCAGGGGAGCTGGATTGGGGGGAAGAAGAATGCGACATGAACAGTGCTGCAGAGGTCATGTTAAAAGTGAAGGAGATCTTCTCCATGTAATTAATCTTTGGATCAAGCTTTGCACACTCTTGCTATAATATCAACATGGCCTCAGTATCTCTAGAAAGAAAAATGGAAAACAAACCAGAGGGGTTGTGTGTATTTAACTGGATGCCTCCCCTCTCAGTGAGATGGGTGAGCTGGTCTGAAATCTGGTTTAATTTCAAGTTTACTCATAGTAAATCACAAAGGAGGCTCATCCAGATTTTTGCAGGCATGCCAGCGCTTAAGTGAAAAGTGAAAACTGCCAGAATGCCCGTGTTGCTGTTTGTTTCTAATGGAGAGTGAGGAAGCACCATCTGCTTTTTACTATTTTCAGGCATTGCTCANGTGTTGTCTGTGCCAAGCCAGGAAAAATCCCATCCTTCCTAGGGTTAGGGGGTTGTCCCCAAATTATTATATGATGTATATTTACTGGAAGGACCTTTTAGTATATTTTGTGTTCATATTAACTTAACCCTTTTTGGGGGATTCAAGCCATTTAGGGTGAGTCTTCAGTTCTACATCATATTGAACATGCCTCTGGAAAATGTATCTTCAGTAACTGTCCTTAGTGCATTCTTTTTTACAGTAACCCCTCTCTAACTAATGTGAATGCACCTTTCCCCCCACCTTTTCCCCTGAAAAATCCCATTTTCTGTTCACTTTCAGTGTCTCTAATCTATGATCCTGCTCCATGATCTCCATGTTGTCTCCCCTGTTCACATGTATTTTTATAGAAGATGTCATGGCAGAAAGTGAGTCAACAAAATTAGGAAGAACATATGGAAAATATAGGTAGAGTTAATGGCAATTCCATGATTTAGGAGTATAGTCCAGGTTTCCAAAAGTTTCAGAGATGCAGTTAGGAATCAAGATGGAAACAGATACCTTCCTTGGACTTTCAAAACCGTGTTAAGTATCAGTTAAACACTTAAGCTTTTTTTCTGAAGCTTGTTCATTTTATTTGTGAAGTGTTTTGGAGCCTGGGGCAAGTGGAGTGGATGCTTTGTAAACTCTTCTGTTAGCTGGTCAGAATTTGTCTAATTTCAGCCCTCTGAAAGTTAGTCATCTAGCCTAACCTAGTCATCAAGATCCTTCATAATCAGTGGGAAGACACAGTCATCTTTAAAAGATGACTCATTGCCCTTTAGACAGGTATTTTATTATGGACTGACTGAAGAAGTCTCTCTCTCCCTTGGACTTCAAAAAGAATATATATGACTGGCCTAATTTTCAGTGGCCAAAATTAGGTGGGACGAATCCTATTTTCCATACCAGTCCATGGGAAACTGATCCTAGAGATCAGCTTATATCTTGATGATCTTTAAGGTCCCTTCCAACCCAAACCATACTATGAATCTATGGTTCCATCCCTTATTATCTCACTTGGTGAAGTATTTCAGTAAACCCTGCAAGTTCGCCATCAAGCACGTATACACCTAAGATATGTTTAAAATTTTTGACCCAACACAATGCTGAAGCTAATGCACGCCATGTTTGAAATGGGAAATAGCAAGAGTTTATATATTTTAATGTATACCTCTTAAAATTTTCTGCAAAAAGACGTCACTGTTATTACTGTCCATTTAGTGATGTTAGCTGACATGATTTGTTACTGCTAATGTACAAAGACAATAGCTTTGTCACTAAGGGAAAATCTGTTTTTAATGTGAAACCATATCATTGCATAAGGCCTCATTATGTTCAATTAGTGACATAATGGAAGAAGTTCAGTGACACAGTCACTGATTTCACAGTGTAACAACCCATCAGAGGAGCAGGAGTTTGGCCATTGACTTTGCAGTCCAGGCCAACATCTACTGGAGAGTTTTTCTGTTCTTCTGGTGAGAATGTACTTTGACTGAAACTTTCCCATTAGTCATCCTTTCAGCATAAAGATGCCTTGACAGGCAGGCAGACTGACAGAATATGTAGAGGGGGTAAGGAAAACAATTTTTTTTTGCCAAAGTATGTCATCAGCAAAGCTCAGAATTATCTTCAGACTAACAAGAAAGAGAACTTACAAAAGGCTGACAACAGATAGTCTACCTTCAATCACTATAAAATAAAAACAAGGATAACCAAGATAGTACTTTTATGGAAAAAAACCAAACCAAACCAAACCAAAAACCACATTTGAAATAGAAAAGATATCTCTCTAAGTAATTGATCTGGACACTTTTATTTAAATTTCTAAGAGCCCTATAACCACGTTTCTATTTAATTATAAGTACAAGGCAGAAAGAGTCATGACATAACCAAAGGTACACAAGAAGTCAATGGCAGATTAGAGAATTAAGCAAGGTCCCTTGACTTTTTGGCTAACATCCTTTTTCAAAATACCAGCCAACTCCATCAGAGAAATATTAAATAAATAAATAAATAAAAACCAACCAAAAAATAAAATAAAAAAAATTATTTTAATATCACAGGTCCTGAGTTGTGAGGGACATTTGTTTCAGCACTAGTTAAGAAAAAAACACCAAGGTCCCATTTTATACAACTTTGGAGCTGAGTATCTTGAACAGTCGTTTTTGAGAGCTGGCACAACCAACATAATAACTTCTAAGTTTTGTGTCATGTTTTCACTAGCTTCATACACATGCAGGCACATTTTTTGCCAACAGCTTTATATCACTGACAGCTTCTCTGCCAGCAATATGCTGCTTCGTGCATGCAACTTAGCAAACAGATAGTCCCTTTTACCAGAAACAGGGTGTGAGATGATAAAAGTTTTCTATAAAGGTGTCTTCTTCTAAAGGAGGCTCTTGCGAGTTCAAATATCTTCCCTAATAAATATTTTAGGGCATATTTTTTACTGCTGAGTCTGTTCAAATCCTGCATTCTCTTATCCATACACACCGTAGACAAAATATTGTAGAACATCAGCAGCAGGTCGAAGGATGTGATTCTCCCCCTCTACTCTGCTCTCATGAGACCCCACTTGGAGTGCTGTGTCCGGATGTGGCATCCCCAACATAAAAAAAAACTGGACCTGTTGGAGAGAGTCCAGAGGAGAGCCACAAAATTGGTCAGAGGGCTGGAGCACCTCCCCTATGAGGACAGGCTGAGAGAGTTGGGGTTGTTCAGCCTGGAGAAGAGAAGGCTCCGAGGAGACTTAATAGCAGCCTTCCAGTACCTGAAGGGGGCTACAGGAGAGATGGGGAAACACTCTTTATCACCTGTAGTGAGAGGATGAGGGGTAAAGGGTATAAGCTGAAAGAGGGTAGATTTAGACTAGACATTAGGAAGAAATTTTTCACTGTGAGGGTGGTGTCCCAAGCCTTGAGAATCAGACTCATCTCGCATAACTTTATACAGGTATAGCACAGGCATTGACAGCTCAGCCAGTCCTTCTTGGGTTTTTTTTATAGTCAATGAGAGGAACAGAGATGTGGAGGGCATGATTCATCTAACTGTCGTGAGACTAGTCATCTACATTTCCCTGTTGAACAGAAGATGTTTCTAGATGACCAGCTAAAGTGGAGGCAAATGCCTTCATTAATTGACTGCCACCTTCATGATTCGCATAGTTAAACATCTTTTCTCAGTACCTGTTCTACATCTCCCAAACCCAGACACTCTAACCCAAAGTGGGTCATGGCACTGGTTGGCTAATACTTACCTAAATTTTATTCTCAAATGAAATGTATTTTTCTTTAAACAATAAAAGCATCATGTTTTGTATTCATGTGTAGACATGAATTCACTGTCACCTTCAGAGCCTCATGTATTTTATTTGCAATTAATCAGTTACTTGTCATTTGAATTGTGTACTGAATTTTATATTTAAATTGACGTTATTTATTTCATTTTTTAAAATAAGGATTGCTGTATTAGGTTTTTGTTCTATTTGACACGATAGTAGTTCTTAATTTTAATTAGATCCAGACTAATTTGGTTTTATAATCCAGCTGCTGCGTATGTGTACACACATATCTAAATACACACACCCTATGCATGAAGATCTCAAAGCACAGATCTATTTTCTCTATAAATATATACAAAATCCATTTGTGTATATGTAAAGAAATGTAGATTAACAACTAAACTGTAAATGTATTTCTATTTCTTCACGAATTTATTCCAACCAAATGAAAAATTAAGCTGGTATAGAAGACATCAAATACAGTGAGTTATGCCTAGCAACATGTCAATGTAAATTGTACTGTAAGCCCTGTCTCCTTGCTTACACCACCAACTTGGAATATACTTTTAGCTTTGATTCAAATGTCTATTCATTCTGAAAATGACAAATGAGTAGGAAAACATTTGCGCTGACATAGGGACATTCATTTCTTAGAACCCACAACTACAAAAGCACTGAGTGGTTAAAATTATGAAAAATTGTATTCCATTTTCCCTGGGAGATATGTATCTTAGACTGCCCAATTTCTTTTTATGCACTGCAACATTTATTACTATAGTAACAACATACAGCTCTCTAATTTGCTTGATTGCAGTCTGAGAATCAGAGGAAAAAGCAGATTGGGAAAATTTTCAATGCGATATGAATCTTTCTACTTAAAAAATTGTCCAAGAAGGAACATTCTGTTCTCTGTTGTTGCTATACAAAAATGAAGCCATTTTATTTCTCAATCTTCAGCAAGACCTGATGGAAGAAAAAACAAACTGTTTCTGCTTTCTTTTAGCTTTTATTCATTCTAGTTTTACCACTCTGAGTATAGAACTTTCAGAAAACCATAGTACTTCAATATTTCCTGATATATCAGGCTTTCAGAGGACTCACTCCTTTCCCAGCATTGATGTCTTTGATCCACTGTTCTTTAATTTATTTTGTTTTATTTTATTTCTTCTTATATTTATTGAAACTTTAGCTCTAAAGTTCAAGATGCTATTTAAATTTGTTTTCTCTTCCAACTCCACATATAAGGATCCAGAAATTTTCTCATCACTATTACTATGCAGTGATTTCGGGCTAACAGAAGTGGATTTACCAAGTTTTTGCCACATCCTTTGCTCTATTTTTAACCTTATATAGAACAAATGTCATTTGAATATTTATTCTCCTGTGATTCCAAAAGGGTTGAGAGATCAGGTTTGCACTGGCTGATTTGAACATCCTGAATGCCTGGCACCTGATCTGTATTTGCCAAGAAGAGCAGCAGAGGTAAATCTTGTTTCAGTCAAAATTTTCGTTGCTGCCAGACTTGACATTGACTTCTCTAGGTCAGCACCTGTGGTCCACACACCTCCTGTAGTTACAGACACCCAGAGAAATGTCCAGAGACCAATTCCTCTCTCTTTTTCATTGTATATATTTATTTTGACAGCCTGTAGCAGAACTGCTGAAGAAGATGTTGTGGTTGGACCCGTGGCTTGCAGAAAATACCAGACAGCTGCTCACTCACCCTCCCCCCTCCTGGGGACAGGGTAGAGAATTAAAGGGGGAAAGGGAAAATAGACTCGTGGGGCAAGGTAAGAATGATTTAATAACTAAACTATTGAAATAATAAATTAAGTAATAATAAAAATATTGAAAATAATAAAAATATTGAAAATAATAAAATTATAATAATGATAGTAATATATACAAATATACAAATGAGTGATACACTGTGCAACTGCTCACCACCCAGTGACCAAGGATCAGCCTGTACCTGGGTAATGACCCTGGAGCAGGGAAAATCCTTAAACTGCAATCCTGGAATGGAGATAAGACCCTGCACCTCCAAGAGAGTGAGATGATCCTGAGACCTAGACATAGAGACCACTTCTGGGCAGATTCCTGCCTATATATTGGGCATGCCGTGCATGATATGGAATAGACCATTGGCCAGTTTGGGTCTCAGTCCTAAACTCAAGTTTGAATTTCAGGCTAGTAACTGGGGCTGTGCTCCCTCCCAGCTTCTCCTGCCCCTGCAGACACGGGCACAGCAGAGAGGCTGAAAAGTCCTTGAGTGTCCTGGCAGCAGCTCTGCCCATCAGTGTGTGATCAGCTTCTCCTCAGCACAAACCCCAACACAGCCTCACACTGGCTACTGGGAAGAGAGTTCACTCTGTCCCATCTGAAACCAGGTCTGAAACATGGTCAGGTTCTTGACTTAGCTCCTCAAAGGGATAGCATGGTCGCACAAAGAGTTTTGGCAATCTGCAGTCCCAGTTTAAATACATGAGGGAAACCCTAACTGTGCATGAGCTGGTTCTCATTAGCACCAGTGGAAATTGGAGAAAAAAACCAATCAAAATAAAAAAGGTGTCTTTCTGCTAGTTGCTCTGTGTACCAGGTTGCAGACATTGCACATTTTCAAACTGTCAGGTGAATGCATCTTTTATTATTTCCTTCTTAATACCCATTTTCAGGAAAAATTCACCTTTTACATCTACAAAGATCTTGGTTGAATTATAGCCACTTCCACCCTCATTTTAAAGCACAGAGACCATTTTTGTCCCACTAAAGCTCAAATCTCTTTTGGTGAATCTCTGCTATTCAGACTTCTTGAATCAGAAAGCCGTTTTTTATGTCATTTTTCACTTGAATATAATGTGAAACACTGTTATTCTGGGAACGTAAAGCAGGAAATGAGTTATTTTTTTACCTTGGAAGAAAGTATTTTTGACAGAAAAAAGAACTCACTTGTCTAGAGATGTTATTATGTCTGCTGAAACCAAAGTGCTATTCAGTTACTCTTAAAGCAGCGTAATACGCACACAACAAAAATTATAAAGCAGAAACTCTGTCACCTACTCTCTAGTGTAATTCATTCGCAGTATCCGCCTCCTCCACAGTCATTATACACTTGATAATGGAATGCTCAAAACCAAACACATGATATTTTTTTTTTCCCTACAGCCTGTTATGGCTGACATCAAAAGACTCAGGAAAGCAGAAATCACATACAATTTGAGTAAACTAATTTGAATGCACTGCATCTGTTCAGTGATCAAAACAATGTGTGGGATTGATGGAGCTTTTTTCTTTTTTTTTTTTTTTCTTTTTTAGTTTTCCTTTTCGCACTTTCAAGGGTGATTTATGTTATGATTTCCATACTGACTGCCACAGTTTGTACTTTTAAATGAACTCATAAGAGGTAAAGTGAAAAACAAGGAGAGAAATAATGTCTACGTGAAAGTGCAGAGGTCATATAACTTCAGGCTGAGCAGTATATAAACCCATACTCCACCAAGCAAAATGCCAGCACCCTCTAGCAAACTCCTATAGATGTAAAGGCATCATGTCATGGAGAAAAAGGTCAGAGCTGCTGACATGTTGGATCCAGAAAACAGACCTTCTCACCATTTTCTCCAGTTTTCAGCTTGCCCAGTGCCAAAGTTTAAGGAGATTACTCAAAAACTGAGTTTTAATGACCTCCTGCTGTAGAATCTTGATATTTGGGTTGCTTAATGGATGTTCTGGGAAGGATTTTGATCTTTTTAAGAGAGAGAATAGTTCAGGATACAATGTATGTGTCCTAATTTAACCCTTTAAAAGGTCATGTCTAATTTTAAGATAGTTGCTGCCTTTAACATCCGTGGAAGGGAATAAACCCAAAAATTAATCGGACAGGCCAGCTCTGGAGGAAGCTCCTTCCAGTGACAGAGTAGAGCAGAGGGTGACCAGCTATCTCAGAGGGAGACAGCTGTCCTTTGGACTCTAATTCTCTGACAGAGAAAGCACAGAGGAAGGAGTTTAACATCTGTTCCATTTTTCTTCCAGAAGAAAGAACTACCTTCACCAGGATTTCATATGCTCTCTTAAATTAATAGCAAAATGTCAAAGAGTTTTGTATATGAAGTCACAATTCAAAGCTAAGTAAAGCTCATGAAAAATATTCCTTTAGATGAATTTTGGAAGGGGTTCTTCTAAAAGCACCATGTATTTTTCTCTATAATTACATTAAATATGCACTGATTAAGTGCAGAAACAAATTCACAAGTGTGAAGCACTCAGAAGAGATCCTCCTTTAATTTTAATTAGTTTTGCATGGGTAACTGTAAATTCCTTAGTAAACTGAATAATCCTGTTGGAGAAACAAAAATAAAGAGAAAGAGAGAGAGTAAACATCCATGCTATATCCTTCAGCTGAGATGAAGGGAACTGAACTTTTGGTGTATGCAGTACAGTAAATTAAAAATAAGCTGTATGCCAGCTATTACCCCTTGATAGTTGCTTTGGATACCGAGGATCATTACCCTGTCTGCTTGTGTAATGTGAGAAATGGAATTAAGATTTCATGAACATAGTTTAATCCTCAAGGGAGGCTAATAAATATGCATAAGTTAGGACTAGTAGTTTTCATAAGGAAATTAATTAGATTACCTAGAAGCATTTTATCACATCGTTTAAAATCCAAGTGATATTCAGTTACCCATAAAGTTGTGTCGGCTGACAATAATAAAATTATTTCACTCTATGCTACTTTGCTGCTTAACGCAATGAGAATATAGTGCTTCTTCAGTGTTTCACTGAAAGGAGGGCTATTTAATAAATCTGATTTTACTTGGCTTTCTTTTCAAGTAGACCTTTAAAATACTTATTTTTTTGTATTGAATTAATTTTATGGGAGGAGCAGACCCTTAGCTGGACATCACTACCTTTTTTCTACTGAGGACAGAGAGCTACCTGCGTTAATTTGCTTTATGAGTAAATTCTGAATGCTTTAGAACAATTAACTCTCTGCAGGCAAAACTCTCTCCTGAAAAGGATCAGCACTCCAGGCTTCCTCTGCAGTCTCTAAAACTCCATGTTCAAGGTATTGTCTATAGATACAGTCTCTTTCACTGTTTCCCACATGAATTTGATCTGAAAACTAGAAGAATTCCTAAAGAATGCAGCAGACAGTTTCTGGAATACTCAATCATGTTGTGAGAAATCAGAAATTTAGATGTTAGAAAGTGTTAAAGAATCTCCAGTATAGAAACTCTTATTGATCTCCAAAAATCTCAGCACCCAAATTCTCTGTACATTAATTTTTCAACTTTGCTTCTTTGTACAGTAGATATAAACCAACTGAGACATGGGATTATGGAAATTTATAGTGAGATTCACACTATCTACTCATAGCATATATTCAGTCTAAGCTGTCTCAGTAACAGCACTGACAAAGGGAAGGAGATCTCCAAGGGATGGCTCAACCCAACCACTTTGGGGGCTTATCTCAGTTGCTCACACAGAAGTATCTAGTGTCATCCGAGATGCTGTAAAGGGTCTTGACAAACCTTCTAGAACACAACAGGTTGCATATAGGTTCTCTATTATACCTGAAAACTCTGTACAGATGTTTTGGATACCCCGTGACAACTCATATTGCAATAGGTCTGTGTGTAAGCACCTGTACAGGAGCTCAGGCACCACACTCCTACACGGAGGTCTAGACTGCAACACCTACATTTAGGTATCTGAGTCTGGAGCCTTCAGTTAGAGGACATGAATTGTATACCTAAAAATAGACGCACTAGCTCCTGAAATTAGTGATCCGTCCCTCTTTTTCCAGGAAGACATTTCCTTTCAGTCTTCAGTTAAAGATTTTAAAATTTTAGAGACTGAACAATTCAATCATAGCTTTTAAAGGCTAAAGGAAGAAAGATAAAATTATGGATTGGGGGATTTCCTCTGAAAATTTATTACATATGAGAATATCTTAGGGGGTAACAATCTAAATGAACAGCAAACAAATGCAATGCAAACAAATGGTCCAATCTACACTGCATATTGGTTCATTTAATAAAAAGCCACACAGCATCCTCCACGACAGTTTTTCTCTCTGAAGATTGCTTGAAACCAAACAGCAGAACATTTTAATATTCACTCAGAATGAGAAGGGTAAGATCTCTCTTTTTTTTTTAAAAAATGGGCAAATGGATCTGGAGGAACATGCTGGTGACAGACGGTGTGAAAAGGAGCAGGAATATATCAAGGTCTTTAAGTGAGCGCCGTCACTCTTAGAATGAATAACATGTAGTAGCTCTTTGGCAGGATTAGCTGGGCTATTTTAAAGAGCTATCTGGCAGGAACCACAAGGCCACATTAATTTTCCTGACACCTGAAAGCATTGAACCATCACATGATGACTTAATACTCATTAGACTCTCTTCTAAACCACCTTTGATATGCTGCAGGACTGTATAAAAAAGCAGAAACAGAGTTAGCTAAATTAATGTTTCTAATTTCTAGGACAGAAGTCTAAATACTGTTCCCCTGATCCTTTCTGAAGATTTTATTTTTCCTGACTGCACCATGAGGATGAGTAAGTGTACAATACTGGCCTTGAGCCAAGCAGGGGTAGTTAACCATGCATAAGCTGCTTATCAGTTGCAGTGTGAAGTGAAACAAATGAGTCAATAAAATTTCCAAGTCTCTTGCGGTTTTAACCTGAGAAGCAGCAGCTCCTTGCCAAATGGTGGTAACTCTTTACAATATCCAAACTTTGTAAAGGCAACCACCTGATGATTCTATAATATACTGAAAAGTTTGAACAACATATAATGCAAACTCTGCGATGAGATGCGAAGGGCAGCACCACATGCCAAAGCGTGGAGCAGGACTTGCTGGGAACTGGTGGCCAAACTCATGTGAAAATTATGTTTTATTTTTTAAAATATCTCTTTGGTTTCCTTAGTAGTTAATAGAGAGAGATAGTTACTTTAAGACATGTTTTATTTAATGTATTTTAGATGTTTGGAAAGGGGTGAGTTGATCATACAATCCACCGACTGTATTGACCAAATCTCCACTGTCTATGGAGAAGTTGAGGACACGGGGTTGTATATAGATATTTACGCTATAAACAACTACATTTTGTCATATAAAACCCATTTTTTACATTCAAAATCAGCCAGTTATCTGGTTCCCAAGCAGCAAGAAAGCGGCAGGCAGTCAACGGCAGCCTTCCCATTAACAGAAACGGTTCCTTAAGTGATCGCACTTCCATCAGTGAACTCCATGAACAGATCAATGTTTCCTCTGGGGCATGCCCAGAGCCGTGTACATTTTGATGGCACTGAGTCGCTAAGCATGTAACTCATATCTACGTGCTGTCAGGATTTAAAAACCAAACATTTCTCCAAATCCAGTTAAGACACATACAGAAAGCTTTTGTACCAGTTGCAGGCTCAGCAAATTGCAGCATTTTGTTCTTTACATTTTACCCGGTAACTCATGGTCAGAGATTTTAAGTCTCTCAGGTGAGGAAAGCTAAGCCCAGACGAACCTCTCCTAAGCATTAGGCTGCAGTCTGGTGGGGTTCTAGAATCCTCTGGCTATTTTTTTTTAATATGCATGCTAATTATGAGTTACCTGAGCTTGAGAAAGTAATAAGATTTCCAGTTAGCTGATGCACCCAGGAGACGAGAAGCTGCATTTACACCACGCTCTGGTGAATACATACATTACTTACACCAGCTGGAAGTGGGACTGAAGTCTAGCTCCCTTCCCTCCAGTGAGTGTCTAGCCTCTAGGGCTGAAAAATCACATTCACTAATCTCTCTCAGTGGTCCAATTTATGCTGAATGATTTCATGCAAAGTGGAGTAGCTTAAGGAGAGAGTGGAAACATCTGCTTCCCCTGCGCTAGACAAGCCCACAGCAGCTAATAGCCTTCGGCTGGAACACCCTGTGCACACAGGCAGGTTTCATCTCTGGAAGCACACCCAAGCTTCTCACCCCCAAGGGGGAGGTTCTGCTGAGCATCCTCCCAGGTAAAGGTGGCATCACTTCTTCTATGGAAGAAAGATTCTTGTTTGTTTGTTTTAGTACAAACAAGAGACTAAGTTATTCAATTCCAGGAGCGTGCATAAAGCCGTGAATTCCCTGTGAAGTAAAGGCAGCTCCTCACATTTCAGAATAAAACACTGAAATGTTCCAGAGTTACAAAATTCAAGACATTTTGCATTTCTTATCCGAAGATTTACCTAGTTTCCTGTGGACAGAACGGGCTGTTTCAGCTCTCCTCCTTCCGCAGCTCCAGCGTGGATGGCTGTGAATTCTAACAGCCCTGTAGCAAGTTGCGCTGTCACACACTATCCACCGCCTCAGACCTGGCCCAAAGTGATTTATTAAGTCTCACACAAGAGATGTGCAGTGGACGGCAGGGTTGAACTTATCTCCTGAATCTTAATGTCATCATGTCTTACCTACCAGATTATCCTTTTTTTTTTTGAAGATTTACCTTCTGAAAAATCTTGACAACCAGATGCTCTTTAGTTACCTTTTAATATCTCAGGATTCACTCATGCTCATATTGCCCTGGTCAAATTCTGATTTGTGGGATCAAAGACAATTATTTTTCATTTTATGCTTCATGGGTAGGCATTTTGTAATGTGAAATGTAACTTAACTCTCCTGTTTGATGTGCTGATGGTTATTATTTCCTTAAAATACTATTCATATGCAATAAAATGGAAGTATTTATTTCCTTTTTTCCCCCTTCTTTTTTTTTTTTAATATTTTTTAAACATAGCGTACACGGGAATTGTCATTCTGCTTGCTGAGGCTTGAAAGAGAAGAGCAGTGCCTCCTGCAAGGCTTGAAAGTAAATTTGAATAGCAGTAGTGCTTTACTGGCCCTCAGTAGAAATAAATGTAGCTGAGCAGGACTATTTGGAATGCCTAAAAAAATCAAGTTTATTTATATTTTATGTTTTACTATCTGTGGGAGAACTTAGTCCTCAAAACTCAGGGACAGAGTGAGATGTAGCTCCATAAGGTCCTGCTCATCTGCAGACCAGTGAAAGACCTCCAGAATTTGGCACAACAACCTGCAAAAAGTGTTAGGAAGGAGGTGGGGATTAGTCAGTTCCCCTTCTAGTCATCTCATCAGAAAATTAAAGGGAGTTTTAAATTATTGCTGCTGTATTTTGAGAAAGGAGTAGTTCCTTCCTGTAAGCTCTTTTTTCCTGCCTTCTCCTTCTTTTGTACTATCTCCTTCAAATAAATGTTGCTTTGTCAAGACAGTTGAATCATAATTTGGGAGCAGAGCCCTGTAGGTTCTCAGGGAGGTGGATTTAGCTTCCAGATTTCTGGGCAGGTGCTCAGACTGGTATTTACAGAAAGACCCTGGAAAATGAATTCAGCCATGCTGCTGCCAATGAAAAATGAAGGACTTAGAGAAGGGGAGTCTATTTACACCTAAATCAAAAAAATATGATTTACAAAGGCTTAAGGATAGGAAAGACCATAAGTTGATCTCATTTGTCCACTTCTACTTAGCCCCATAATTTCATTAAATCAGTTTTCCAAGGAGGCAAAGAGCTCTTTATGTCTTGGAACGGACTCTGCTGTGAAGAATCTCTTTTCAAAACCTGGAGAAACCACTACCATGTTCATAGGGAAGAAAATAGTTAACTCACAGATTATTCACCCTCATTTTTAAAACTTATCTTTATTTGAGTTTATCTTTGTATTCCTCTACTGTCCAAGGCTTTCCTGCACTAATACCTCTTTAGGACCACACACAGTCACTTTCCTAAATCCCAATAGGTGTAATTTCCTTCCCCCCAAAATATCTAATACTAATGCAAACCTAACTCAACAGAAATAATGGCAAGAAATTATAAATATTTATTTTAGAATAAAAATGAACCTCAGGATAAATTTGAAGGAGTTGTTTAACTGAGCTGCCCTGTCTTCCTTACTCAATATGCAAAAAGCAGCAGATGAATTCCTAATGTGCCCTAATTCTTCAGAAAATGAAATCAGCCCTTGCCGCTCTTAAGGCAAGCTAAAGCCTTCCTTTGTCTCCATTGTTCCTCCTATATCTATAAGATCACCAGCAGATGTTTATGCCATTCTTTGCGTAAGCTGGGATCTTGCTCTTTTCTGTACTGCTCAAGAACTGCCAGAGTGAAGAGAATATTACAGCCCTGTAGCTCCCGCACAAGCAAAAGGGATGCCAATGGCAGTGATTTGGTATCTATTTTAAGAAGAACAGCAGGCAGGCTCTCAGTTTCCTTTATGCAGTCCTCATACTAACAGTAATTATAGTCTATGGGTCTTTACCTGTAGAAAGGAAGCAAGAAAATTGCTCATGTGAATACATATTTAAAAAAAAAAAAGAAAAAAAGAAGAGTCAACTTTTTAGGATCTGATAAGGCAGAAATAGATGTTGCAGAGATGTCACTGGGTACAGTGACCCATCCCAATGAGACCCTTGCTCCTCTCAGTCCTCCAGGATTACTCTATCATCACAATGGCCACAAATCTGAAACTTTTGCTGAGGTTCTAGTTTTATGCATATGGACACCATTCATCAGTTTATACATTAAATTACACAATGAGTGACATCGTCTTTGAATCGTCTTAAGTGACTTCCTGATCATATTTCCCTGAATTTAGTGTGCATGCAGAAATCCAAAAGTGTCAACTGAAATTAGAGTGAGCCTTGACTAATTTAAAGTGAAATCTACCTGTGATGGAAGTCTGAGTTACTTACAGTTAAGTATCTTTATCTTAAGAACTCCAGCTCTCAAAGAATCATTAACTACTGGGAGGAAACTTGCCAGAATTTTCTCTGTCCACAAGGTTAAATACTTGAGTTTTTTTCAGGTAATTATAAAGGCATTAGTTATAAAACATTCTAGCAAAAAGTATCTCCAACAGATTTCAATATTTTCATTTCTGGATTTCATCAGGAGTAGACTATAAATATCTAAAATATCTCTTTAGGTAAACAAGACCTCCCTTGGAGAAAGAATAGATGCCAGGCATCGTCTTCAAGCCTTTCCAGTTGTACTTTCAATAATCTTTTGGATTTGTTCTCAGCTGCAATGAAAAACGAGAGAGCATGTCTATCAGAACATGGATTTCATTGAAAGAAAATTGAAGAAAATCAGGACACAGGCTGCACAGAGAGATTCAAAACAGAGCCAGCTGAATTGCTTGTTATTGATACATGACTCAAAATGTAGGATAATAATTTTGGAGGATCATTACAGCTTGAAATTTCATGTTTCTATGAGCTACTAAACTCATGTTATTATTCCTCCATTAGTCTCTTCAATTACTTAACAGCACAGAAAGAATAAATTGGGGCTTTTTAAACTGCTTGGAAGATGTTTGATGGAGAAATGCTTGATTTACAGGAGCAATACCTGCTATAGATAAATACGCATGTAAATGGTCCCTTTCCCTCATGAATTAGCGGCACAGGGAAAAGCTTTGCTGGAATTCCAGAATGTGAACAATAATGGAGTTTTTCTCTCCTTACACTGAGAATTGTCTTATTCCACAAAAGGCATTCCTGAAGTCAAGAGGTCTATCAGGAGTGGCAGAAGAAAGGTGGTAGAAAGGGTCCCTGCTGATCAGAACTCCATCCATCGGATTAATGGGTAGAGAGATGTTTTATGTGATATATTAACAGAAACAGCTGCTGTAAATTATATTTACTGGTGGCTACATCTGTAAGTTAGTCCTGACCACAATGAAAAATAAAGTGCTTATCTTGAATATGTCAAACCTTCTGCAGATAGAAAGAGTGAGAGACATCCCCTATGCTGAGTTTCTGTCGGACATCTTTGATACAACTGTTCCTGATTCAGCTCATCTGAATGCTAATTGCTTTCATTTTCATCCAACTTTGACTTTGCAGAGAAGAGATAATACTGGGCTGACCTGTCAGGGAAAGGAAACTGATGAGACTCAACGGGTTCGAACAGTTCTACGTTATTGCCAGATCAGGATGTGTCCTGTGAAGCAATGATTGTTAGATGACGGATAGATATCGCTATCTAGAAGATATGAACAGGTAAAAGATGGACAGGCAGGCAGGCAGATGAATAGATCTGCTGCTCCTTGATTGTTTCAGATGCCAAGATTGCAAATCTGACAGAATGACTGATTATCTTCCTCCTAGATACTTAATGGTTATAGTGATAGCTGGGGTCAATCTGCCAGCAGTTGCTCATGAAAAGTAATTAATCTGGTTCATACCCTTACCCAGGGGAAAATAAATTATATATGTATCTTCCTTTGGTTGCCCTTTGCAGAGAAAATTTCCCAGCTTCTAAGGCACTCTCAATCTAGATACAGAGTAAGGATTTCTTCGTTAAGGGAAATAGAAATCTAAGGACTATGAAAGCTCAGAAGCAAAATGTCAATCAAGTGAAGGTGAAAGCCATTCATAAACTTGAAGTCGTCTGTTCATGTCTGCATTCATACCCTCTGGTACCTTTCAGAAGGAATCAGATTCTCTGTGTGTGCCACTCATGCACTACAAACAGCTCATGTGGATGAACAACAGTTTCCGGAAAAAACACCTTCTTGGTTTGGGCAGACACATGATTTCGTCTTATCTGAAAGCTGAGTGTCTTCTGCCCTGAAGTGGTCAGGCAATTGTACTAGATGATCATTGTAAGTCCCTTCCAACTGAAATACTCTATATTCTGTTCTGTTCTATTCTATTCCATTCCATTCTATTTCATTCCATTCCGTTCCATCCCATTCTCTTTTTTCAAGTTAAATTTTTAGGTGGTCAATGGAGATATCAAGACCCTTCCAGATGTCACCTCAGTCCCCCTTAAGGTGTGACTAGCAGAGGTTAGATGAATTAGAGGTGGGAAATTCTGGATTTCATTTCACTGGATTTCATTTTCCTTTGCAGAGAAAATTTCCCAGCTTCTAAGGCACTCTCAATCTAGATACAGAGTAAGGATTTCTTCGTTAAGGGAAATAGAAATCTAAGGACTATGAAAGCTCAGAAGCAAAATGTCAATCAAGTGAAGGTGAAAGCCATTCATAAACTTGAAGTCGTCTGTTCATGTCTGCATTCATACCCTCTGGTACCTTTCAGAAGGAATCAGATTCTCTGTGTGTGCCACTCATGCACTACAAACAGCTCATGTGGATGAACAACAGTTTCCGGAAAAAACACCTTCTTGGTTTGGGCAGACACATGATTTCGTCTTATCTGAAAGCTGAGTGTCTTCTGCCCTGAAGTGGTCAGGCAATTGTACTAGATGATCATTGTAAGTCCCTTCCAACTGAAATACTCTATATTCTGTTCTGTTCTATTCTATTCCATTCCATTCTATTTCATTCCATTCCGTTCCATCCCATTCTCTTTTTTCAAGTTAAATTTTTAGGTGGTCAATGGAGATATCAAGACCCTTCCAGATGTCACCTCAGTCCCCCTTAAGGTGTGACTAGCAGAGGTTAGATGAATTAGAGGTGGGAAATTCTGGATTTCATTTCACTGGATTTCATTTTGTTGACTATAGAACTGACTTATACAATTTTATTTGATTAGATTTGATTTGTAACTTCCAAATAGCTAACGGAAGGCAAAAGAATTTCACCTGTTCACTTATTTTGTTTGGACTCATTTATTTTCATCATTCACTAAGTCCTCTTCTATCTCTGTGAAGGTTTCCTGCATGTACTCCTCTTACCCCATTTCCCACAGCCTCCCCTGAGGCAATGTCTAAATGTTACAAAGCAATATAAATTGAGGATTTTAAGCTTGTCCACACCAATTAGCCATGTGGGTTTAATTGCCATGTAGTCAGATTTATGCATCAAAATCCGTTATGCAGCTTTGAAAAATGTCTCCTCCACCTATGCAGCAATGTATACAAAGGTTATCTTCTGCTCTCAGGCATCCTGTCGTCTAAGAGGACTAAACACTGCAGTGATGCTCTACGGGGCCATGAATTTTGATTAATTCTTCTGCAATTTGCATATGTAATTAAACAACTTGCCTTCATTTTCTGAGCTCTGCCATCTGTGTATGGGATTATGGTCAGTTCCCTCTACAAAGCTGCAGTCTCTTTGCATAAATTTTAAAAGGACTGTTTCTTAAAATATGTTGCTTCTTCAGCTTCTGCTGTTCTTCTTTCAGTCTTTGTTTTTCCTGAGACTCTGAAGTGCTTGAAGTCTTCACACTTTCATTTTCATTCTCTTGAGAAGACACCACACTGAGAGACTAGAATGAAGTCTTGCCTGTGACTTCTAACCTCCAGATCTATTTTTTTTTCCTCAACTGCAATGACAAAAGCCATGCTGCCATAGGAGCAACAATGCCACTGGATAAATACTATGACCAGTCTTCATGGATCCCACTGAGCTTGGTTGGAATTGCTCAGACTTATCATATAGTATGGTTGGAGGATAAAAAACCTGCTTTGTCATACAACAAGAGTCAGTAGTCCCAGTCGGTAATCTCTGTCTCTCTTAGGGCACTGTTTTAGAAAATAACCATGACACCAAGTAAAACCTAACACCTAAATTAGCGAGCAATAATGACAATGATAACTAAGCTTCAAGCTGAAGTCACTCAAATATAAATGCCGATGGTATATATTAGTTGAAATGCCTGAGTCAGCTGCCTGTAAAAGCGAAGAATTTTATAGATCTGTTTTAAGATGTCAGTTCTCTGACCTGGATCCCATCTGTCAGTCCCATACAACTGTCCTGGAAGCCTTACAGTAACTCATATGATGATCGTCTCATATAATGTTCGCTGTAATGGATAATTATGATTGAGCAACAGAATAATGTCTTAAAACACTACTTAATTAGCCCCCCATATGTGATACACATCCACTTTTCCTTCTTGTAAAACTGCCATAGGTTTCATGCAGCTCCCACATTATATTTTTCAGCCTCATGTAGGTGTATAAGATATTTCAGGACATCTCAAACAGCAGTAGGTGTTTGTGAACAATTGTATCTAGCTGTTTATGCATGATTTTTGCAACGTTTACAATGTTTTACAACAGATTTAGCTGATAGCAGTCCTATCTCTTGATAATATCCAACACCTACAATGTTGTGAAACTAGATATAAGTGCTAGATATATACATATAAACATATTATTTTTAATTAATTAAGAAGAAGAAAATTCTCTACAGCTCTAGAATTCAGGACAGAATTTGTCTCCTTTCACATAATATCGAAGGGCTGCTGTCTCAGCAGGTGTCCCTTGGCTGCCTTCATGGATTTAGAGAGAGAGAGGCATCACCAGAGGACAATTGATTTCCTTTCAGGATACTGAGCCTAACATCACAAGCACTGCCCCCTGAAAGATGCATGATCCCTGGACAAGGGAGCCTTGTTTGACTAGTGGAAATTTAGAATTCTGGTGTTGAGCTAAGTCCTGCCCAAAATATTTGAACTGCATGTGGAAATGTCTTGATTATGGATCAATACAGTTCAAACTTGAATACGTAGGAAAGCTGATATGAGAAAAGCTTGCCCTAAGGCAAGGTCGGTGTAGAGCATATCAGAAACCTTAGAGCTGCAAATCCGGCACTTTTTCGTGTCTTATTTTGAAACTGAACTCCAGAAGAAATAATATGGCAGATGATAAGGTTTGGTTTGATTGTTTACTTGTTTTGTTGGTTTTTTGTGAGGTTTTTTTGTTTGTTTGTTTATGGAAAGCTTAATTCAATGAACAATGTCCAAGCAAAGCTGCACAGAAAAGCAGATAGGAAAAATCAACTTTAAAGACTGTATTCCAGATCTATTTGATATTTTAAATTTGCTTTCTGAAAAAAAAAAAACCAAAATGTACAGCAGCGGGGTTCTCCTTTTCAAAGCCCTAACATCTGAGAAAAGAGAGGAATAAATTAAACATTTGAACTGTTCAAAGTTGCTGGGGTGTCTCCTGAGTCTCCTGCAGAGGACTGTGAAGTCTGCAGCAGCACAGAGAACACGAGGGGCAATTGAACAGCCTTCGACACTTTTCAACAAGTTCACTTTGGTTCAACTGCTGCAGTGTGATTGCCCTGATTTTCTGTCATCTAATGTGTAGGATATGTCCCCTTTGGTTTTCTTTTGTGGGCAGCTGCACTTACCATTTTTCCAGTGTTTTGTTTTTTTTTTTCCTTCTGTATCTGCAATATCTCACAGAGCACCCCTGCTCCTCACTCTCTTTCTTCTTTATCTTTCTTTCCTACTCTTGGAATCCTCCATGCCTTGTTTCTTTAGAAAGCAATGTGGTCTTGAAAAAGATTCAGCCCACTTTGAGCTGAAATTCAGTTGAAAAAACCCCACGCTTACATGTAGTAAAGACAGAATTCAACTTTGATTCTTGAATTGGGATCCATATGCTGTAATTTCATAGAATCACAGAATGGTTTGGGTTGGAAGGGACCTTAGACATCATCGAGTTCCACCCCCCTGCCATGGGCAGGGACACCTCCCACTAGCCCAGGTTGCCCAAAGCCTCATCCAGCCTGGCCTTGAACCCCTCCAGGGATGGGGCATCCACAGCTTCTCTGGGCAACCTGGGCCACTGCCTCACCACCCGCACAGGAAAACATTTCTCCCTAATATCTAACCTAAATCTCCCCTCTCTCAGTTTAAAACCGTTACCCCTCATCCTATCAATATGGTCCTTGTCAGATACCTAAAAATTAAACTTTAAAATTAGAAAGAGAACCCTTTAAAAGCCACTCGTAAATGATATCACATCTGCAGTGTGGATCATCTCACTGTTTTACATATTTTTCTTAGGAAGAAATAACCATGAGCTGGAGGTGCCTTTTATAGCCTGTTGTCTACACAGGGAGCCTGTGACACAAACCCTGATTAGGATCAGATGAAACCCAACTGTGTGGAACAACATTCTAATCCAAGAGAAATTTTTTTTTAACAGTTATTATTAAAGGTTATCAAAGCTGAGCCATTTTAGTTTAGTTTTACCAAAATATTCACAAGAGAATCAGAAAAGGGAACTCATGATTCAGGAGGCCAGAGATGATAACTTTCAAAATTTCCACCCCTACAAAAGGAAGAATAGCGTTTATTTTTCAGCTCCCTTATCAAGTTAACTTTTACCAAGAAGAGGTCAAGTTGCACTCTGTTTCTTAGGCTTGATCTCATTTATATTTCATACTTTGGCTCAAAGCTCAAACCTGAAGCTGAGAGCTTAATTCCTGTGCTTTCAGTGTACCTGCACGGGAAAACGGGAAGGCGGTATTCTTCAGACTTGGATTTTTTCCTACAGGTTTTGGTGACATATCTCAGGCAGAATTTAACTTCACAGAAGCACCCCTTGCAGAAGGGAGCTCCTCGTCAGCACTAAACCCTAGCAATAAGTTCTCACATTTTATTTTCACCCAGCACACATCAATTCCTGCAACTGCTTCACTTACCAGGCAAACACAGAGCAGCCCATGGTCTCCCCTGCTGCCTTGTCCTCTGCACATGTTTACCCAATGTGAAATCAGCTACAGGATGTTTGTCCGATTTTGCTGCTAGAAGCCTTTTTTTTTCTAATTAAAAATCTTCTCAGCACTCCAAATCCCCAAAGCCTGCTAGAGAGGACGTGGTTTTTGTGAGAATCTTTTATCAGACTATATTCCAGTGCTGCCTGCATCGCCTCTGGCTGATGCCACACACTGGCACAGACTCTGGTCACAATCTTTTTAGTGGGGTATTTCCAACAGTTACACTTCCCGGAGATATTTTATAAGTGTTCAGGTGAACACACATGCTGGAGAACAGTCCTTTAAAGAGGTGGAGCTGTATAAATGTACAGGAACAAAGAAATCTCGATATAGGGAGCACAGGTTCTGAGCAAGGCAATTGTGGAAAAAATGTGTTTGTTTGTGTGTGTGAGTTCTGGAATATTTTTGCATACTTCTAAGAAAAAAGAAGCCCCATTTTTTTTTCATTCGAGAAAAAGGAAATTAAGAGTTTAACATTTCTGCAAAAGTCTTCTCCCTGAAATTACGCTGTAGAGAAATGTTTTCAAACAGCTTCAATAGTTTAAGAATTATTTCAAGGAATTAAGTTATATTGAAATGCTCAGGTCTGATATTTGGGTCTGCCTTTTACTCTTCCAGATAGATCAAATATTTCAGTGTGAAATTAATAATCCTTCAAAAACAATAATCTATGCAAAACATCTTTTTTTTTATCAAGGAAGTATTTTTGACACACATCCTTCAAAACCAACCAAGAAAATGTTAAAAGAACGTTCCAGCCAGCTGTATTGGAAACATTCTTCATTTTTCTTCCTGTAACTTTACTATTTTATTGCTCAAATATCTGGCTATAAAGAAAGGCGAGTGGAGTACACACAGAAATATAGTAGATGACCAAATCTGAGCAGTCACCTGTGAAGCAAAAAGCAGAAAAATTAGAGGAATTTAGCTTCCCTTTGTCTCAACGTGTCATTATATGAGTCACCAAATGTTCCTCTCCGTCACGTATCAGAAGTCGAGGTACCAATGTTCCGGCAGTTTTCTTGCTGGGTGCAGAGGTAACCGCTTCCTGCTAAAAGCATCCAAACTGTTTCCAAATAGCTGATAAATGCAAGTGCCAAAAGGAAAATAGGGGAAAAATGGAAAAAAAAAAAATGAGAGCGTGAAACAAAAAGAACCCAACATTGTAAATGCGAGCTGCAAATTAATAAAATTAAATTATATTCTCCACTGTGTCTCTGGGAGGAAAGAAAATTACTGGTGTTCCAATAGTTGCTGCTTTATTAAAAGCTACTCTATTTTTTTTCCAAAGCTTTTAAAGCAGAGAGAGACCAAGATTAAAATCCAATCAGTAGTTAAAAGCTACTTTCCTTTTGTTACTGAGCTTCTGCAAGGGCACTCAGGAAAACGGATGCATTAAAAGCTGAGGGATGAGGATAGACAGCGCTTGTGCATGGTTGCTTCAATATATTTTGTCCCATGTCCATGCAAATGCCAGAAACAACACAGCAGAACAAATGCCACATGCCAGCAAAATCAGTAAGCACCTGCTTAAGTACTGAAAAAACCTTTGGGATTCTTTGGGTTGTGTTAAGCTTTATTCTGCCTTTACAAAGACCGCGACATGTAGTTCCCATGGCAGACACATCTCCAGCAGGAAAAAAAAAAAAGATGGTCAACAAATGGGAACCCCGTGATACATCATTTCTTAGGTTGATACATGAGGTATTTTGATTTTTAGTGGTGGTAGTTGTCTGCATTTCCTGCCTAAAGATGCTAGAGAAAATTTTACATCAACAAATATTTTAAAAAATATATTCCCTGCTGCAGGGAGAGATGTAAGCGTGTGTATTGCATTAACCATGCGAGCAGGTCCAGTTGGTTTCCACAGCTGGTGTGGACTCTTTTCCAAGGATGCAACACGGAAACATTACAGAGACCTTAAAGTCAGTAGAAAACTGTTCATTTCTCAATAAAACATTGCCATTCCCTAAATATTCCGTCTAGCCCTGGTTATGAAATGAATAGTAAGTTCATGTTTCCAATACCTTCATTGTTGCAACATTTTCTTTATCAGAAGGAAAGGGAAAAAGCTATTTTCAGTCAGAAATGGAAAGGTATTTTTTAATCCCCTGCATAAAATATGACACCTGTAATCTGTGGCATGTGGAAAATAATTCTATTAATATTCATTTATCCATAAAAATTCATTCTTTCTCTTGTACCTACTCACAAACACTGAAAAAACATTTTTTTATTTTTTTTTTTTTTCAGTGCATGCTACAATTAAAAAACCACCTACCAGAATCAGAACCCATCCTCATTTGAGGTCTATCCCTTTTACCAAAGCTGAGCCTCACAGAGGTCACTGCAAGCCTACAAGATTTTCTCTCTAAATCCATTAAAACATATTAAAACACCCTAAATGCACCAGTAAAACAAAGACAGGGAACTACTAAGGTTCTGTCACAATACTAGAAAAAGGTGCACTAGGTGATTTTTAGAGCTGATTTCACAAACTGTCCACCACTGTCACAGCCAAGTGACCGAGCCACCACGGTGACACCCGTTAATAAGTTTCCTACATCCGTGAACAGCCAAGCAGCCGTAGCACTATGCCCAGGTCACTGTTAATTCTTTTTTTTTTTCCTTCCTTGGCAATTAAGGAGGATTTTAAAGCTTGTTTTGAGCTCTGTACAACCACAGTGACACTGCTGCCTGTACCTGAGCTTCAAGCTTTTGCACCAAATTCACGTTTGCTTCTTGATGGGGTACAGCCTAAGGGAGCTCTGCTTCTGGCAGGAGTTGTTTTCACTCAAACACCAGCTCTGAGGCACTGATTAATACATCCAAGCGATTCTGCCTTTGCTTTGTCAACTTTGCCATCTGCCTCCTTCTCCATCATCCATCCAAATGGGAGGGGGTAGCCCCACAGAAGTCCATCTCCTTCTGGATGCTCCCACCAGCAATGTGAGGAGCCTTGGCAGTTCCCAGAGGGAACTTGGAGATGTCTATAGGCTGACATGGAAAGTCATTGTGACCCTGAATGGTCTCCAAATATGGCTGTAAAAGCAAAGTGATACGTATTTCACTTAACTGTCAATCAACGGTGGGCTTGCAAACAGCTTGCAGGCTGCTCTCCAGTTGTGTTTGGTGGTCCAGCAGCCTGGACCAGGGATGAGTATGAGCTTCAGCTGTGCCTGAATCCACACTGGCAGTCCCACAACCTATATGAGGCTTGCCAGGCTGGCCTAAAGGCACCTTGGGCTTGCTATATGAAGGGACGTCCAGTGTAAACCCATGGCACTACCCTGCAGAGACTCCATGGGACTACCTACCCTGCAGAGACTCCTCTCTATGCCTTCATGGTCATTTCAGCAATCCCCGTCAAGCACAAAAGGAAAGAAAGATGTAATGTCCTGGCTGTAAGATGGATAGCGGAGTCCGTTGGTGCTTTACTGAATGCTGAGAGTCTCATTGGATAGATGGTGAAATAATTCATCCGTTGAATAAAACATCTTAATTGGTATGTGTCAGGGGAATCCATCAAAAGCATAATCGGTTTCAGAGGGATTGGATCTATGAAGGTTCCGGCTGCCATCTAGTGGAATGATGATGTATCTTTAGACTGAAATAAATATATAAATAGTACATATGAGAATAGCTAACCTGTAATCTGTAGGTTAAATAGCTTCATTACGTGAGAAAAAAGTCGTACGAAAATAGAGTAGCCTAGACACCAGTGAAACCGAGGAGAGAACCACATCACAATCCCAGAAAATAGGAGATAAAGGAACACTGAGGTTGTCTCAACCATTATTTCTGGAACAGTTCATGTCCTTCTTCTCACCTCTATGGAAAAAAAGATGAGGGTTTTTATTCCCAAGTAAAGAAAAGTTGGGCTTTTTTCAGAGTAATTGTATGGTATTTTAATTGATCTCACCCCAGCTTGTTTTCTAGCATGTGCCCTTTGCAACATAACTGTACTTTTAAATTTTTTTTTCTAGAAAAGCTAGGTATTGCGATTGAAAATTCATTTTACAATTTTCTGACCAGCTCTATTTGTTCATCCTCCTAGCAGGTCAGAGCATATGTCTGTCCAGCCTCTACCTTGTCACTGATGGTGGCCTAAACCTACACCTACCTGCAAAAACTCAAATTCTACCTGCAAGTGTAGAGCAGGCATGTATATACTGATCCCCTGAGGACCTCATATTGTAAAATGTCCAGTTATTTAGTATTATGACATGAAATATGATAATTATGTATTTTTATTTGTGACTAAGCAACAAAGTAATGAAGCATTCACACAACCTGCAATTCACATATCAAGCTCCTCAGTTATGAGATTTTCATAGTATGTTATAAAATAATTTTCCCTAATCAAAAACCTCACCATCACCCTGATGTATTTTGCAGTAGGCAAGATCTGATTAAAAGATTCATTCTTTATGGGTAATTGCAAGACATTCACCTTAAGGATACTGATACTATATTAATGTCCTAATTGGCTGATACAAGAGCACAATTCAAGCTAGACAGTGAGTGTGTAGCTGCAATTGTCTCTCTTGCAGTCGAAGCTGATGTGGATTATGTGTGTCTGATCTCAGTTTCAATTCCCAGACCCCTCCCTGATCACCAGGGAACAGCACCATCATAATTAAAAGATGTTTCATGCTTCTTCCCAATCCATTACAGATAGACAAGAACATTTCCCTTTTCCTACAGAAACCTACAGGCAATACAAAAGATTTGGGATCTTAATACACGGAAGGATATCAGGTAAAAATTGGTTTAGATAGCAAGTTTTGCCAGTAGAGTTTTTATTACGATAATCAGTCTAAAGCTCACTGAACACTTTGGGCCACTTTTAATGTTTTTCTTTTTTCTCTTCTCTGCAATGTCCTACAATAATGCCAATGGCTTCATACCTCTAAGCCGTCCCTTGACAGAGGTACCAAGTGTTTATTGTATCGCAGACTGGATCACAATTCAAATAAAGCAATCCAGTGAACAGCTGGCTTTTCTTTGCTCAGATTTGAAATCATTTCGTGCTGTAAAAACAATAAGAGTCACCTTGCCTTGGTGCTAGATAAAGACAGAACCACAAGCTTACACTGTTAGTAATTACATGATGTGCTGTCTTATTTCCTTAATATAAAATATTTACTGTTAGTAGGAGACACTTTGCCATTGCTATTGATTGCCATTAAAGTTATTAACAGTTATGCTGTGTGGGAAAGCAATATAAGGCACTAAGCTACAGAAAAAAAAACCATTGTAAAAGGGTGATTGCCTGACCAAGAAAAAATAAAAAAATTTAGGACAAAACCGAAAGACAGAAGCCTAACAGAAAATACTACCTGAATGCGTAGTGCAGAAAAACTTAATCAAACACTCTACACTGGGATATTTTCATTAAAAATTAAAAAAAAAAATTAAAAAATAGTGATGCCATGCTGTCAAAAATATTATTTATTTTTAGGAAGCTGGCAGATGTCTTTGAGGGTAGAAGGAGATAAGTTAGTGAGTGTCATACAATTGATTGTGATACAACATCAAAACCAAGTGATTTAAGTTGCACCTAAACTGGCAGAAAACTGGCAGATGCACCTAAAACTGCTGATTTTTTTTTCTCTTCTGCAGCCTGCAGTGAGACCAGCTCAGCCGTCGTGCCTGGCAGCTCTGTTTTACTTCTGTCTTTACTCACTGCAGTGTAAACCCTGAAGCAACTTGCACACACTGGAAGTGGTTCTCTGTCTTCAGGTTGGTCTGGCCCTACTCCAAGTGAAAGTAAATCATTCTTGGCATAATTTATTCTTTAAAGGTTAAGGAGTTTCTGCTACCTACACTTTTCATACCTGTTTTATCGAACTTTTCATGTGACAGCCAAGAACTTGCAGAAGCATAATCTTATGCAATAAGTGTGCACGTGCTCCTAAGCTAGTGTTAAGCTGGGTAAAAATTATCTAAATTCTGCTTAACACTTTATAATCAAGATTGAATTTGCTAAAATAGAACCTTAATATCGATGCCATGCCTAGTCATAACTGATATTAATATTCCAATTAAATATTTAAAATTATGTCTTCTGATTTTAGCCACTTCTGTTTCCAGTTTCAGCTATCCCACAGGAAAGTATTCCCCCTATAGTGGGTATTTATTTCAGGAAGGAATAAAACTCACTCTGAAGATTCCTGTCTCTGTTCATGTCAGAAAAAGCTGAGATGACAAGAAAAGGACGAAGCCCTGGTTTTTGATAGCCCCATTCAGGTGAGAAAGGATGCCACAGATACTTGAATGCAGCCATATAATGGTCCATATTCTATGTGATACAAAGCCAATGGAAATTATTTGGACAGACTGATGGTGCTCTTGATTCAGAGGGATTTGGGGCCAAGCCCTTAATGCAGATGTCTATAAAAGCAGAGAACAAGAGCCCTGAGAAGTCCGTGTATTCGTGTGCCTTTATTGCTGTTACTAATGTGTCCAGTTAATGTCAAAGTCACCATGGCAATACTATTTCAGAATTGTAGGACTTAATTATAAACCAGAAAATCTGACTGATACAGTCAAGTCTTCATATGACACTTTATTTCACTGCTTGAGACACAGAGATAAGAAAAAGCCATCACACATTCAGCAATCAGCTGAGCCAGAGGATGCTTGATCTGTTCAGCAGATGCAATAATTTCTGTTTTTTATCACCTCTTCTTTTATCTTCCAGCTACCCAGCATGATGGCTTTCAGAGTAAATTTGCCACTTCACAGTTATTGTTCACAATTATACAACAAGTATTTATTTTTTTTTTAATGGACAGAAGAAGACACCTCTTGGCAGTCAGCTTTTACACAAGAAACTAGATGGTATAATGCTCTGCTTTTTCTAGTTAGCTGGAACTATGTGGATACAGCAAAAGAAAAAGGGAGGTAATTCCACTTTTCTTTATTATAATTCCTATTGTTTATTTGGACTTGGCAGCTCACTGGAATGTCCAGAAGAGCAGGCTGAAAACGTATCGGACTAACAGTTCTCACTGTTCAGTACAGTTTCACTTTCTTTGCTCCTTTCCAAGCCCTGATGTTCCCATCAAAGAGGTTAAATCAATCTGTTTATCTACAGGTTACAACCACCATTGGGGAAAAAACAAAACAAAGCTAAAAACCCCAACCAAATGAAGCCCCTCAAGTACAAACACTGGGAATGCAGGTTTATTTTCAAGCTCCTGAATGCTTTACAGCACTCGAGAGCAAAACCAGTCTCACATAAGAAAATACTTAGCAGCACTCCTAGCAGAGTCCTAGTCCATCTCCTGTAGCTCTTATTCTCTTTCTGTTCAAAAGTTTGCTTTTCATTTTAATTTACCAGCAAAGAGTTATTCCTTAATGATTAACTTATGGAGCCCAACACCTCCACTTTCTGCTACTCGGTTATCAGAAATTTTCTAACCTGTGGCTACTGAAACAACATTAGAATGTGACAATGTATTGGGTTTGATTGTGAACTTTGAATCTTTTTGCATCTAAAGAGACAATATAAAAAAAACCCAACAATATANCATAATCAGGCTTTTTTTATGTGATTACTCCAGATCCTGAGGCCATCTTCAGCACACAGATGTGGTCATTTTTACTCCAGAACTAGACGGCACAGTCCATCTCGTCCTCCTCCACACTGGCATAAGTCCATAGCGCTTACCGTGCCACCTCCGGCCAATCTCCATTTGCACCTCAAAAGGAAAGGACAACGGCATTCTGTGGTCAAACACTGCTTAGGAGCAGACTGGTGGGAAAGAAACAGTGGCTAGAGACGGGGGAAATTTAGACCNCTACTGAAACAACATTAGAATGTGACAATGTATTGGGTTTGATTGTGAACTTTGAATCTTTTTGCATCTAAAGAGACAATATAAAAAAAACCCAACAATATAAGAGAGCTTTTGAGTCATTGTGTTGCCTTTTGACAAACATTCAGCTTTTTATCTGCGTGTCTATTGAATCCAAACAAGGAAAAAGTCTTGAACAAGCTGGATAGACTCTAATTCCCATTGCACAAGGATTGAATTTCATTTTCCAGAGCTGGTCATGCACGGTGTCACTGAAGGGTACTACTGGTGTCCTCTCCTTGGGCACATGCTGTATTGTTCATCAGGTTGTTTTTATTTTTTTTTTCATAATCAGGCTTTTTTTATGTGATTACTCCAGATCCTGAGGCCATCTTCAGCACACAGATGTGGTCATTTTTACTCCAGAACTAGACGGCACAGTCCATCTCGTCCTCCTCCACACTGGCATAAGTCCATAGCGCTTACCGTGCCACCTCCGGCCAATCTCCATTTGCACCTCAAAAGGAAAGGACAACGGCATTCTGTGGTCAAACACTGCTTAGGAGCAGACTGGTGGGAAAGAAACAGTGGCTAGAGACGGGGGAAATTTAGACCTTTCAGTCCCAGTTAGCTCCTCTGAGCTCCCTTTCTAGCTGAGAGAGAAAAGTAGGATCCTCCAGAGAATGCTTCATCTGGCCTGTCTGAGCATGTCCATCCCTCAGCACTGATGAAACCATCCAATATGGCCAGCTCAGAGTTGGCCTCTGTGTTGAAAAGAGTAAATGAACCTCACTCTTCCTTTCAAGAAATGAAGACACACTTTATGTGAGTCAGGCCAGTCCTGTGTTCCTACTTAGTTACTATGGGCCCAACAATCAGAGTTTATTATTAGAGCTGTCACACAGTTAAATAAGGGGGAGAAAGCCCATTTCCAATTTTAATTTACCTGGTTTCATTCTCTACCTGATGGTCCTCAGTTGACCTTCCTCTGCTAAACTGCAAGATAATCAGCACTAAGCAACTTTCTCCCATCAAAGTAGTTGTCCTTTGATATCTTTATGCGTAATCAAGTCACTTCAGTCTTCTGAGAAATAAAAGAGCTTGAGTTCTCTAGCTCTAGCACTGTAAAAAATTTTGTCCTTCACTAGAATATTTTCTCAGCTATTTTTTATCCCTTCTCCCATTTTTTTAAAATATCCCTTTGAAAATTTATTCCTGCAGTGTTCTCACCACATTACCTACACAATTAAACACATTCTCTCTACATTCCTTGCTCTTCCTCAGTTGCTGAGGCATGTTGGCTTTTTTCCATCTATTCTAGAACAGTGTAATCTGCAGCAAGTCTCTTAATCAGCACTCACCAATTTGTGGTTGAGAAATAATACTGCTTTGCTATTTAGGATGGTGAGGAGAAAGCCATCAGCAGTCAGGAGACATTTATTTTCTGTTGACAGCAATATGTTTTATGCACTGGCATGTTCACAGAAACACAGTGAGTCCAGACCAACCAATAGAGCCTGCTTTCACATCTGATTCTGCTTTCACGTCTGATTCTTATTAAAAATGTGCCTTCCCAGTAGTTTAATAGGAACGAAATTTCTAAATTTCTAAAGTGCTGTATTTCTAAATTTCTAAATTCTAAATTCTAAATTTCTAATTTAAAATTCTAATTCTAAAATGCTAATTCTAATTCTAAAATTCTAATTGTAAAATTCTAGTTTCTAAATTTCTAAAGTGCTGTATGTCTGGGATGAGAAGCTGCATATAAATCTACAGTCTACCATCAGAAGAGACTAGGATTCTTAATAGACCAGTGAACAGGAGTATCAGCTGAACACAGGCATTATTAGAGCAGTCAAAAACTTATTAACTCAACAAAAAGACTAGAAGTGTTACCATATTTGAAGATATTTCTTTTAAAATTTCAGAAATTTCTGACAAAATTAAGTGTAAATAACCATCTCAGCTACTCTGTACTCAGAAAGGAGGGTGAAATTCCAGGGTTTCAACCCATCCTAAAATATGGAGAACAAGCTGTTATGTTGCCTATATAATTCATTTAAGATGCATTCTTATCACAACATCTAGACTATATAAATGGACCTGGATACTAAACTAAATGGAAGGATTTCTGTCCCATCAATAGTAAAATTCTGACACATGTTCTATACAGAAAAACAGATTTATCAACATGAATAAATGCTAGGAAGCTTCATGAGCATATTAAAAATACAAAAAAATATTTCAGTATTCAGCAATCACAAGAAATTTATTTTTTTTCCAATTCTTTAGTAAATAGAGATCTCTTTGCATCACTGTGGCAGGTTGTACTTTCAGATCTGCACCTAACATGGGGTTTCCAAGCCTTGCTATAGTACAAAAATGTGCAGAAGGGATAAAAAAACCTTGATGGAACAGTGAAGTAGTAAAAATTCATTTCTCCACTAGATGGCTTCATTCCCATGAAGATAATTGAAATGAAACTCAACTTCATCGATTCCCATATTAACAGACAATCCTAAGAAACTAAAAGTTTTTATTATCTGCTTGTATGAAACGGATTATTAACTCCATATATTTGCCAGTCAAAGCAATATTGTAAAGGATATAATTTCCTTACCTCTTGGTTCAGGAAACAGTAGAGAACTGCTACAATAAACCCCTGAAAAATAAAATGATTGAGTGTTAGGACAGTTTGAAAAAGCCACTTGCACTGACTTCCTGATGGTACTATGTATGTGAATTAATGAGCATCATTATAGGTTGGAGGATTTTTATAAATTGGAAAATTTTTTAAGTATGTCATTTTACCTGAAAAGATCCAATGCAGAGCTCTAAGTAGAGCCGAACCCCCAGGCTGGTATATTCAGGAATAAAGTTGAAGACAATATAATGGGTTCCAAACAAGGGAATTAGAAGCAGAGTTGACCTTGAGAGACGTCTAGCACAGGACATGAGAAGAAGTGGAGTAATATTATTTTCCTGAGTAAAGACTAAAGCAATATCCAATAGTAATGAACAGAAGCTAAAAAGACCATTTAAATATCTACATGTGAAGTTCATGTCTCTTGGGACTACAGTGCTGAGAAGAAAGTATAATGAGAAACTAGCCGGAAATAGATTTTTGACACTTATTGCCTTATTGGCAATACCATCTTCATGGCTTGTCTCATGGTATTTTGGCATTCTGTCTTTCTGAACGAGATTGTAGTTCAGGAAAACATTTTTTTTTTTCCCCATTAGAGCCATTAAAAATTTTACATTTATTTCTAAGTAAATACAGAGGAAGTAATATACAGACTCCCTTTATAGTCTACATATAGGAGAAGGAATCTGTGGAGGGCAATTTATTCTGCCCTAAATCAGAGATCTAATACAGATTCAATGAATGGTTTCCCAATCTCCCCATTGATTATAAATAGAAAACAGATATTTGAACTGATCTGAATACCTCATGATTAGATGGCCAATATTAAGTGAAATGAGTCTCATCCTTTGACTAGTTTCCTTGGGAATGGGGTGAGGTTGGGAATTTCTAAAATGTAATACCAGCCAAACAGAGCCTGTCTGTGACAGTGGAGAAGTGCTTCCTTATTTAGAAAGGGTGACATAAGTTGTTATTACTAAAATAATAGATTTTTTTAAATTATTCCATACACTACCTGTACTGAGAAGAGTTATTGAAGTTGATTTGTCTAGGGTCTAGTTTTTTCAGCAAAATTCTGATGATGTTGATAAATAGGACAAAATTGACCTGTTCACAACATTTGGAGGGAAAAAAAAGAAAAAGGAAAGCTTATTTTCTAATGTATAATTTTGCAATCAAAATCAGTTTCATTCAGTTCTGTTGTTATATAATTTGTGCAATTCCAATTAGACGAGTGTAAGATTATTAAAGTCACTCCTGTTGACAGCATCCAAGCATCTAAATAAGGTGCATTCTTTCTCTAAAGAAATAGCTGAAGATGAAAATCTGAGAATATGATTTTGTTAAGCAAATTATTTTTGTCAAGAGCTTGTGTGATTCTTTTTATTTTTTGTAGTTTGTATCATTTTTAATCCCCTTTGAGATGGCTCTTGCATTACATTCTAGCTAATATATTTAGACATTATTAGTAGAATTCATCTGACTAAATATAGGTATCGACAATAAGGTGCCTGCATCCGAGCTGATCATCCTGTTCTCCCTTTGCAGACAACGGAGAGTCAGCCAGTATAGTCAGCAGAGTCTCAGGTGGAGCTGGGGATGAGTCATTTCCTCCAAATTTACACACCTGTTGTAAGTCAGGTGAATCACACACTTAAAGTGAATATTTCCCTTCCCCTTAAGAGGACTGAAGAGCACTAGCTCAGCTCCAAAGATAATTAGGGTCAATCCTAACCTGCAAAGAAAATTTTCTACAGTTGTAATTTTTCACAGCTTTACTAAAGTCTGTGAATCTGCTCAGTTTTCCACAATAAGAATTTCTTCATCCATTGTAAGGATGGCTTAACCTCTCACTTGCCATTAATTTCAACCAAACTGACAATTCAATGAAGTCTTTCATTTCTGTGAAGATGTTTGCTTAGGGCAGGGACCAGGCACTTCTCTGCCTCGTTTTAGTTTGCATTAAACATAGGGAAGCGTACAGCAGAAATTCTACCATTCCTATTCTTTCAAACAACATTTCAGCAAATAGTAACCAGATCTTAATATAAAAGTCTTTTTCCTTCTAATTAATGTTGGCAAACTCACAAGTACCTACCCCAACAGAAATTATAATAGGTCCTTTGATTAGCCACCAGTATGGAGAGCCTTGATTAATATCCCAGCATCTGAGAAAATAACAGTAAGGTTAAAAAAGTCATGTATGTAAACACTAAAATCAAGACACCACTTAGCAGTGTCAGTGAAAATCTGAAGAGAGATATTTTAGTGGAAGTGCAGGTATAGCACAGGTATCCAAATATTTAAACTCTGCTTTGAACAGGATGTACTCTTTACAGATTATCCTACTCTTTTCAAAAAGAACTGGTGATCCTGACATGTTAAGTGATAGCCATGGATGCAACAGCTCTGACAAAAGACTTAAACAGATGATGTCGTGACTGATACAAAGATACAGATTTTTTTTTTCAAAGACACTTGTTTAAGACATGAAATATTTTGTCTGTGTAAAACAGTGAGTGCTTCAGGCTTCAGAAATATCAAAAGGTATTTTGTATCAGAAACTCCTAAAAGTTTGCTTTCTTACTTTCTATATCTGATTAGAATCTCTTTTCTTGCAGCACAAAGAAATATTTCAAGTTCCTAGGAAGAAGCCCCAGTATCATTACCACAATATAGTCTAATGGGGATTGTAATCCCCGTTCACTGTGTCCATAGTGGAATGGAAATGCAGAACTCCACCACAGGCACTAATCTGCTCGGTGATATCAGGAAAGGTAGGTAATATACTGATATTATTTTTCCCATGTAATTGAAATGACATAAGCCATCATCTCTTTCATTATTTTACACATATAACCCAGGAATCTAGAATAATGTAGGAAATAATGACTTACGCTGTGTCTTCAAAGTAGAATTTTGCTAATATCCATACAAGGGTGAAAAGCGTTGGAAAACCTGTTAGACAGTTAAACAAAAACAGCGGTTGTCTAATTTCAACAATTAAACCACATCTTGTCCACTGACACTCTGCCGTGATGATACAGATCACTCATTTTCAGACCTGGAGTTACCCTTTGTGACCTGCTCATGTAACAGGAATTGCTTTAGACTCACAGTATAAACCTAAATAAAATCTCCTAATACTCATGAAGGAATGGAACAAGCTATGGCATTGACTGGTGACCGTGCATCACTGTGAAGATATAGATGGACACATTTTGGACATGATATAGTTCTGTCAGAGGCCTGAACTTGCAGCCTCTTACTAACATGAACACCATTCACCTAGGTGATCTCACGTGGAGTCAGCACTTGCATGCAGAGAACACATTAAAACCCAATTTTATGTAATAAGTGTGCTTTCTGCATGACAAAATATTGAGGAATAACATTTACCAAACTTGAAATAACATAACATCAGCACTGAACAAACACAGAATGTGATGCATTCTAGCTTAAACCTTCCTAAAAAGGAACTAAAAAACTCCTAAAAAGGAGCTGGTATAGCTCCTTAAAGTTGTCTGGATTTTTTAATGGGGAAAAGAAGGTTAACTGGACTGGATGTCTCTCTGCGGGTTCCTAAATGTACTGAATTTTCCACTTATTTCATAGAGATTTTAATAAAGTACTTTTAAAAAACTAGATCGTTCCTAGCTAGTATACATGTAAAAATAAAATCAAAGCAATGCCTAAGTTGGGTACTTCAGTTAGGCAGCCTAGATTCCACATCCAATATTTTTAACAGGATGGATAAAGCCTTTCGTAACATCTCGCATTTTATTAATTCCACGTAAATACCTTACTTACCCCAGCCGAAGAGAACAAGCCACCAAAAATATCTTCTCCCATGTGAAAGGGATGAGAGTAGCAGGCAGTTTAGGTAAAGAGCCTCTACTAGCAACCACATGAAATTTGTCATCATGAAGTAGTGACAGAAGACAACGGAGATCTTGCATTCAGTCTAGGGAACAGGAAAGCCATAGTTTAGGCATTAATTTTGGATATGTGTGCATGATTCTCAGAGGCTGTAATTCTGGCTGAGATCTACAAAGATGATCTTGCAATGACATGCATGTTTAACAAGCTTCAAATGAAATATGGCTTCCTGAATAGTAAGGCTTTAACCATCCTAATACCATGGAATCTCCACTGTATTTTGCTTTATATTTCTATAGAAATATAACAAATGTGTTGCCTTCAGTGTACCTTATATGAGCAGAGTCAAATGCTCCATAGCCCTTGGACAAATGTTCAAGGACCCACTTTCCTACCTATGATCAGTTTTAAATTTTTGTGTGGTGGTGAGAAATACAGAACCATCCCATAAATCTCTGTGTGAAAACAATTGCTATGTTGCCAGTATTGGTGGCTGGACCAAATCTAAGTTGATTGTCCAAGTACTTTGTAGTCTTGCCATTTACAGTTCAGAACTTCCAGTCAGAACATGAAATCCAACATTTCCAGAAAAAAGCTCTTTTAAAAGTTGTGTTATGTGGCATTCAGAGATCTTCAATTTTAGGCTTCAGATTATAGAAGCGTAACAGTGTAATCATACTACTTTTTATGGCAAAGTCTATATCCGATTTAGAGTACTACAGGATCACAAACTGATGCATTCAGAACATAGAAGAGCATGAGGTGCCCACTTATGGAAGTTAAACATACTGAATAAAATAATTATATAATTTTCACTACCAGGTTAGAAGGGGAAAAAAGTAAGCAGTAGAAAAGAACAATAAAAAGTGAAACTACTCGGCACTGGTGAGGCTGCATTTTCAATCCTATGTTCAGTTTTGGGCCCCTCCCCACAAGAAGGACATTGAGGTGCTGGAGCAGGTCCAGAGAAGGGCAACGAAGCTGGGGAAGGGTCTGGAGCACAGGGCTGATGAGGAGCGGCTGAGGGAGCTGGGGGGGTTCAGTCTGGAGAAGAGGAGGCTGAGAGGAGACCTCATCACTCTCTACAGCTGCCTGAAAGGAGGGTGCAGTGAGGTGGGTGCTGGGCTCTGCTCTAAAGTAACAAGTGATGGGACNAATACGTATCCTGCCTCTCATGTACTTACTGTAGAGAAGCTGCAATGATCAATGTCTTCCTCTTGGAAAAGGACAGCATCCTTAATGAAAATGGCAACAGCTTTTAAGATAAAAGTGAAAAAGAGCTGTACATGGATGTAATTTCTGGGACAGCGAAGCCTCCTGGAAGAAAAGAAGAAAGGTTCTTCTGAGGTGACTGACTTGTGCTGGCAGTAAACCTTCATTTGAGGAATGATTTTTACTGATCATTCTGACTATGGCTAAACCACTCCCAAGAACAAGTATGAAGAGATATCCTGGATTAACCAGTCAATTTTCTCAATGAACTGGGTAATGATTATTTAGCAAGATTTTTTACACCCTATGCCATGGGTGAGTTAAATTGCAATAAACACCTATACAGACAGCATTATCCAGAATTAAAGAATTCTTCCTTCATTTACTAGATTTATGAATTAAATGGGTGTAGATAAGACCTTTAAAATGATTTGACATATCTACTTTAAATTCTCAGTTAATTCAGGTTAATTTTTGACTGTTATTAAACACAGGCTTTTGGAGGAGTTATGCAGCTTCAACTTTATATTTTCATTTGGAGCTGAAGATTTTAGCTAATAAGAAAAGAGTTCCATTAAAAGCTGAATTCCATCCAGATCCAGCAAGCTCAGGGTCACCTAATCTTACAGTTTATTTAGAGTGTGCAGAATTTTATTACTGAACTCAAATGCCAACCCCATTGTTAACTATAACTTTCCTCCCTATTGCTGAGTCTCTTTATGTCCATTGTTTCTTTCTTTCCCCTTATTTGGGCTGTTTTTTTCCCTGAGGTCAGAGTGGATATCAATAAACATATCTGTTGAATTCCAAGCATGACCTAGGAACCAACAGAGGTCAAGAAACTTTCCCTAGAGAAATTTGATTCTCACAGCATAATAATAAAACTCTTTTTTGTCCTGCACAAATACAAGACATAAACAAAGATTAATAAAATAAATCCTGCATGGCAGCAAACATCAAATCTACCTTAAATGACAGGACAATCAGTTTTACTCTAGCTACTCTGAATTGTACCTGAAAATGCTTAATAGCTGGATAGTTCAGAAGGAATGAAGTCTTACCAAACGTAGCCAAACTCAGAGCCTAGCTTTCAAAACTTGTCTTTAATGGTAAATGTTTCAATAGTAATATATACAGTGCCACAGGAACATTGATTCAGAATCAAGTTCTTTGTGCATATTCTTCTTATTAATACAGAATTCACTGAAGCCATAAAAGGCAAGAACACATAGTTTATAAAAAATTATATTAATTCCAGATAGAGCAAGCACATTGATCTATTGGTTATTTAGGATCAAAGCAAGTTGCCAACTTCTGCTGATAGACAGCCAGGGTTTGTCTCCCAGTTCTAATTCTTCTTATGTCTGGCTCTCTCTGCTTACTCTTCATTTCTAGCCTCAAATTAATATTATTAAATTAATACCGCCTGAAATTTTTATTTTTATGCTTATAGAATCATAGGACGGTTTGGGTTGGAAAGGACCTTAAAGATCATCCAGTTCCACTCCCTGCCATGGGCAGGGACACCTCCCACTAGCCCAGGTTGCCCAAAGCCTCATCCAGCCTGGCCTTGAACCCCTCCAGGGATGGGGCATCCACAGCTCTCTGGGCAACCTCTTAGATTTCTGTCTATGTAACTTTCTTATGTTCAGTGATGCCTCATACAGACTAAGATACTAAGAATTATTAAAAGAAATGAGGTCAGAGGATGACTTTACATACCTGAATGCAATAAGAACTGTCACGGCAATAATGAGTGAGGTGATAGATACACTGTACCCTACCGTGTAGATTATCTTTATAGTAGAAAAGTAGGATTGCTGTAAAAGAAGAGAATTATTTGACACATAACTTGCAGCCAGATGACAGCTGTTTTACTGATTCTCACAGCTTTGCTTTGTTTGGTGCTTCCAATCTGTTCGCCTCCCTGGCTGCCTTTTTCTTCCCCCTTTTATCCCATGGTAAAATTCAGCCAAGATCATTAATTTCATTTCTTTTGTGAAGACCCATTCCATAGCTTCGTGGATACAACCCAGTCTGATTAAGAAACATATTGATCTGGATGGTTTCAAGCTCATTTGGAGCCTTTAGGTGTCACTTAAGGCATTGTAATGCTGACATTGGGGAGGATTTATTTCATTTATTTTAGGTGCTTAAAAAATTAGCTGCCTACCTATGAGCAGCTGAGTCTAGAGTTAACTGAGCAGTGTGGGAGCATGGCCACAGGACTGTAGTGTTTAATTGCTAGCTTAATCCTGTTTTTTTTTTAATTATTCCGTTCCTTTTTTTTAGTTAATGGAGGGAAAAAAGCACTCCCCAGAAGTCAGTTCAATTCATTGTAAGATAAAGACCTTTTTGCTTTTGCAAAAAAAAATTATTTATCATTACACTAGGTCAATAGGTCTGGTTTAGTAGAGAAAACCTTTGGTGCTGAGGACCCTACATCTGTGTTTTGTGCATTTCTGGGCAGCCAGATGGGCTGAACTTTTATTATTATTGGTTAGAGCACATTAGGTACACCTTGCACTTGTCCTCCAGGTTGAACTGTGATTACCCGTGTACCTGACTATGCTCAGTTCCAGCAAGACCTCAGAGAAGTCCGTCAAAGCTACAAAGCCAGCGAGTAAGCCTGGAAGGCACCACTCCATCAGAAACCAAAGCTGTGCTAGGCTGACCTTAGATGGCAACCTCCACTTACAAATCAGAGATGAAACCCACAGAAAATAATCTAATTTTTAAGTGGATAAACCTACAATGGAGGAGTTTACCTTAAGGTAAAGTGTGGGTTACTACTAAAAAAATTCATAGACTCATTTAAGTTTGTTTTTACACCAGAAATGTAAGGAAATAATAAAAGAAGGAAAGGAAAAGGAGAGTTGCATTTCAGTGTCCAGTGTTTGTTTATGGAGAGCAGCAGGTACTGTGGCTTAGCAGCTGAAAAGGAAGTTTGAGTTAAACAGCATGACAGCAGTCAGTAAAAAAAGTAGTGAGAAGACAAGAGAAATATCCCCATGATTCTATAAACTAAATTATCTCTAGCAAGTTAAGTGGACTTCATCAGCTACATTATAAATGCTATTTTCACTACAGTGTATTAAAAAGGATAATATTCACTTGATTTGTACCTATGAAGACAAAAGTGCAGGGGTTAGTCTGTACGGAGGAAAGGTAGAGATCTGGAGTTAAATTAGACAACTAATTTTTAATCACTTAAAGTGATTCTTTTCTCTGGAAGAGGAATTACAGGAAGGTAAGCATAAACAAACAATATGTGTGTATCTTTATGAGAGACCAAGCACTATTTTCCCTGTATATAAAATCTCTGAATATCACCAGTTCTGCAAATTTAGATGAAGAAATATGTCAAATTCTGATCTGCGTTACAAAATCTACAGATTTTGAAACTTTTTTTTTCCTTGTGGAATTAGATGTTCTATACTAGACAGGATGAGAAACCAGAAAGTCCTTTTGTCCTTAGATATTGCTGAGTTTGGAATAGTGGCGTTATAACAGCACATCTTCAGGAATAGAAAGGAACCCTATAACATCAGCACACCACTCACATATATTTATTAAATCAAACTTACTTCTTCAAGCGGAATCTCATCTTCTACTGGACAAGCAATATGGTAGGGAGGGAACGGGTCAGACCACCCTTTCTTTGTGCAGTTCCTTTTTACTATCCCAGCTGAAACAGAAACTTTTTTTTTTTTTTTTGCCAGTGAAGAAGCACAGAACACAGAAAATAAAAACCAGGAGAAGATCTCTTACTGGTACAAAGATTATACCAAGAGAGGATCATCTCCATTGGCATCTGACAGAGTTGACAGGACATTTTGCATGTGTAGATTCAGGTGGTCAGACAGAAAACTTTTCACTTTATCTGGAGACAAACAATGGGAAGAAGTGAGAGAACCAAGGTGACAGAGGTATAGGTGGGAAGGGGTAAGGAAGAAATCATATCAAGGACAAGGAAGTCCATTGAAGAAGGTTGGGAAGCACTGCTCCATCAGACTTCTGTCTCGTTCAGTGTCCACCCCTCTAGTCACCCCTTCTTTCTCCCACCTTCCTTGGGGCTTACTCTTTCTTTGTAGATCAGAGGCTGGAATAAGTAGTTTTTTTCTATGAGGACAGCATGTTTCCATAGAAAGATTTATGTGCCTGATGAAGGATAAGTGAGGGAATCCCAGGGCAGGAAATGAATCTGCACAGATGAAAGGAATTTTCCTTATCCCTCATTTATAACTAGCATGCGTTGGGTGAGGCAGACGTTGGGCTTTGCAGTTTCTTTTTCTTGTGGAACTGCCAAATCTAGGTCTTTCCTGCAAGACCGTTTCATCCTTATAGGCTTGCAATTTGTTCCTAGCCCTGTTTGCCCAGAGAGTAAGCAGTCATGAAGGCATTGGTGTGCAGAGTCTTACATTTGACCCAACACGTGCTGCTTCAATGACAAAATTCTGCTTTACATTTCCAACCTGGATTTTAAAGAACAATCACATTATTCATTCCTCTGCCTTTCATTTTGTTCCACATTAATCACAGCATAAATCTCACAAAGCCCCACGCTTAAGTTCTGACCTAGACAACCCCTGTTCAAGCTTTATAGAAAACTCACCCAAGCAGCTGATCCCAAACCAATGGAAATCACTCCATGGATTTCAGTGTTCCTTGGCTCAGGGCTTCTTCACAAACCATGGGATTATATCCAGTTATGGATAATGTTTAAAACATTAAAAGAACTGCTAAGCTGCCTCAGATCCTACTGAAATCTTTGCAGTAATGCTCTGATCCAACTAGAGATCACGAATTTCAGATGTTTAATCTTCACCCCATATTTTTAGAAAAGCTCTTGCCAGACATGCAACACAACAACAGGAATACAACTATGACAGCACATCACCTGGCTCCTTCATGAAGTGAAAGAGGATGTTTGGGCATGGTAAGACAACAGTCTCTCCAGTATCTGCCTCTGGCCAGCACAGTAATTTGTCCCAAGTTCTCTTGCAACCTCAGACATAAAGTGAAATATGTTTTTAAAGCATAATTATGTTTGAGCAACTTAAAAAATAAAAAAAATTAAACTTTGACACTCCACTCTTTATACATCTAATAATAATAGTTTAGCTACAATTTTTATTCTATAGTGAGAAATAAATACCCCAGAGGACTATTTAATTTGCTTTAGTTAGTCCCCCTATGTTAGATTGCGATTGGTTTTCAGACATAATGCAATAAATGAAAATGTATTGTGGAAATGGGAGGGAGAGAGATGCTGGAAGAAAGACCAGATGACAGCACTTGTTAAGGGGTTTCCTTGTTTTTAAAGATCAACACACCCTCATACAGCAAACATGATGCCATCGTAACATCCAGTTGGGGAAGGATTAGGACAAGGACACAAGGATTCACTCAGATAGATTGACTATCCATATTTGAATGTGAAAATGAGTGTTGAAAAAAATAATTGAAAGGAACGGGAGTAGGTGGAAGAAGAGCTGACCAGAGAAAGGGAGTGTGGGGCAGTAAGTAAAACAGACATACACATTGGCAGCATGGCTGTGTCCTGACTCTGGTAGGGTGCCTCCTCTCTGTCACTCTTTTCACCCCTCACACATGGATACCTGATGATGTATTTCCACGCTCTTCTGGGTTCTCCAGACATTCATCCTCCTTTTTCTTCAGCTCTGTCATAAAATTACATTCTGGGTGGACATTCCCAGCAACCTAAAGGGAGAGGAGTTTCATCTGATCGTCAGTAAGAATAAGAATAAGAATAAGAATAAGAATAAGAATAAGAATAAGAATAAGAATAAAAGTAACAGTAGGAACTTTTTGGTTACTTCAGTCCTTAGGTAGACTTTTGCTTACATGGAGACCATGAGAAAATTAGAAGGGATCCAGGGTACACTGGCCACCAAAGGACAAAGTCTGCAGCAGGCTGTTACACACGGTGTGGGTGTACCCACTGTGCAGAAGTACACACATCTGTTCTTTGCCAAGAAAGCAATATGTGCCTTGTCCAACCATAGCTATTGTCCCCAGTGCCAGAAAGCCAGTTGTCATCAGAGACACTCTCATCTTAGCTCTACACCCTGGCCTCAGTGTGCTCTGTATCTGTGAATGTAAAGACACAGATACACACAACAGAAAATAAACTCAGGGTAAGACTTGCATGGTGAACAGGTGGCTGGCATATGGCTCAGCTTTGTTCCATCCAGGGATGATTAATATTCAGGGATTTTGGAAAATAAATAGCTGGCTTTCAGTTCATTCAGAGGGCAGATCATATCCATCCCAACAAGCTGGTGTTTCCCCTCCATGTTAATGTCCATATCTCGTGTTGGTCTGCAGAGCATTTGAACCACGTATTGGCTAACAACTTGAGTCTCTGAGCCTGCTGGACAATACTGGGTTAACCGCACAGCCTTTGCCTTTCTGGGGTTTGGACCCTGGCCGTTGAAAATGGCACGTCTCCACATGTATGTCCTTCAAGAAGCTAGGCTGCTTCCCATTTGCTGCACTTTTAGGAGGATGTGTTTTTTTCTGCCACACAGACAAGAAGTGCCATGGATCAGTTTAAGGCAGCAATAAAAAGGAGGGCCCCATACTGAAGGCTGAATGAAGTTTGACGTATATGAGAGGAAGGTAACGATGAATGGATGGAGCAGAGGCCAGCCATCGCCTTAGCCCCAGGGGGTGGATATTTGATGTATATGCTGCCTCAGTGATATCTGCCCTGAACAGTAAAAATAGGTAGTCTAGGGAGCCACTCAAGGCCACGAAGATATGCAATGGTAGGCAAGATGACAAAAAATTGGCATTTGACTTGAACATTTTTGCTCACTTGACATCTCTTCCCATGCCAGCATATATTCTTCCCCTCTTATAGTCACCCTGGGCAGTGGAAGTCATCTATGCTGAAAAGGTCACTACCCATCTTGTACAGCAGCTATTGAAAAAAGTAACTTTATTAGTCAGCAGAAAAAACCCAATCATCCCATTTACTGAAAAACTATTTTACAACATTCTCTTGGTTTGGTGAGCTGTGCCCATAAAAACCTCAGTACGCAGGAAACGTACCCATTTGCACAGTCCTAATTTATTTCTCCTGGCAAAAAAATGTTCAGATTTTGCCTGTGAAAACTGGCGAGAACAAAACTTGTTTGGCTTATTCACTAGTCCATTAAACTTTTTTTTTTTTTTTTTTTTTTTTTTTTATTTTTNCAGACTTGTGAGAACACTTTGCCACACGCATCTCTTCCAGATCAGGCACTGAAGAAGGACTTGAGATGCACACATAATAAAATGAACTTCTCTTTCTAAAATTATTCTCACTGTTTTCATAGCATCATGCAAAATTTGCTGCTTGAATTATGCTTTTCCTCTGTTTTCTGTCATATACAGCAGCATGGAAAAGGAAACAAATGGCTTTATAGTGTGTTTTCTTCACTCTGTGAAATGATGGAAAGATTTGGTGCAATCTTATCTGTCCATCAGGAAGGTCAAATTGAAGTC